>JALPQI010000305.1:0-461441 GCA_025490895.1 Thaumatotibia leucotreta
TTTAATGCCTTTGAGCATTTTCTGCCAGCATTATCTAATGTTTGTGTAGGTATATGTATATTGTATAATAGGTACCCAATATTCGCATTCGCATTCGTATTCGCGAATATTAATCGCAAATATTCGCATTCGCATTCGCATTCGCGAATATTCCCAAAGCGATATTCGTTACATCACTAGTATCTACGCAGCGGAAACACGGAATGGTACTCCTTAAGAGTCCCTACACTACTCGTACATGTGTACTAACTAACTCACCTTGCTGCCGCAGACCAACGTCTCGACCTCCTCCGGCCGGAACAGTGCAGCCAGTGGACTCTCATCGGTGACCATGACGAAGCCGCGGCGGAAGGCCCGGAATTGACTCTCCACTGACTTGTTCAGCAGGTAGTCCGCGTACAGATCTATGAATTCCTGGAAAAAATTGTTAAATTGTCAGTAGAGCGGTACAGGCATCAGCCGCGAAAGCTGTGTGGTTCGATTCCCACCTCGGACGTTGGTGATCTTGGTCTATTTTTCTTTGGTATATGTCATCCAATATTTATAATTTGTCAGTAGATAATCAACAAATTAAAAAAAAGCGTCGACCGATTTCTCCAAGATCCCATCATCAGATCATATTTGGTGCCAACGAGACCATTTCCGGGTTATATATACACGGTGGAATTTAATCGGTGAACAGGAACCCATTTTTCTAATTCAGTAATCGATGGCGGTCACGTTTATGTAGTACTTAAGTGGAAGCAAGTTTTTTTTTAGCATATTTTTTTTTATGTTGAAATTAAAATTTATTGTCACCCTACTAATGGTATAGTCTGAAAAGTTTAATACCTCTTTTCAAACTATCAGCCATAGAAACTTAAAACATAAATGAGCAATAACCACTCACATGCTTTAATTTTTGCGATATACTCTATTCCTATGTAAAATAAGAGCGATGCATGGCTGATAGTTTGAAAAGAGGTATTAAACTTTTCAGACTAAACCATTAGTAGGGTGACAATAAATTTTAATTAAAGTTTAATTTCAACATAAAAATTTGTTATGCTAAAAAAAAAACTTGGTTCCACTTAAGAACTACATAAACGTGACCGCCATCGATTACTGAATTAGAAAAATGTGTTCCTGTTCACCGATTAAATTCCACCGTGTATAACAGCTCGATAAAATAAAATAAAAATCGATTCACGATTCTCGAAAAAAAAATTGCAGTAAATTGGAAACCTTCTCCTTTTTTGAAGTCGATTAAAAAAGCCTACAAAATGGCCTTAAAAAAGGGGAATGCTATAGATGGGTACACATAGAAAATTTGAAATTGCCGCCGTTTTCTATTGATGAGCGGATTGACCAGAGTATAGTTAAAAACCTGAGGAAATTAGGTGTTCCACCGGATAAAGATGGTATAAAAGGGGGACCAACTAAACAATTTTTATACGTAACCTATGATTTAAGATCTATGATATTCAGCAAGAAATGAAGAGACATTACATTAGTTACACGGTAATTCTGGCGTCAGTTCTGTACATTATTCGGGTCAAAATTATTTTCGTTGTCTTGTTTCATACGACGGGCGTTCAAATAGTTCTCGGTATTGACTTAGTACAACCTCTTTCAGAATTTCTTTTATTACTGGCCGCTAAGGTTAATTCGTTGACATAAAAAAGAGTAAAATTCAAACCGAGATGTTCTTTTGTTCTCCTGCAATTGCTGAGCAAACGTGGACGTCATGAGCGAATTAACAATGTTAACCAAATTAGAACATAGATCCGTTATAAAATTCTTGACAAAACAGGGTAAAAACCAAAAAACAATAAAAGAAGAAATGGATTGTGTTTACCGCGAGTGTTTACTCCTCTTTCTTTATCTACTATTCAAAAATGGTCGAGTGAATTTAAACGTGGACGTGAGAGTATTGAAGACGACCCTAGACCTGGTCGGCCTGTAGTGGCTACTACACAAGAAAATATTGAAAAAGTGGAAAAACTTATATTGGAAGACGGCCGAGTGAAGGTAAAATCGATAGCTCAAGTAACCAATCTTTCTATTGGTACCGTACATGACACTATCCATGACCGAAAAGTGCAAGATGGGTTCCGTGAATGCTGTCACTGCTTCAAAAAGATGTCCATGTAGCTTGTTGTAACGATAACGATTTTATTGACCTGTGTGGTGAAAATGCTGATGAGGAGGTGCAAAAGATAGTTACTGGAGATGAAACCTGGGTTCATCACTATGACCCAGAGAGTAAAGAGGAGTCCATGCAGTGGCACATCAAGGGTTCAGCTCATCCGAAGAAGTTCAAGATCATTCCTTCAGCTGGCAAGGTCATGGCCACAACATTTTGGAATAATTATAATTGTGAAGGAATACTGCTTATTGATTATAAAGAAAAAAGTGTCAATATCACGGGAGAGTACTACGCTAACATTCAGTCAATTAAGGGGTAAGTCAAAGAAAAGAGGCGAGGTAAATTAACCAAAAGTGTTCTGCTTCTCATATTGCCAAGGCACACAAGTTACAGGGGCGTTGTCTGCTCATATTGCCAAGGCGGCTATTGCTGAATGTGGCTTCGGAACTATTACTCATTCACCATATCGTCGGCTGACAAGCAAAACTCACTATAATAACTGTCACTACTCTTAGCAACCTCTTATGTCAGTATTAAATCAGAACTGAGATAGGAGCTATATTTCAAGTAGGTATTTGTTACTTAGTGAGTTTTGCTTGTCAACCGACGATATAGTCCGGACTTAGCCCCTAGCGACTTATTTTTGTTCCCCAATCTTAAAAAGGATCTGTGTGGAAAACGATGAAGCATTGAAGGCGACCGTGGAGGAGCATTTTTACACTAAAAACAAACCATATTTTTACGAGAGGTTAAAAAAATATTGATCGATCTTTTAAGGGTATAACAATAGGTGGGTACATTGAAAAATAAAAAATAACTTTAAATCGTACTCTTTAATTTTCATATGTATACCGAGTATTTATTGAACGCCCCTCGTACCGCTTTTAGTTGCTATTTCGACTCAGTATATAAAAAAAATCCGGTGCACTTGTATTTCTTTTTCACACTAGATTTCAATCCATATAACAGAAATAGAAAACAAAACATCATCTCATACAAAATCACCACTGCGTCACGTTTTTTAGGGACACAAAATAAGACAACGAAAAGAATCTGACCCATTCTTATTATCTGTTAATGCCAGGTGAATTTGAACTCTGCGTCTTTGGACTGATGTAAGAGTATTACATTTATCTAATGACGATTTTCCCTTATAATCGTTTATTTCCCTTATTTGTAACTCATGTTGTGTACACTTACTTTGGATCTCGTGCTAGCATATATGCCATGTGATGCTTACTTGTTAAATCCTTATTGTAAGATGTCTGTTTGGTGTACCAAATAAACAAAAATAAAATAAAATCGCGGATTTGATTTTTGAACTACTAGTGATTTTACTAGTAGTACTAGTGGTTTCTTTTGCTCGTTAGGCCGTGTGGTGACGGCAGCAGTAAGAATACATTTGTCACCACCCCAACTCCTGCGGGTGTCGTAAGTGTCGACTAAGGGATTGAAGTGTCACTGACCATTATTTGATAAAATATTGATGATGGGCAGCAGCGTCATCATAGTAGACACATTACTGCGATCGCTAATCCGCTTGCCCAGCGTGGTGATTATGGGCATTTACCTCCTAATGCGTCTATTCGCATAGTTAATAGGAGAGGCCTACGTCCAGCAGTGGACTATCATAGGCTGGTGATGATGACGATGATGATGACTAGATGTTTCATACGCTAGTGGTCCAGTAGCCTACGAAACAAGAATCCTCATAAATCATACCTTTTTGTTCCCCTGCGTCACGAAGATATTGTCTCCGTCCTCCTTCAGGTCATGAAAGATCACGTTGCCAAACACGTCGCGGTAGCATATCCGGAACGTCTGGTAGTACACCTCTTCTAAATCGTCGTCCGTGTACTCTAGCATGTCCTTTAGGCCGGCGTATAGTATCTGGAATGAGTTGGCGAGTTTAAGAGCGCACGGGAGTAGAAGAGAGCCAACTTGTGAGTCCCTTTTTAATACTATTAATTAGATAAGGACTTGCGCTTGTATTACACGTCACAAGCTTTCGAGAAATAGGCCCCAGATATATCGAAGAGGCCAGGGTGATCACGAATATCTGACCTGGATGCTTAGACAAGTTGCCTATCGCTAACGCTTAATCGTCAATCGTAACCGAAAGGCAGGTAACTGTCTTTGTCACACTAACATGAAAGAGTGATAGAGAGGGAAAACTACGATACGCTACTAAACGTTAGCGATCGGCAACTTGGCTAAGCATCCAGGATCCTTAGCCAAGTTGCCAATCGCTAACGCTTGGTAGCGTATCGTAGTTAACCCTCTCTGTCACTTTTTCATATTAGTGCGACAAAAACAGTTAGCTGCATTTTAAGAACGAAGAATAAATCTCGCACTTTCCATATATTTTAAGGTAACTGTCATAGCCGTCACGTTCCCGATAAAGTGGAGTCTTCCAACGCACCAAATACTGATACATAGTCATATTTAGATTCCAAATATTTATGGAACCAGCAGTGTTATTCACTAAAGAAACCGCCTTGCTGTCAGCGCTGTGTCAGCGCTGTGGCAGCGTCGAGCCTAAAAATGGTATTCGCTAATGTACTTTAAACGACACTAGTGCTCGGCGACGAATGCGGCGTGAGCTGGAACTACACTGCGTCGAGAGTTTGACGTTTAATGTACGAACTTCGTATTCTCTAACGAAAAACAGGGACGAACTCGCCCACAACCTCGCACACAGCCTCGATTCCTAATGTCAAATAAAACAGCTAGGATTTTAGACAAGGCTGTCTCGACGTCGAGCTCGTTGAAGAACGCAGCGTGTGAATAAGAGAATAGCATAGCTGACTGTAGAATATTTTTTGTTATACAATTACAAAATGAACTAAATTGCGATTTTAAGAGTGATTGGGGAAAACGTAGCCATAGCAAAGAGAGACCAAAAAAAAGATTGTTCCATTTTAAAACCGACTAATTTCATTAATCAAAGTGTATCAATAAGCACCAACAAGTAACAATAATATACTTACAGGATTCCAATCAGCCAGGTCCTCGAAAGACCCCTTCTTGCCCATGAGCTTGCGGTACACGACCATGGGGAAATTGACGGGCAGTATCACGTTGTTGTATATGGCTAGTCCGAGAACTATGCCTATTAGTGTGAACTGGGCTTCCGTCTCGAATGATAGAGGGTTGAACCTGCAGGCAAACAAAATAAATGTCAGGTATATTTAAAAGTAAGTCCTTAAAGAACATATTCTAGTAAGGATTGAGTTTTTACTACACTTTTCTGTAGAAAAAAAGGATAGAGCTTTAGTTTATCTAACAGATAACTGGGGATTGAACAGCCTTAAAATAAATTACAACTGTAACTAATTTATCGATTAAAAAAATATAATCAGATTCGACGAAAATATGATTACAAAATAAAATGAAATGGAATACAAATCATCACATCACATCATTCATCAGCCTATCTTAGTCCAGCACTGGACGTAGGCCTCTCATATTAACTATGCGTATAGACGCATTAGGAGGTAAATACCCATAATCGCCACGCTGGGCAAGCGGATTGGCGATCGCAGTAATGTGTAATACCAGATAGTCCCGTTGTCGAGCTGTTGCGTGAACATCCCATAATCAGCGTTGAAAATCTCCTCTACGATCAGCTGGAAGAACGCTTTGCTGGTCCAACCTTTCCCCACTTAGCCGGTAATCAAGATCAAAAGCTACAATATGCTCACCAGACAGTCCCATTATCCAGCTGTTGCGTGAACATCCCATAATCGGCGTTGAAGATTTCTTCGACAATCAGCTGGAAGAACTCCTTGCTGATACCCCCCTTTTAGGCGGTCCCTTCACACTCGTATTAGTAATCAAGGTCAAGCTACAGTATCCTTACCATACTGTTCCGTTATCCAGCTGTTGCGTGAACATCCCATAATCAGCGTTGAAGATTTCTTCGACAATCAGCTGGAAGAACTCCTTGCTGACGCCGTCCCGCTTTGAGCCGGTCCCTTCATATTTTAAATTAAATCAATACCAAGCTATATCCTCACCAGGTAGTCTCATTGTCGAGCTGTTGCGTGAACATCCCCTAATCAGCGTTGAAGATTTTCTAGCTGATGGAAGAACTCCTTGCTGACGCCTCAGACCCCTCTTAAAGCTCCTTAAAATTCAGTTCCTGGAACTCCACAATATATGCTCACCAGACAGTCCCATTGTCGAGTTGCTGCGTGAACATGCCATAATCAGCGTTGAAGATTTCTTCGACAATCAGCTGGAAGAACTCCTTGCTGACGCCGTCCCGCTTTGAGCCGGTCCCTTCGCGCTTATATTTTAAATTAAATCAATACCAAGCTATATCCTCACCAAATAGTCTCATTGTCGAGCTTTTGCGTGAACATGCCAGCGTTGAAGATCTTGACCATCAGCTGGAAGAACTCCTTGCTGACGCCCCTCTTAAAGCTCCTTAAAATTCAGTTCCTGGAACTCCACCACATATGCTCACCAGACAGTCCCGTTATCCAGCTGTTGTGTGAACATCCCATAGTCAGCGTTGAAGATTTCTTCGACAATCAGCTGGAAGAACTCCTTGCTGATACCCCCCCTTTTAGGCGGTCCGTTCACACTAATATTAGTAATCAAGGTCAAGCTACAGTATCCTTACCATACGGTCCCGTTATCCAGCTGTTGTGTGAACATCCCATAATCGGCGTTGAAGATTTCTTCGACAATCAGCTGGAAGAACTCCTTGCTGATACCCCCCCTTTTAGCCGGTCCCTTCACACTAATATTAGTAATCAAGGTCAAGCTACGGTATCCTTACCATACTGTCCCGTTATCCAGCTGTTGTGTGAACATCCCATAATCGGCGTTGAAGATTTCTTCGACAATCAGCTGGAAGAACTCCTTGCTGACGCCGCCCTCGTCCAGCCCTTGTTCGCCTTCGAATTCCACCACCAGCTGCTTCTTGAAGTCTAACACGCGCTCCATGGCTACCATCTCCAACTGGAAGCAAGGTTTTTTATTTTTCTCAAACATGCAATGAAATGTTGTAGTTAAGTGCCAAAAAAGTGGCCGGGAAGTAGCTCGTTGCCGGCCTAGGCCGGCAAGTACCTCTTTTTTAATTTTCATTTGACATAGGGTTGTGACCTGGCATCTTGGCTTTTAGCCAATAATTATCTGTAAGTAATATTAGTTTAAAAAAAAATGATTGTCAAATTTTTGCAGTTATAATTAGGTATTTAAATTATATAATTTAAAATAAATGTATAATAACTACTCAAAATAATATTTAAAAAACAGTATTATACGGCGCGATCCGTCGGCCCCAATCACTGCATGCGATTAATTGGACCCAACCGATCGCGTCGTCTAATACCGCTTTTTTAAATAAAAAATTTGCAACTTTCAATCAAACAGGTCAATCTTAAAAAAAAATGAGGTGTCGCTGTCGTATTTGACTTTTGTTGTGTTCCAAAGACTTAGTTATGTAGTTGACTTATAATTTCTTAGAAAGGTGATATTTTTTTTTGTTGCATTTCATTGCATGTTTGAGAAAAGCATTATACATACCTCGGCCATGAAGTGACGGGTTGCCGTCCGAATACTATCCGGCCTCGCTTCGCTCGGCCGTCTACATATATTTGGCCGGCAACCAGTCACTTCCCGGCCTCGGTAGTAATGTACTATTATTTATCTGCGCGTATCTCAAGGTTGGGTTGAGAAAGCTCGGGTGTGTATTACATATAATTAATAGCAGACTGAAACCTCGAGGAAGTGGATACGTATTGATTTCTAATGCAAGGCCATGTGGTGATAGCAGTAAGAATACATTTGTCACCACTCCAACTCCTCCTGCGGGTGTCATAAGAGTCGACAGTGGACTGAGATATGGGTAAATTCACGTAACAAGTAAATTCAAATGTAAGTGTTACACTGTATCTGCATAAGTATTATTTTGATATTTAGACATTAAGAACAGTAAAATTTGCACAATTGATAAATATCCATGCGAGAATTTGGTTACTTTCATTACACTCTTCGTCGAGAACATGTGTCCTTCGTACTTTCAGTCAGTCCCAAGGGACGCATTATTGTCAGCAGGCTTAGCATATGATTGGCGCGACAGTATGTCGCCGCGAGATAGATCTCCCGTCCTTCACTAGCTATATTAACAAAAGAGGGACGGATAGACTATCTCGCGGCGAGATACTGTCGCGCCAATCATGTGCTAAGCATACAGGATGGCCGAGTGTTAGACGACACACTCGGCCATTCTGACTTCAGACACGCCCTCGTAGTTCCTAAACTTAAATTGACCTCGACTAAAACATTATCAACGACGCGTATGTTAATTGCTATACTCTGTCCAACCAGCTTGTCAGTAGAAAAAGGCGTCTAATTCAAATTACGATATAAAATACTATCAGCAGTCCTAGGGGCGTTAATGTCAGGATGGCCGTGTCGTTGTCTAACACTCGGCCATCCTGACTCCTCGTATATTTAGTGATTATACTGACCTCGACTAAAGCATCATCGACAACATGTGTCCTCCGTACTTTCAGCCTCAAGTAAGGCATAGGCGGCGCGGCGCCTACGACAGCGTGGAGGAAAGATATGCGCCCTCCGAGTACAAGCGGATACTCACAGTCCCAAGGGACGTTATTGTCAGGGTGGCCGAGTGTTAGACAACACACTCGGCCATTCTGACTTTAGACACGCCCACGCCCTCGTAGTTCCTAAAGTAAATTGATCTCGACTAAAACATTATCAACGACGCGTTTCATACTTTGGGACGCTTTATTATCAGAATGATCAGAACTGACACCGCGGTTAATTGTCATACTCTGTCATACCTCCGTAGCAAAAAGCGTTAAATTCAAATTACCGTTTAAAATACTATCAGCAGTCCTAGGGGCGAAAAGTATACTGACCTCGACTAAAGCATCATCGACAACATGTGTCCTCCGTACTTTCAGCCTCAAGTAAGGCATAGGCAGTGCGGCGCCTACGACAGCGTGAAGAAGCAATATGCGCCCTCCGAGTACAAGCAGATACTCACAATCCCAAGGGACGCGTTATTGTCAGGGTGGCCGAGTGTTAGACAACACACTCGGCCATTCTGACTTCAGACACGCCCTCGTAGTTCCTAAAGTAAATTGATCTCGACTAAAACATCAACGACTCGTTTCGTACTTTGGGATTTATTATCAGAATGATCAGAACTGACACCGCGGTTAATTGTCATACTCTGTCATACTTCCGTAGCAAAAGGTGTCATTCAAATTACCATTTAAAATACTATCAGCAGTCCTAGGGGCGAAAAGTATACTGACCTCGACTAAAGCATCGTCGACCACATGTGTCCTCCGTACTTTGAGCCTCAAGTACGGCATAGGCGGTGCCGCCCCTACGACAGCGTGCAGCAGTGATACACGACGTTCTGAGTACAGTTCGAGAAATATAAATTGAATTTTTACTTTTACTATAATGTAGGTAGAAAGTTACCAATTTATATTTCAAGAACTATACAAGCGGATACTCTGTCTCAAGGGACGCGTTATTGTCAGGATGGCCGAGTGTTAGACAACACACTTGGCCATTCTGACCTCAGACACGCCCGCGTATTTCCTAAAGTAAATTCTCGACTAAAACATTATCAACGACGCGTATCGTACTTTGAGACGCTTTATTGTCAGGTTGGCCGTGACGCAGTCTAATATACGGCCATCCTGGTTTTTACATACACCGCGGATGTTAATTGCTATACTCTGTCCAACCAACTTGTCAGTAGAAAAACGCGTCTAATAGGGATGATGACTGTAGTCAAAATAAATGCTTTAACATCATGCACGACATAATACACGAAGAAATTATTACTAAGGTGTAGATTGCAGTATTTTTGTTGCAGTATTATTAACCGTGACGTCACTTTTGAGTATTTCATATAAAATTCCATAGTGGTGATCGTTTTGACAGTTCGAAAAAAGATTCTGATTTGACTTGCCAGTCATCATGCCTATTCAAATTACGATATAAAATACTATCAGCAGTCCTAGGGACGCGTTATTGTCAGGATGGCCGTGTCGTTGTCTAACACTCGGCCATCCTGACTCCTCGTATATTTAGTGATTATACTGACCTCGACTAAAGCATCATCGACAACATGTGTCCTCCGTACTTTCAGCCTCAAGTAAGGCATAGGCGGTGCCGCCCCTACGACAGCGTGAAGAAGCGATATGTGTCCTCCGAGTACAAGCGGATACTCACAGTCCCCAAGGGACGTTATTGTCAGGGTGGCCGAGTGTTAGACAACACACTCGGCCATTCTGACTTCAGACACGCCCTCGTAGTTCCTAAAGTAAATTCTCGACTAAAACATTATCAACGACGCGTTTCGTACTTTGGGACGCTTTATTATCAGAATGATCAGAACTGACACTGCGGTTAATTGTCATACTCTGTCATACCTCCGTAGCAAAAGGCGTCAAATTCAAATTACCGTTTAAAATACTATCAGCAGTCCTAGGGGCGAAAAGTATACTGACCTCGACTAAAGCATCGTCGACCACATGTGTCCTCCGTACTTTCAGCCTCAAGTAAGGCATAGGCGGTGCCGCCCCTACGACAGCGTGTAGCAACGATACGCGACGTTCTGAGTACATTCTGATGCGGTTCTCGTAGTACAGTCCGAGGGACTTTGTTGCGGCGGTGAGGATGAACGGGTATTTGAGGAAGGCGAATTTTTTACCTGCAATGCGGAAAAAGTTTAGAGTCACGCTGTTATACAATGGACTATAGGAATATTACAGAATACAAAGGATAATCTTTTTCTTAAATAAACGTTATGCATGCTAAGCACATGATTGGTACGTCAGTATCAGTATGTCGCCGCGAGATAGATTTTCCATCTTTTACTAACTATATCAATAAAAGAGGGATGGATAGTTTATCTCGCGGCGACATACTGTCACACTAATCATGTGCTACCCCATGAAATATTTATTTCTATGTAACAAATACACTAATTCTATTACAGAAAATGTAAAAAAGAAAAACAATGTAATAAGTATACTATCTTCTTAAGATACACGATTCTACTTATTAACTTTGATCAAATATAATTTATTTTCAATTAGAATAAAATTTAATTTGTTTAGTCTCAACATGTTTGTTGTTAGTTGTTGCTATTGTATCAAATGTGTTTCTAGCTAAGGAAATATTCCTAATATTATTTTTGAATGTTTCCGTAACCGCTAATAAAAATACACAACCAATGGAAATGTTGGTTACAAAATGGAGCGCTGTTAAGTTTGTCCCTTAATTGTATTTCTTCTCACGAAAATGCCTCTTTTAATTTACGGACCTACTAAAATGAACTTTATTTCCTGTCGATCCCGTAAAAAAATCCATGATAATCTTTGGATATTTCTCTAGTATGACTAAACATTAGGTTAAGAGGCCAGGCAGGATCATATGCCTTAGAAGTCTACAGAATATGCAGTGATTTTTTTCCTTCGTATCTTCAAGAATCCATCCTAATTTGTCTTTCCGTCTCAATTAGCTTCTATGTTCAATAGATACTGAATTGAATTGTGAAATCATTTTAAATTCGGACATTTCCGTGAACAGCCGAAGGACAACAATTTTGCAGTAGGTACATATTGAAGGTCCACGGAAAAAAACATGTCCAGTGCTTAAAAAAGTCAGGGCGAATTCACACCTTATTCTGTTAAAAGTAAGGTGGTTTTTCCTTCTGCAATTTGAATTGACTAGACATGTTCTTTCCGTTGACCCTTCATATACTCTGTATACTGTTTATTATTAGATTTATTAGTGAACCACGATACTTACCACTACTAATTTCAGTCCTATAGTTAGCGTAATCCTTATCCATCTCTATAGTATCACTGAGGGGCTCGTTGTAGAACTCCTCGAACGGCAGGTACGGCTTCCTAGCGTCTAACACATTTATACCTAATTCAATTCCTGGAACAAAAAATAAAATGGTATATGTAGAGAATATCATATAGTACATTACTATAGAGGTAGGGACGAAAGGGATTGCCGAAGACATATAGACAGGTCGGATAGGTCTGAGGCGGGTAACTCCATATTTCCGGCCGAGGTATGTATAGTGCTTGTCTCAAACATGCAATGAAATAAGCAACAATCATAGCAAACATCAGTTTTATTTTTTTTATATGGGTGAATCAACTTTTTTCTGTCTGTTATTACCATGGTCGCCTGAGTCACGCTGGTTTTATGCGAAATTATGCTACTTAATCTATGTAAACATGCATATAGTCCATGTTTGTAGATGTAGGGTTTAATAACACCAGAAAAATATTATAAGGAACATAACAACAATATTTCATTACATAAAAGATCCCAATGGGTCGAAGTGTATCCGTAAGGGCCTCGCAAATAAGATAAGACGGCATCGGCAGTAAGAATACATTTGTCACTAGTCCAACTCTTCTCGTGGGTGTCGTAAGAGTCGACAATTTACTATACCTACATCACTATCACTTAGCGGGTCGTCGACTGGACTCAACTAGCAGGTCATCGAGTGAACTCACCTAGCGAGTCTTCGAGTGGACTCACCTAGCGGGTCGTCGAGTGGACTCACCTAGCGGGTCGTCGAGTGGACTCACCTAGCGGGTCCGAGTGTTGATGGCTCTTGCTCTTGATGGACGTGAGAGGGTACAGGTGGTCTAACGCGTCTCCTAACGGGTCCAGTTGCTGCGGGACAGAGACCGGCTCCTCACGAGGGTAGAGGGTCGTCGAATTAACTCGCCCAGTGGGTCGTCGAGTGAACTCACCTAGCGGGTCCTCGAGTGGACTCACCTAGCGGGTCGTCAAGTGGACTCACCTAGCGGGTCATCGAGTGGACTCACCTAGCGGGTCATCGAGTGGACTCACCTAGTAGGTCGTCCAGTTGACTCACCTAGCGGGTCGTCGAGTGGACTCACTTAGCGAGTCGTCGAGTGGACTCACCTAGCGAGTCGTCGAGTGGACTCACCTAGCGGGTCCGAGTGTTGATGGCTCTTGCTCTTGATGGACGTGAGAGGGTAGAGGTGGTCTAACGCGTCTCCTAACGGTTCGTCGAGTGGACTCACCTAGCGAGTCATCGAGTGGACTCACCTAGCGGGTCCGAGTGTTGATGGCTCTTGCTCTTGATGGACGTGAGAGGGTACAGGTGGTCTAATGCGTCTCCTAACGGTTCGTCGAGTGGACTCACCTAGCGGGTCACCGAATAGACTCACCTAGCGGGTCCGAGTGTTGATGGCTCTTGCTCTTGATGGACGTGAGAGGGTACAGGTGGTCTAATGCGTCTCCTAACGGTTCGTCGAGTGGACTCACCTAGCGAATCATCGAGTGGACTCACCTAGCGGGTCACCGAATAGACTCACCTAGCGGGTCCGAGTGTTGATGGCTCTTGCTCTTGATGGACGTGAGAGGGTACAGGTGGTCTAACGCGTCTCCTAACGGTTCGTCGAGTGGACTCACCTAGCGAGTCATCGAGTGGACTCACCTAGCGAGTCATCGAGTGGACTCACCTAGCGGGTCCGAGTGTTGATGGCTCTTGCTCTTGATGGACGTGAGAGGGTAGAGGTGGTCTAACGCGTCCCCTAACGGTTCGTCGAGTGGACTCACCTAGCGGGTCGTCGAGTGGACTCACCTAGCGGGTCCGAGTGTTGATGGCTCTTGCTCTTGATGGACGTGAGAGGGTACAGGTGGTCCAACGCGTCTCCTAACGGTTCGTCGAGTGGACTCACCTAGCGGGTCCTCGAGTGGACTCACCTAGCGGGTCCTCGAGTGGACTCACCTAGCGGGTCCTCGAGTGGACTCACCTAGCGAGTCCTCGAGTGGACTCACCTAGCGAGTCGTCGAGTGGACTCACCTAGCGGGTCCGAGTGTTGATGGCTCTTGCTCTTGATGGACGTGAGAGGGTACAGGTGGTCTAACGCGTCTCCCAGCGGCCAGCCTCCGTAGCATAGTTGGTAGTGACCCTGCCTACGAAGCTGGAGGTTCCGAGTTCGAATCCCGGCGAGGGCATTATTTGTGTATTTATTTATCACAAATATTTGTTCCTTGGTCATGGCTGTCTATGTATTTAAATATCTATATGTATCTATCTATTATATATATATCGTCGCCTAGTACCCATATCACAAGCCTTAATTGAGCTTACCGTGGGACTAGGTTGATTTGTGTAAGATGTCCCAAGATATTTATTTATTTATTTATTTATTTTGTGGAGTGGACTCACCTAGCGGGTCCGAGTGCTGATGGCTCTTGCTTTTGATGGACGTGAGAGGGTACAGGTGGTCTAACGCGTCTCCTAACGGTTCGTCGAGTGGACTCACCTAGCGGGTCCTCAAGTGGACTCACCTAGCGAGTCATCGAGTGGACTCACCTAGCGGGTCCGAGTGTTGATGGCTCTTGCTCTTGATGGACGTGAGAGGGTAGAGGTGGTCTAACGCGTCTCCTAACGGTTCGTCGAGTGGACTCACCTAGCGGGTCCTCAAGTGGACTCACCTAGCGGGTCCTCAAGTGGACTCACCTAGCGGGTCCGAGTGTTGATGGCTCTTGCTCTTAATGGACGTGAGAGGGTAAAGGTGGTCTAACGCGTCTCCTAACGGTTCGTCGAGTGGACTCACCTAGCGAGTCGTCGAGTGGACTCACCTAGCGGGTCCGAGTGTTGATGGCTCTTGCTCTTGATGGACGTGAGAGGGTACAGGTGATCCAATGCGTCTCCTAACGGGTCCAGTTGTTGCGGAACAGAGACTGGCTCCTCACGAGGGTAGAGGGTCGTCGAATTAACTCGCCCAGTGGGTCGTCGAGTTGACTCAACTAGCGGGTCGTCAAGTGGACTCACCTAGCGGGTCATCGAGTGGACTCACCTAGCGGGTCGTCAAGTGGACTCACCTAGCGGGTCATCGAGTGGACTCACCTAGCGGGTCGTCGAGTGGACTCACCTAGCGGGTCGTCGAGTGAACTCACCTAGCGGGTCGTCGAGTGGACTCACCTAGCAAATCGTCGAGTGAACTCACCTAGCGGGTCATCAAGTGAACTCACCTAGCGGGTTTGCGAGTGGACTCACCTAGCGGGTCCGAGTGCTGGTGGGAATCAGAATCAGAATCTGATTCTGATGCTGGTGGGACTTGCTTTTGATGGACGTGAGAGTGTAGAGGCGGTCAACGCGTCTCCCAGCGGGTTGTGGAGTGGACTCACCTAGCGGGTCCGAGTGTTGATGGCTCTTGCTCTTGATGGACGTGAGAGGGTAGAGGTGGTCTAACGCGTCTCCTAACGGGTCCAGTTGCTGCGGAACAGAGACCGGCTCTTCACGGAGAGTATTGGACTCCATTACGCCTCCGATCATGTTCGCGTAGTATTAGTATACTACGCGAACATGATCCGAGTTGACTCAACTAGCGGGTCGTCAAGTGGACTCGCCTAGCGGGTCATCGAGTGGACTCGCCTAGTGAACTCAACTAGCGGGTCATCGAGTGGACTCGCCTAGTGAACTCACCTAGCGGGTCGTCGAGTGGACTCACCTAGCGGGTCATCGAGTGGACTCACCTAGCGGCTCGTCGAGTGGACTCACCTAGCGGGTCGTCAAGTGGACACGCCTAGTGGGTCGTCGAGTTGACTCAACTAGCGGGTCTTCGAGTTGACTCAACTAGCGGGTCGTCGAGTGGACTCAACTAGCGGGTCGTCTAGTTGACTCAACTAGCGGGTCGTCGAGTGAACTCACCTAGCGAGTCGTCGAGTGGACTCACCTAGCGGGTCGTCGAGTGGACTCACCTAGCGGGTCCGAGTGTTGATGGCTCTTGCTCTTGATGGACGTGAGAGGGTAGAGGTGGTCCAACTAGTGGGTCATCAAGTGGACTCGCCTAGCGGGTTGTCGAGTGAACTCACATAGCGAGTCATCGAGTGGACTCAACTAGCGGGTCGTCTAGTTGACTCAACTAGCGGGTCGTCGAGTGAACTCACCTAGCGAGTCGTCGAGTGGACTCACCTAGCGAGTCGTCGAGTGGACTCACCTAGCGAGTCGTCGAGTGGACTCACCTAGCGGGTCGTCGAGTGGACTCACCTAGCGGGTCCGAGTGTTGATGGCTCTTGCTCTTGATGGACGTGAGAGGGTAGAGGTGGTCTAACGCGTCTCCTAACGGGTCCAGTTGCTGCGGAACAGAGACCGGCTCCTCGCGGAGAGTATTGGACTCCATTACGCCTCCGATCATGTTCGCGTAGTATACTAACGTCAACTAGCGGGTCATCGAGTGGACTCGCCTAGTGAACTCAACTAGCGGGTCGTCGAGAGGATTCGCCTAGTGGGTCGTCGAATTAACTCGCCCAGTGGGTCGTCGAGTTGACTCAACTAGCGGGTCATCGAGTGGACTCGCCTAGTGAACTCACCTAGCGGGTCGTCGAGTGGACTCACCTAGCGGGTCGTCGAGTGGACTCACCTAGCGGGTCGTCGAGTGGACTCACCTAGCGGGTCCTCAAGTGGACTCACCTAGCGAGTCATCGAGTGGACTCACCTAGCGAATCATCGAGTGGACTCACCTAGCGGGTCCGAGTGTTGATGGCTCTTGCTCTTAATGGACGTGAGAGGGTAGAGGTGGTCTAACGCGTCTCCTAACGGGTCCAGTTGCTGCGGGACAGAGACCGGCTCCTCGCGGAGAGTGTTGGACTCCATCACGCCTCCGATCATGTTCGCGTAGTATTAGTATACTACGCGAACATGATCCGAGTTGACTCAACTAGCGGGTCGTCAAGTGGACTCGCCTAGCGGGTCGTCGAGTGGACTCGTTTAGTGAACTCAAATAGCGGGTCATCGAGTGGACTCGCCTAGTTAACTCAACTAGCGGGTCGTCGAGAGGATTCGCCTAGTGGGTCGTCGAATTAACTCGCCCAGTGGGTCGTCGAGTTGACTCAACTAGCGGGTCGTCGAGTGGACTCGCCTAGTGGGTCATTGAGTCGACTCATCTAATAGTGGGTCGTCGAATGGACTCTCCTAGCGGGTCGTCGAGTGGACTCACCTAGCGAGTCATCGAGTGGACTCACCTAGCGGGTCGTTGAGTGAACTCAACTAGCAGGTCATCAAGTGGACTCACCTAGCGGGTCGTCGAGTGAACTTACCTAGCGGGTCATCGAGTGAACTCACCTAGCGAGTCATCGAGTGGACTCGCCTAGCGGGTCATCGAGTGGACTCACCTAGCGGGTCGTCGATTGGACTCACCTAGCAAATCGTCGAGTGAACTCACCTAGCGGGTCATCAAGTGAACTCACCTAGCGGGTTTGCGAGTGGGATCACCTAGCGGGTCCGAGTGCTGGTGGGAATCAGAATCAGAATCTGATTCTGATGCTGGTGGGACTTGCTTTTGATGGACGTGAGAGTGTAGAGGCGGTCAACGCGTCTCCCAGCGGGTTGTGGAGTGGACTCACCTAGCGGGTCCGAGTGTTGATGGCTCTTGCTCTTGATGGACGTGAGAGGGTACAGGTGGTCTAACGCGTCTCCTAACGGTTCGTCGAGTGGACTCACCTAGCGGGTCGTCGAGTGGACTCACCTAGCGGGTCCGAGTGGACTCACCTAGCGGGTTGTCGAGTGAACTCTCCTAGGGGGTCATCGAGTGAACTCACCTAGCGAGTCCTCGAGTGGACTCACCTAGCGGGTCGTCGAGTGGACTCACCTAGCGGGTCGTCGAGTGGACTCACCTAGCGGGTCGTCGAGTTGACTCAACTAGCGGGTCATCGAGTCGCGTCACCTAGTGGTTCGTCGAATGGACTCACCTAGCGGGTCCTCGAGTGGACTCACCTAGCGAGTCGTCGAGTGGACTCACCTAGCGGGTCCGAGTGTTGATGGCTCTTGCTCTTGATGGACGTGAGAGGGTAGAGGTGGTCTAAGGCGTCTCCTAACGGGTCCAGTTGCTGCGGAACAGAGACCGGCTCCTCGCGGAGAGTGTTGGACTCCATTACGCCTCCGATCATGTTCGCGTAGTATACTATCTGCGGACAAAATAGTTTATACAGTTTGGAGTAACCAGTCAAATTGCATAGAAAAAAATACTATGGGAGAAAGTTAACATAAATTCTCGATAATTGAGAATTACGGCAAGTGTGAAATTACCTGACGGCACATCACTAGTAATTACGAATCATTTGGGGGTTTTATATTGCAAGTAGTATTAAAATATCATCGACAAGCTCTAAATGGGTCAAAATTCTTTGCGTTGTCTTATTTTGTGTCTCTAAAAAACGTGACACAGTTGTGATTTTTGTATGAGCTGATATTTTGTTTCTCATTTTTGATGTATAGATCAAAATCTAGTGTGAAAAAGAAATACATGTGCACCGGATTTTTTTTCATATACCGTGTCGAAACAGCAACTAGAAGCGTGACAGAGTGGTATGAAACAAGACAACGAAAATAATTTTGACCCAAATATCCCGTTTTAAGTCAATAATAAGGGTTTGAAAACTTTCATGAGAATAATGAGTTTCAAACAAAAAATGATAACTGAGCCTTTCTCAAAAAAGTTTGTAAATTTGGATCACGATATTGATAAAATTTGGTCGGCTGGTAGAGTCAATGAGCAAGATCCACCACATTTCCCAAATAGCTGGGTCCGGGTGGGCGAGTGGTACCTTCATGAGCTTGGTCGCCATGGTGACGCCCTCGTCGTCTTGCACGGGGAAGCTGCGGGTGTAGTTGGTGGAGATGATGCGGAGAGTGATCAGTTGTTGCAGGGTTTCCAGGATGTGCCGGAGGCTCTCTTTGCAATGCTGGGCCCAGGTGCGGGCTAATTTTGCTTGTGCTGAAAAAAAGGATAGGTACCATTCAAAAAAATTGTTTTAAATAAATAAATAAAATAAATAAATATCTTGGGACATCTTAAACAAATCAACCTAGTCCCACGGTAAGCTCAATTAAGGCTTGTGATATGGGTACCAGGCGACGATATATATAATAGATAGATACATATAGATACTTAAATACATAGACAGCCATGACCAAGGAACAAACATTTGTGATAAATAAATACACAAAGAATGCCCTCGCCGGGATTCGAACCCGGAACCTCCAGCTTCGTAGGCAGGGTCACTACCATAGATATATGAAAGAGAGAGATTTGTAACGAAGCGAAATCATAATGAGTCTCGGTGTCTCCGAGGTCGGGCCTTTGCCACGCTGTGATTGGCTTAAGCGCGGAGTGGGGCTACCATATGACTCGGCACTAGAGAGGAGGCTACGTCGATAAATTATTATCTATAGATATTTGATAAGGCCGGAATATTAAGAAAAACATTAAAATAGATCTATCATTCAATAACAAATAAATACAGATTAAAATATCGCATTGAAGGATGTACCTATCTAATCTTTATAAACATACCTATGTCGGAGACATGCTTCAGTTGGCTTGGCGCAGACGTGTACGACATGTCGAGTCATCGAACGTCTGAATAGTCTTATTTACAATAAGAATAGTCTTATTTGCAATGTTTACATTTAATTTGTTAAGAGTTATAAAATCTAGAAAACGATAAGCAATGTTTTGCTTGAGATGTTCTTTGCTTGGTCCATGTAGGTAGACATTAAACGTCATGTTGGTATCTACCCGCCTATGAAGCAGGTAGTTTGGAGTTGACGGTATAAAAGGTCACTAGCGCAGTATTCAGGGATTTCATTCTTGATTTAGAGTTGGAATAAAGCATTCCAGGGTTAAGTAAATGATGCATGGACGCAAGCTTATAACTCTCCAGTCGTTTTCTATCAGTATAGTTTAAAGTGTTGTAAATAGTCTTGTTTTAAGTGTGTACTTGTTGTGATTATTTAAAGTTAGGAAAATGTAAGACCGTCTGAGTTTCTTGCTGGTTCTTCTCACGACAGAGGTTTATCATTTGTGAACCAGTATAATAAAAGATTGTAATTTACCTTGTGTTTAATTATGTGCGTCCATGCATAGTATACACCTTTGTAAGTAGGTGCGATGAGTTTCTAGGAATTAAATATTCGCACCCCGTTCTCGGCTGTCCCTCTGACACCTATATATTTGAATATGAACAAAGCAATTTATTAACGGCATTATCTTAATTGTGGCTGGGAATCAAATGAACAAATAATTATTTAGACGGTTGTACCATTAATAAACATAATGTTATCTTCCGTTTCCGCGATGGTCACATATTTAAATAAAACAATTTCAACCTTTGACAACGGTTATTGTAAGAGGCTCAAAATAATGAATATACGCAATATAATATATTTATATTGTTTTACCTTTATGAAGATAAGATATTGATACAAAGGTCAAAATATGAAAGAAAAATTGAATATAATCAAATACATCAACAATTTATCGACCCTATTTGTCATTGGCACGGTCAGTCGTACCTCTAGTTCGCGGCTTGCTCGCAGCGGCCGTACCAAGAAATGACAGTACGGTTGTGAATATCGCTAGCAATTCGATACATTGCACGGTCGCTTACCAAATTGCAACTTGCTTGCTATTCTAAGCCGTCAATGTAAAACGCACATACAATTTGTCACTGAATAGTTCAACCAATTGGTACGCCCAAGTAAAATCATTATGACATTTATGTCAGCGGTTTGTTGTTATATATTATTTGTAAAAATACGTGGTTTTGTCAACTAATAACTAAAAAAAATAATACTTACATGTGGTACGTGACTCAATAGTCCTTGAAATGTTTATTTACACTCCTATTTTCACAAGAAATAACGGCACGATTCGGCATTTTGCGGATATGTCCGACCTCATTCTGCATTTGCGGGTAAGTTGCGACTGGCTCATAGGGCGCGCATCCATCACACTATAAAGGCCAATGGGCCATAACGCTGCGACATGTTCCATGCCTCCGTTAGCTATCTATACTGATCTGTGGTCACTACCAACTAGGCTACGGAGGCTGTTAAAATGTGACCATGCAACCACAGTAAGAATACATTTGTCCCCCTTCTCTCTTCTCTCTTAACTTTTCCTGTGGTTGTATTAAGAGACGACTAAGAGTTTGAAGTGGCAGTGACCATTCTTAATAGAAGATTGATGATGGATAGCAGTGTCATCATAGAGGATACAGTACTGCGATCGCCAACCCTAAAACTCGCAGCACGTCATTTACTTCATGTTTGACTTTTGTTTCAGTTTAACCTGGGTCAAAATTCTTTTCGCTGTCTTATTTTGTGTCCCTAAACACAATAGTGATTTTTGTATGAGATGATGTTTTGTTTTAAATCTTTGATGTATGGATTAAATCTAGCGTGAAAAAGAAATACAAGTGCACCGGATTTTTTTATACACCGTGTTTTTATTGATTTCCGTTAAATTGGACAGGTTACTTGGGACATTAATAGAAGTTGCCTGGTATATCGGCTTTTGTTCATTTCGTAAAAAAAAAATTTTTTTCGTTTTCATACATAATAATTGAAATGAGAAGTGTGAGAGAACCTTAAGAATAAGATCTCAGCTGACTGACGGCACATGTCAAAATAAGTTTCATTAGAATGTAATAAAGGTGCAATACACTTGTTCAGTCATTAAACTTATTTTTTTAATAACTCAATAACAGTAAGAGTTAAGATACTAGTTTCTTAGACAAATTGATTATTTTTGACCTAAATAAGCTTCCCTTTAATTTAACGGAAATCAATAAAAACACGGTGTATACTGAGTCGAAACAGCAACTAAAAGCGTGACAGAGTGGTATGAAATAAGACAACGAAAAGAATTTTGATCCGCCTAACTAACTCTTGACGGGCAGATGCCAGCCATCCTGCGCACATCGTCGCTCCACCTTACTCTTGACCATTCCGTCTTTATTTTACTTTTATTTTAGTTTATAATGTGCTGAATTGCAGCGACTGGTAGCATGCAACTGAGAGCTCACGGGGCTCTCAATCAGCCAGATAATTCAGTCGCTGTCAAAATCTCTGGTATTTTTATATCTACTCACTCTTGCATATACTTAGCAGCATGAAACAAAGCAGGCACTGCTTTTTTCAGACACCTTTTTGGACCATCCCGTCTTTAAGGAAAACCTTGACAGAACTTTTTTACCACTTCGGCAGTAAGAATACATTTGTGGCCACCCCAACTCTTTCCGCTGGGTGTCGTAAGAGACGACTGAGGGAGTGAAGTGTCACTGACCATTTTATTGAAGATTGATGGTGGGCAGTAGCGTCATCATTGTGGACACATTAAGTACTTATAGGTTAATATCTACTCACTCTTAACAGGCAGATATTTAGCATCATGAAACAAAGCAGGCACTATTTTGAGACACCTTTTCCGTCCCCCGTCTGTGGTCTCGAAGGAAAACCTTGACAGAACTTTTTCCACACCTGTTTGGAGATCATACTACTTATATTTCAGGCTAATATACTACTCACTCTGGACGGGCAGATGCCTAGCGGCATGGCACAAGGCCTTTCAATCAGCCAGATAATTTCATCCCTGTAGTGGAAATGTATGATAAGGGAATGTCTACTCACTCTTGACGGGCAGATGCCTGGCGGCATGACAAGGCCTTTCAATCAGCCAGATAATTCAATCCCTGTAGTGGAAATGTATGCAAAGGGAATGTGTGTATGATAAGGGAATGTCTACTCACTCTTGACGGGCAGATGCCTGGCAGCATGGCACAAGGCCTTTCAATCAGCCAGATAATTCAATCCCTGTAGTGGAAATGTGTGCAAAGGGAATGTGTGTATGATAAGGGAATGTCTACTCACTCTTGACGGGCAGATGCCTAGCGGCATGGCACAAGGCCTTTCAATCAGCCAGATAATTCAATCCCTGTAGTGGAAATATGATAAGGGAATGTGTTTATGATAAGGGAATGTCTACTCACTCTTGACGGGCAGATGCCTAGCGGCATGGCACAAGGCCTTTCAATCAGCCAGATAATTTCATCCCTGTAGTGGAAATGTATGATAAGGGAATGTGTTTATGATAAGGGAATGTCTACTCACTCTTGACGGGCAGATGCCTCGCGGCATGGCATAAAGCCTTTCAATCAGCCAGATAATTCAATCCCTGTAGTGGAAATGTATGCAAAGCGAATGTGTTTATGATAAGGGAATGTCTACTCACTCTTGACGGGCAGATGCCTGGCGGCATGGCACAAGGCCTTTCAATCAGCCAGATAATTCAATCCCTGTAGTGGAAATGTATGCAAAGGGAATGTGTTTATGATAAGGGAATGTCTACTCACTCTTGACGGGCAGATGCCTAGCGGCATGGCACAAGGCCTTTCAATCAGCCAGATAATTCAATCCCTGTAGTGGAAATGTATGCAAAGGGAATGTGTTTATGATAAGGGAATGTCTACTCACTCTTGACGGGCAGATGCCTGGCAGCATGGCACAAGGCCGGCAGAGCCACCTCCAGGTACTCGCTGCAGCCGAGGTCGGGCACCTCGAAGGCGATCACGAAGCAGCTCACGATGTGTTCCTGGCTCATCTTCGTTATCCGGAGGATTTCCATGTTATCAGCGAGGGTTGTTAACTGTCTACTTAGTTTTGGCAAGATGTTTAGCCACACAACATATCTATCTCCCAGTCCACATAAAGCGAACACTGCTATCTTTGTACTCCCTTTTTTGACCATTCCGACTGTGGTCTTGGGCAAAACCTTGACAGAACTCTCTCTGCATCTGTTTTAGAGGTCAACCTACTTTTTTTTCTTCATCCACGGCTTTCACTCATTACCAATTATAGCAATAATTATCTAGATTATTACTTACTTTTATTATTTACTCTTTTTTTTGGATTTTTGTGGTTTTCTTCAAGAATCTTGGTTATTTGGAAGTCATTTATGGAATTATTTATGTTTCAAAATCAGTCTACATATTTTCAATATTATCTAACTTACTCGTGCCAGGCAATTTAGCAGCATAGCACAGCGAAAGATCAGTTAGTTCCTTTTTGGGGCATCCCGTCTGTAGTCTCTAAGGAAAACCTTGACAGAACTTTTTCCACACCTGTTTGGAGATCAATCTACTTATATTTCAGGTTAATATCTACTCACTCTTAACA
Organism: Thaumatotibia leucotreta; assembly: GCA_025490895.1. Taxonomy (NCBI): domain Eukaryota; kingdom Metazoa; phylum Arthropoda; class Insecta; order Lepidoptera; family Tortricidae; genus Thaumatotibia; species Thaumatotibia leucotreta. The sequence continues at coordinate 24,165 of JALPQI010000305.1, forward strand.
GGAAGATGCAATCAGCCAGATAATTCCTGTAGTGGAAATGTATGATAAGGGAATGTCTACTCACTCTTGACGGGCAGATGCCTAGCAGCATGACACAAGGCCGGCAGAGCCACCTCCAGGTACTCGCTGCAGCCGAGGTCGGGCACCTCGAAGGCGATCACGAAGCAGCTCACGATGTGTTCCTGGCTCATCTTCGTTATACGGAGGATTTCCATGTTAGCAGCGAGGGTTGTTAACTGTCTACTTAGTTTTGGCAAGGAGATGTTTAACCAGTAACCACACAACATTTCCATCTTCCAGTTAACATAAAGCGAACACTGCTATCTTTAGACTCCTTTTTTTGACTACGACTGTGGTCTTTGGGCAAAACCTTGACAGAACTCTCTCTGCAGCTGTTTTGGAGGTCAACCTACTTATTTTGTAGGTTTTTTTTCTTCATCCAAGGCTTTCACTCCTTGCCAATTATAGCTATAATTTTCTAGGTTATTACTTACTTTTGTTTGACGTAACAGGGGGTGCTGCTATTATTTACTCCTTTTTTGTTTTTTTTGGGATTTCTTCAAGAATCTTTGTTATTTGGAAGTCAATCTACTTATTTTCCAGATTTTCTTACTAACTTTTGATGTGTAGATTTGAGACTGTATGATCAACAATATATTAAGACTCTTTTTTGGGATCATTTATGTTTGAAAGTCAATCTACATATTTTCAATGTTATCTAACTTACTCGTGACAGGCAATTTAGCAGCATAGCACAGTCCTTTTTGGACCCCATCTGTGGTCTCTAAGGAAAACCTTGACAGAACTTTTTCCCCACTCGTGTTTATATATGGTCGATCTAAGTACTTATATTTCAGGTTAATGTCTACTCACTCTTGACGGGCAGATGCCTAGCAGCATGACACAAGGCCGGCAGAGCCACCTCCAGGTACTCGCTGCAGCCGAGGTCGGGCACCTCGAAGGCGATCACGAAGCAGCTCACGATGTGTTCCTGGCTCATCTTCTTGGTTATCCGGAGATCGATCTCCATGTTTTCCGCGAGAGTCGTTAGGGCGGTTACTAGGGCTGAGCTGTAGTAATCTGATGGCACCTGGGTGAGAAATGTAAGTAGATTATAAATATTAGATGTCATATACCAAAGAAAAACGACCAAGATCACCTATGTCCGAGATGGGGAAAAATTAAAAAAAGTACAAATCAAAATATTTAGTTAATAAATAATTTGATTTGTGTTTTCGCAATATGTTAAAGCCTAACAACTTTCTATTTGACCCTGACACAGTGTCGCTACAAACAGTTTACCTATGGCAATAATGTGATGTCATGTCAGTAACCAATTGCAAAACATTTTCCAATGGAATACTATTCAATCCTTCGTCCTTTCTTTGGTTTAAAGATTGTATTGTATTTAAGACGATTTTTCTTGCTTCTATTGGTATCTTTTTCGGCATTTTTATGATGAAATCGTTTAAGTCGCGATATATTTTATTTTTGTTTACATTGGTGACATTCGATGACATTCAACGCCTGGCCTACTACCGCGAAAATCGAAATTCGTAAATTTCGAGGATGTTTCTCTGTCACTCAAACGAAGGCGTCATTAGAGTGAGAGAGACAAATCCTCGAAATTTACGAATTTCGATTTTTGCGGTAGGGCCGCTGATGTCAAACAGTAATCATTGCCAGTAAAATAAATTAGTGTCACTGAAAATCCGCAACATGGCGAGGGTCAAATAGTAAGTTGTTAGGCTTTAAATATAAGTAGTTTAGGTACTACAGGGTGCTTAGACAAGTTTCCAATCGCTAACGCTTAATCGTCAATCGTAAACGAAAGGCAGCTACCTGTCTTTGTCGCACTAATATGAAAGAGTAACAGAGAGGGAAGACTACGATACGCTACTAAGCGTTAGCGATTGGCAACTTGGCTAAGCATCCAGGCCTAGCTAAGATGCCATTCTGCAATCGTATACGATAAGCGAGTCACGTGACCATAATAGGCAATCCTCAAAGTTTGTACACTAGGATCACGTCTTCGATATTGATAATAATCACCAAATTAAAAATTTTAAAACAACCAACTTCGATTTCTCCAAGATCCTATCATCTGTGGTTTCCATCACGGCATACATGTACCTATAACACTTGCCCCCCCCCCCCCCACACTGGACTAATGTACGGCTAGGTGGTGTTTGAAGTGTAAAATACTATCATATCGTAGGGCAGTGCCCCCTCCCCCCCCCCCCTCAACGAAGTCCTAGATCCGCGCCTGGCTCACTTCAGGATCATTCCATGAAAACATCTACTTTTTGTCGCTTACGACTCACTATGGTAGCTACCCTAATAAAATATGCTAGCTGTTAGGAAACACTGTCAATCTTAAAGCCTTGATATGTTATTATTATGCCGTAACTCATCTTACTAATTTAATATTTCAAAAGTATTGAAAAGACAGTGTCGCTTACGACATGTTTTCATGGAATGCTCCTTCATATTATATGAACTATACTTACTTTAGCTAGATACTGGAAGGCGCGGCGACAGGAGGCCACATCGAGGCCTGGGCCCTCCAAACTGTCCACGTCTTTATCTGGATCGCTCGACGAACACATGGCTTTTGTTTCTTTGTTTCCTGAACAAACAAGTATGTATATACACTAGGGTGCTTCTTATTTTTGCAATTTTGTAGGATGTTCGAACGAATAAAGGAGCTCTTTGCTCACCCGAATGCAATTTTTTATGGGGCACCCTCACATTTTGTTATTTCATGTCATAATGTGTTTTGTTTAATATTATAAACAAAAATTAGGGGTTGCTACCGAAGTACGAAGTTCACGAAAGCCAAAATGATTAGTAGTTTTTTTACCCACGACCCCTAAGTTTTGTTTATAATAATTAAAAAAAAAACAAATATGGTTTACTTATCAAATAACAAAATGAGAGGGTGCCCCAAAGAATTTAGCAATCGGGAGAGCAAAGAGCGCCTTTATTGATTAAAACATCCTACAATATTGCAAAAATAAGAAGCACCCACACATTACATTTTAGCACATACACATTTTAGTGGTAACTTTCATAGGATATTACACCTTTATTCATAAACGTCTCCTAACTGAACAAGCCGATAAGTATAGTTTGTCCTTTTCCGTCTTATAAAAATATTGATAAGATGACTCATAAGACTCATAAAATGATTAGCTTTGAATCAAGATATCGTTATTTCAAATTTAAACAGTCTAAAAGCCCCATTAGATGGTGTGACAGCTTGCATCCAATTTTAGTTTACATTTCACAGGCTATGAAAGCATACCTCGATTTTTATTTTTTAAAATACTGCAGTGTAACCTACGAACAAATAAAACATGGAAGCCGCACGCCATAATAAATTGCCTATCAAAAACGGTCCCGAATTTTAGTTGACAAGTGTCACCCCCTCTTCAATGCATCACGGCAATGAATTACAATATCAACCTATAAAAACTTAAACTGCCATTTAAAGATAGTTGTGATTGGTCCATCGAAGTTTTGATTGGCTATATTCTATAAACATTTGTCTAAGATGTTGCGCCGAAATATGCGCAGTGTTAAGAAATATATGTCCTATGTCCTGCCCATCTTGGCACAATTGAACAATTGTTTTTGGGGCATCTTTGAGCTGGCGTTAGACGTCCATGTTATATATGGTCATAGAGTGCAACAAATATCGCATATCTTTTAACAAGTATGCATTTGACTACCTTTTGAACGCCTACCGTATTTTGATGCGAGAGATTAATATCTCGACTAACGAATTAAAAATATGAATCTTATCTGTCAGCAGGGCAATTAGAATAGAATAGAATAGATTTTTATTCACATAAAGCACACATTACAGAACAACAAAACTAAATACAGTGGTAACATTTTCTGGGTAAAAATTTTACAATTACTATATCAGTGAACATTAACATTTTATAGATTGTAAGTGGACAAGCGACGAACCCACAAGACCACTTTAAGGTCCTTAATGTTCAAAGGGTTAATAAAATCGGCATAATATTAAGACACGTACCTTTATTATTTCCTTCCCCACTACTACTGTCCGCTTGCGGTTTTCTCTGGAAACACCGCGCTAGTATGGCTGGCTGTGTGAATGCTTCTCCTAAAAAAAATACATTGAAAAGAAGCCGTTATTAACTTCCAGTATAGTTATGCCCAAGGGGGCGTTCAAGTATTACGTAACGCAATTTTGGGGGGAGGGGTGTCTCGTAAAACGTTACGATGCGTTACAGGGGCGGGAAGGGGTCCTTACAACACGTTACACATTGTTTTTTTTAAGTAAAAACTAGGGAATCAATACACCCAAATTGGCAACCCTTTTCAGTTACGTTTCACGGGGAATCCGATTACCGCAAAGGCAATTAAAACTATACCAAGGATAAAAACTGTAACATAACTTTTTGCGGCTTTAGAGTAAAAATGGTCATTTGAGTGTTACGTAACGCTTAGGGTACAGAAGAACGTTACGGTCCGTTACAAGGGAGGGGGGGGGGGGGCTCAAAAATCTTCAAAAATTGCGTTACGTAATATTTGCACGCTCCCCAAGTGCCCTTACCGATCAATGAAATAGCACAACATTTAAAAAAAAAATATATTGACCAATTAGGGTTAGCATGTAAACAAAACTTTAAACATAATAAGTAATAATAAAAAAAAAGTATAATAAATCGTATTTCTGCAATACATCTACAAAAATCAAAACATTTATTAACCTAGGGACCAGACAAATGATGAATCTGAATTATAGCAGAAATGGCAATTTGTTAACGTAATATTAAAAACGTCCCACTTTGTCGATTACATTGGTTTGTATCTTTATACGACTTAAATGTTTAAATGACCTAATGGCGAGCGACAAAGTGTGAGAGGTCATTACTAACGGGCATTTTCACTTCTAGGGACACCCATAGCTTAAAACTCACAAAAAAGTTAACTTTGATGTCAGTTTTGTAACGACAATTAAGCATGAAATATTCACGAAAATCCACTTTATTCATATTTTTATGATGCATAAACGCGTATTCTTTCTGGATTAAATGATAAAAAAAATATTTTGTTAATATTTAATGCTTAATTGTCGTTACAAAACTGACATCGAAGTTAACTTTTTTGTGAGAGTTAAGCTAATTGGGAGTCCCTACAAGTGAAAATGCCGTAACCCGCTCATATATCAGTTGAAGAACTCGTAAAACATTACAAAAAGTTACAATTAGAAAGTTAAAAAAACAGTGTTGTGAAATGGTTTTATTTACCTAGTGCCCTGATGAGGGGTTCAGGCGCCTTCGTCTCCAAGCACTCATCACACAGCTTGTATATATATTCCTCTGTCAATGGTGCACCATCTGAGAACACACCATAAACTTTAACATATTTTTCCTAACTAGTACGGAAAAGTAAACTTTGCGCACGTTTCGTAAATTTTTCTTTTTAAGGCACTTATTTTTAAAAAAGTAGTTCGATACACGTGTAAAAACTTCTTTTTAACTCGGGTGATTGTCGCCCTCGTTTCACTCAGCCTACAACTTTACCCTCGTCGAAAATTTTTTTTTGCACTTGTAACGAAATGTACTATTCTTTCTATATTTTATTCTATCACTTTGTCGGCGTAATTAATATGAATACCATATCTATGCGAAATTGAAGTTTTGGACTTGATTTAAAATGAGCCACTTCTCGCACTAGCGCCTAAAAAAGGCACCATCTGTACTAAAAATATTTTTTCTAACCAGTGCGCAAAAACGAACTTTGCGCACGCTTCGCGCGCGGTAATTTCTCTTTTTGACGCACTTGTTATGAAAAAATACTTTTTTTAACTCGGGTGATAGTCGTCCTCGTTTCACTCGGGCTCCAACTTTCACCCTCGCCGAAAAATTTTTTTCCGCACTAGTTAGGAAATGTACTATAGTTTAATTAGCAATAAGTCACACAATTTTTACAACGAATGGAAACTCAGTGGTTTCTCAAGTCAGAAGGGGTTTCGGTAAAAGTCTCACAAAACTGATATATTGTTGAAATCCGAACACCTAGCCTTATAACATATAGAATCATATATACCTGATAAAAGCCGAGTGGTATAGGCATCGGCCGCCAAAGCTGAGGTCGTGGGTTCAAAATGTTCAAATCCTACCTCCAACATTGGTAAACTCGGTATTTTTTCTTTGGTATATGACATCTAATGGGTCAATCACTTTTTTTTTGTTGTTATTCTGTCACATCACCCAGGGGACAACAGTGGGATAGTTTGTCAGAAGAAAGTATCATGCACACTCTGCTATCATGATGAGTGGATGACCCACCTTGGAAAGGCCACATAACTGTCAAAAAATTCAAACTTTTGTCAATTTGAATGCTGCTAAACTGTGATTTTAAGGGTGACTCAGGAGAACGTAACCATGGCAACGAGTGACATAAAAAGTGATTGAACCTTATATTTATAAGAGGCAATTTAAGTCTAGAATGAATAATTGGCGTACCTGACAAGGATAGAAGTAGCTCGTCCAACATATCTATCAACCACTTTGCACTTTTCCGCATTATCGATGAATAAAGTAAATCAATCGCAGGTTCGAATCCGACGGTCGAACATTTCATACTAAGTCCAAAAGGGTTGTGATGCCATTATTATATAGTGATTGCCATTATTATATAGCTCATTAGGCTTTAAAGCTTATTTTATACATAAATTGGTTAAGACGTGTTAATGAGAATTTTGGTGATTATCTAATGATTAGGTTAACCCTTTAGTAAATAGCTAAATACTAGCTAAATAGGTTTTATGTCTTAATGGATAAGGGTCGATTTCGTATCAGGTAGATCATTAGTTAAATTAATGTGATTTAATTTCAATGATGACTGATAAAAATACCATGTCTCTTTCTCTCAGTAATTATAAACTAAACCCTATTAAATAAGTTTTTGTGAAACAAATCAAATTGTTTCGCCAATAGTTTCGAAATGTCCGTCTGTCTGTCCGCAGCATAGTTCAGTGGCAGTTAGTACTAGAAACTTGCAATTTGGTACAGGTGTATACAGTACCGGCCAATAATATATCACATTCGCGACTTTTTGTATGAGCGTGTATAGAGTGAGCGGCACATGTTCACATGTAGATAGCACATTATTTTGGTACTTTTGCACAGTTTAATGAATTAAGAATACTGAAATTAGTGCCATGAATTAGAAAGGGAGACAGCATATTTCTAAAATAGCTGTAGTAAAAAAATTAATTTTAATACGAAATTCATGCCTTACGCAAAAACTCTTTATAAAAAAACCACTACATAATGCAAAGTTTTTTCATCTTTAGTACAAAGGCCTATGCCTAGACTATCTATAGTCATAAGGTGGAAAGTGTGGAAACCACTTACAAATATATAAAAAAGTTTCTACTGAAAAAAACTTGTATGTGATTTATATTATTGGCCGGTACTGTACATATTAATCGCGCCGACAAAATTGTAGAATAAAATATAGAAAAAAAGTACATTACGACACAAGCGCGAAAAACATGAGATTCGAAACGAGTGGCGACGTTTTAAAAGATGACCGAAGGGAGTGTTTTAAATCGACACGAGTTACGAATTTCCTTTTTGCACGTGTCTCGTATGACGTTTTTTATTACAGGTGGCCCTTCGAAGTTTTGGACCTGACGTACAGTGGGGTTCAAAATTGCATGGACAGTTTATGAATGAATTGCCCTCGTCTCTGCCCTTGGCTGGTCTGTGGCCATGAGTAAGCCCATTTCAAATAAAAAAAAAAACATTAATAAATTGTCCATGCAATTTTGAACGCCACTATACCTTTTTTAGGCGATAGTGCGATATGTGGCTCATTTTACGTCAGGTCCAAAACTTCAGAGGGCCATCTGTACTAAAAAACGTCATACGAGACACGTGCAAAAAGGAAAACATCGCCACTCGTTTCGAATTTAATGTTTTTCGCACTTGTGTCGTAATGTAATGTTTTCGGGTACCTCCCCTACACTTATTTATTTATTTAAACTTTATTGCACAAAAGTAAAACTTAACGTACAAAAGGCGAACTTAATGCCATGAGGCATTCTCTACCAGTCAACCTTAAGGCAAAGCAGAGAGATTGTGGGCAGTGCTACATCTATCCAGTTAAATAATATGTACAAAAACATATATAATTATCATATCTATACCTACATACATACCTACACAAATATATACACAAACTAACTACATACATACATTAAAATACATATTAATATTATAACCGATGAAATCAACTAAAACAGAAAAACTAACAATCCTTCATTCCGCTAGCAATGAGAGCACGTAAGGATTTCTTAAATATAAATTTACTTGGAGAATTTTTGATGCTAAACGGGAGTCCATTCCAAAGACGTCTTAAAGTAGGGATGTTTTTTTTTTTATTTTCCTGAAATCCCATGTATACTCACTGCTGTGACTAGTTCTGAAGTTGTCTTTGTGACTAGTTTCCTGCCGAGAGCTTGCAGCGCTCGAGCCGGGCAGTTCCGACTTCTCGTCGTGACTTCTCTTCTCCTTCTCTGTGCATGCTGACGATGGGCTGTTGAAGGATTTAGGTGTTAGGGCTAAAGCAACTTTAGTAGGCTCCATAATAATTGGTCACATAGGTAAGTCTCTATAAACAATGATAATAGGCATGATGACTGGTAAGTCAAATCAGCATCTTTTTTCGAACTGTCAAAACGATCACCACTAAGGAATTTTATATGAAATACTCAAAAGTGACGCCACGTTTGAGTATTGCCAAATGACCTACTTTATAAAGTTCTTTTCAATTTATTAAATATTTCTTCGTGTATTATGTCGTGCATAATGTTAAATAATTTATCTTAACTACAGTCATCATCCCTATTGTAAGTGCTAAATTTAATACTTTCTTCAGATGAATGATGATTACCAGAGCTCGGAGTTTTCACAGCAAAACAAAACACTAGCGTAATTTAGCCAGTGCTTGAAATATTATTTTATCGACACCTATCGAGTCTTACTAGACTATATGATCGGTATTGCCTCAGTACATTTTTTCTTTTTTTATTCGATGGTACACCTATCAAATCGGTGTGAATGTCAAAATTTAAAAACTAACTAACGTGCGAAAATTTCGAACAACAGGAGACTTACTAGAGCTCAAAATCAATATTTTGGACCAGTCTAAGGAGACCTACTGGGGGTTAGAAGGTTGTGCATTAATTACCGGACATCCTATCTACTCCTATCACTAATATCCAAATAAAATGTCTTGTGCTGCTGTGTGTACTGACGTAGATTTTGAAGAAGAAATTGCGTCTGTTTCTAATATACAGTAACTTTATACAAATGTTTTGATTAGTTTTATTACATATTAATTTTATTTGGTGACTTTTATTTCTTCTAGTTCTGAATTATCGATATCGATAAAATAATATTTCAATCACTGGCTAAATTACGCTAGTGTTTTGTTTTGCCGTGAAAAATCCGAGCTCTGATGATTACTCATGAAATAAAACTATAAAACGGTTAAACTCCCGTATATTAATTATATTTAACTTCATCTCGACGTATCGAGCACTTTACAGTGTTCAGTTAATTTATGTGGGTGAATCAACTTTTTTGTCTGTTATTAAACCACTAATTGGAGTTCGAGGCCAAAGAATCTACGAAAATATTGCCACAACAATGAAATGTTCTTACAATAGTAAATCCTTATTTTCTAAAAACAGACGTTGAGATATCTTATTTATTGGTAATTTTAATTCTTTAATTTAAAGAAACAATATTATTTACTTATTTTCACGTAAATATGAGATATTTTAATAAAAACGTAATTATCCGCAATTATTAGTAACAAAGTTGGTATTGCTCTGGTATCACCTCAGGTGTTAATAACATTCGGTACAGCAATTTAACTGCACATAAATTAAAACCCTATTTCTGCATACGTTTAGAAAATTGCAGAATAATATATTGTAGCGTGCTTTATGTTCACATTTCGTATTCGTAAAATTCCTTTAACCTACAAATTTCTTTGGCAGTGCTATAGTTCTCCATTTAAATTATCATACAGATCTAAGGTTTTGTTTTCTTCCGTAGGTTGTTAACAAGGTGACCCACTTGGTTCAGCCATGTTTAGGCTTTTATAGGAGTGTATTCGATTTTTACCCAGGACTCAGGAGGATAAGTAATGAAGAAGACAAATAAAAAATAAAATACAAAAAATGCTTTCATTTTACATTTCCAAATTTCTTTCCCATAATTTTAACCCGTAATAAGGCAGGGGGCTTAGTAATTTATCCATACCTACTCTCTTAATAAATATGGCACGCTGTCGTTTGTGTTCACTGGTAATTCAACTTCTTTTTAAAATAGGCTTTGAAACGTTGGCTCTTATCATTTTAAGTTCTTTACAAGAAAATTTTGTCATTTCTATGTTAGTTAAGAGAAAAGAAAAGTTTTTAGGTATTTACGTGTTTTTAAGAAAATCCTAGTTGTGACAGCCATATTAAACAAAATGGCGTACAAACATTACGGAGGTATATAATTTTTAGGGTTCCGTAGCCAAAATGGCAAAAACGGAACCCTTATAGATTCGTCATGTCCGTCTGTCCGTCTGTCCGTCTGTCCGTCTGTCACAGCCGATTTACTCGGAAACTATAAATGCTACAGTAACAAAATTTGGTAAGGATATGTGTTGTACGAACCGCTACAGGTTTATGATACTAAATTATAAAAAAAACCATTGGGGTGGGGGCCCTCCATACATGTAACTGAGGGATGGAATTTTTTTTTTTGTTGTTTATAAGCGTGTGGGGTATTAATAGAAAGGTCTTTGAAAATGATATGAAGGTTTACAAATCTCATTTTCATTTAAGCAAATCGTTTTCGAGATATCAGCTCTCAAAGTCTGAAAAATGTGTCCCCCCCCCTCTATTTTTTAAACTACGCGATATAAAATTCTTAAAAAATATATATATAATGTACATTAATAAATTCTATCAACGATTTTTGGTTTGATTCATTTATCTCCTATAGTTTTTGAGGTAGGTTGATTTAACTGTATTTTTTTAATAATAAATTGATAATGGTACGGAACCCTTCGCGCGCGAGACCGACTCGCACTTGGCCGGTTTTTTTTATTATGAATTATTTTAAATTAATTAATTAAATAACAAAAAGGTTGTGGAAACCTGAAAACTTTATTTGACAATGACATAAGAGACTTTGACAGATTTGATAATAGCGCATCTGTCGTAGTTTCGTTGGCCTCGAACTCCAATTACTGGTATAGGTTATTACCATGATTACGGTCGCCTGAGTCACGCTGGTTTCATGCATAATTATGATACTTAAACTATGCAAACATGCGTTTTTCTGGTGTTAATAAAACCTTTCCTTGATGGGCCATCTACAAAAATGGACTATATGCATGTTTGCATAAATTAAGTAGCATAATTTTGCATAAAACCCATAAGAGATCCCTTACCCCTGTTCGCCTTTCTATTTGTCTAATTTACTGTTAATGTGTATTTTTACCTGTGTTTTGTGTACAATAAAGAATTTACATACATACATAAAACCAGCGTGACTCAGGCGACCGTAACCATGGCAATAATAGACAGAAAAAGTTAATTCACCCATGTGACGTATAATTTTCTTCAAATACCGCCATAGTTATTCAGGAAATAAAACTATAGAATCGGAGTACATCGCGTATGTTAACAAATTAATTACATCCTTTACATTGGCTTTGTACTTTTGATTGTGGTCTATGGGTGGCTATTTCGTTATTAATATGATATAGTTGTTATCAGCACGCCAAGCCTAGATGCCATTCTGCGATCGTATAGAATAAGCGATAAGTCACGTGACAATTAACGTATGGAAATAGTCACGTGACTTTTCGTTCGCATGTCATTCTCATATATTTATTACTTAAGTTATCGCTTATTGTACACGAGAATGGCAACACAAATGACAAGAGGCTATGCCTGCTGGTCATCATCATCATCATCTCAGCCATAAGACGTCCACTGCTGAACATAGGCCTCCCCTCTGGACCTCCACATGTACCGGTTAGATGCGACCTGCATCCAGCGTGTCTCGGCGACCTTCATAACCACTCACATGCTTCATGTAGCTTTTGTTACATGTCATCACTCTTATTTTACATAGGCATAGTCTGTCGCAAAAATCAAAGCAAGTGAGTGGTTACGGTCGTCTGTCCATCTTGTGGGTGGACGTCTTACGCTGCGTTTGCCTAGCCGTGGCCTGCAGGTAGAGTTTATTAATTTATTCACCTGGTAGAGTCGCAGGGACTGGATTCAGTGCGGGGAACTTTGTTAGGCAGGGTGTCACATAGTCGTGCCTCTTTGTAAAAAAGCTTTATGGCCTCCGCTGCGGCTTCATTTGGAGTCAGGTTTCTGGCCTGTAATACAATGTCACTTTTTAAGAGAATGCTGCTTCATCAAGCTTCTGGGGCAATAACTTGTGATTTCTTAGAAACAAGACTGAGATTTATGGATTATGGAATAAATAAATATAAGTGTGTATAAAATGGGTATAAGGCTCGATTTCAGCTATTTTTTATTTGAAGAATAACACTTACTCTCAGACAGTAATATCAAAACTCCATAGTAATTTAACACTAGTATCTGAGTTATTCTTCAAACAAAATTTTAATGAGTTCAAATAAAAATAACATTCCATGGCCAAGACAAGCATTTGGTCAAAGTCAACATCAAAATAGTACATTTCCTAACGTGTAAGGGACGATTTTTTTCATAACAAGTGCGTGAAAAAGAAAAATTACCGCGCGCGAAGCGTGCGCAAAGTTCGTTTTTGCGCACTAGTTAGGAAAAATAAGTTAGGACGCACTAGTTAGGAAATGTACTATTTTAGTACAGATGGTGCCTTTTTAGGCTCTAGTGCGAGAAGTATGTCATTTTACGTCAGGTTTAAAACTATGGAGGGCCATCTGTACTAAAAAACGTCGTACGTACCACGTGCAAAAACGAAATTCGTAACTCGTGTCGAATTTCATGTTTTTCGCACTTGTGTCGTAATGTACTATTATTCATATTTTTTACATACTTTTTGCTGATGTCTTGTCATAAGTTGGTAGGAAAGTGGTGAGTGGGTAATAATTAACATGTTGTTAACAATTGATTTATTTGTGTCATATTGTGCCATCCCATGATATCTATTTTATTTGAAATTTATGGCAGTAGGTAGAGGTGAAGCATAATGAATCTATTTAGTTATTTTCATATATTTAAAAAAAAAAATTAATTTTTATGCGAAAATCCTACATCAATCCATGGTACAGTCACGTCTAATAATATATATACACTTCGGAACGTATATCAAGGGCATAAGGATCAAAATCGTATACATATTATTAGAGCCGACCGTACAGCTTTGAAAATGGTTAATAATGGTTTTTTTTTGGATACCGTCATCATCACAATGACTACAACGTATAAGGTGCAAAGTGCTGAAGGTTCGTTCAAAACATAGAACTTAGTATCTTGTTGTCGTCAATTGGTAAAAATTTTTTTTTGACTAGATTACAGAAACAATACTAGATTTTGTTTAACAAACAAGATATGTTAGTATGAAAAATGTATTACAATACCATGAAATTAATTAATTTAGCGAGCATAATTGAAGGGTCCACGAAAAAAACATGTCTAGATCTTATGAAAATCAGGACAAATTTCTACCTGGTTCCGTTAAAATTAAGATTGTTTTTTCTTTTGAAGTTTGAATTGACTTGACATGTTTTTTCCGTGGACCCTTCAATTTATGTTCAAAAACTTTTCGAATATGAAAGTTTTTAAATGAGTAGTGATTTCAACAGTGTTAAATATTCCAGTCAAATTTAAATAATAAGTAGAAACTTAAGAAAGTGTGATTAAGTTACCCTTTTCCTACCCAGAAATTGCAATTTGTAGACTTGATAATTTCAAAGATAATATCATAATTTTAAGATGATATTGATTTTAACAAATTAGTAGTTGTACAGCGGCACTACCAGCATATTCAGACTATACTAAAGTAACATAATGACAATTTTTAGTGTATTTCGTTTTTATTTAATTTATAATGTTTTTATATTGTACTGTATGTATATTACATTTTATTTTATAAATTAGAATAAAATGTAAAACACATATAAACTTGATATTGTAATTCAACAGTAATTAACTAACAATTAATTTAAGTTGCATCAAACTGGATTTAAAGAATCATTTCTTAATTGGTTTATATCATTAATTTGCCAATTCACCTTGTTCTTTGTTAATATTTGAGAGCAACGTCTTTTGTTATGAAACTAAAACAAATTTCTATTAATATCCTGCATAAAAGGCCACTGTACACATTACCTCTCCACTAGATGCACAATACTGGTTGTCACAGTTTGGGTTTCCGCAGCCATCCAACAACTGATAGAAGTATCTCTCGATTAACTGTTTAGCAGCAGCTCGCTTCATTATGTCTTCGCTGCAGTTTGAATGTTTATCCGCACATATATTTGAATTAGTCTGGTTTTCGGATGGGGCAGCGTTACTATTTGACGATGATGCTTCGTTCCCCCTGCAGGACAGAAACATGTGACATAACGCCACTGGCATCAGCTATTAGACGCACATGAAGACAAAAACAAAAGCAAAAATAGCAAGTAATGCTTTCACATAACCTTGTCTCAACTGCGCATCATGCTCCTGTTTATAAATAGAATTATAAACGCGTTTACGGAAAAATCTTCTCATAATAAACTTTTACACATATTAATACAAACTCAACGCAAGGCAGCAGCGAATTACATATTTACCTTGAAGCTTCGTCAGTTTCGCTTTTTGAGTTCATAGAAGTTAATTCTTTCAGTTGCTAAATATCTTTTACTGGGCACACATAAATGCAATAAAATGGGCTGGTACATTCGATAAATATTGCGATGATATTGTTATACAAAACAATAACCACACAAAAAATACCACCAGTTTGTTCTACTCTATTCTGCGATCTGTCATTCTGTCAACCATTTTGAACAAACCTGCTCCGTTACAGGTGCGAGAAATGTTCTAAAGAAGTTGACCTTAAAAACCCTTTAAAATTACCACTGTTCATTGAAGGCAACTCATTTCAAACCAAACTCAAAATATTGAAAATATTTGCAATTTATAATTTATAAGAAGCGTACATAAAGAGAAAACTAATAATATAATTGTAGTTAAATTATTATCAACATAAATTCTTGCTAAGGAAAACGGAGCGTACAGCACGGAAAAAGTTTGAATAGCGCTTTGAATATTTTGTGGTGATCTTCTTAAACGTGTCTAGTGTAAACAGTACAGATAATAATAACTAACCAGGCGTAACCAGGTAATACTTTTTTTAATTTCTTTTATCGCCATCTGTAGACAAATAATAAAACTATTCACATTTTTTTTAAATTTAATTTAATTAATTTGATTTGAAAGTGTTGAAATAATACGAGAAATCATCTATATTGCAAACTAAACTACAATCACGTACAAAATATCATAAATTTAACAGTATTACTGCACTAAAACTTGATAAAAACTAAAAGCAAACTCAATAAATCCAAAACAGGCTTGCGGCATGGTATCCAATCCAGAACGCTAGCAGTATTTCTTCACTGGGTTGCTAAGCTAATCTGTTGAGCAGGGAAGCTGCCAGCTCTTGAGTCTTCGGTGGTTTATCTGTCTCTAAGGCTACGTTCACACGGCGTCGTTTTTCCCATTTATCGTTTACGAGATTTTATCGAATATCGTAGTGCCAGAAAAACTTGTACGGCAACTCTGAAAATCGATTACATGGCGTATATACGAGAAAATCTCGTATTCGAATATTTTTTTACCAATTTTATCGAACACGGTGCTCAGTTGCGCTTGTGTTTACGTTAGTTCGTTCACACAGACAAACTGATTTCTCATATACGAGCAGCGCGCGGGGTAGGTAGCCGGGGAGACCGCATACGTGAAAAAACCGAGTGGACCTTGCACCGTGTGAATGGCCGTCTCGTATACGATGAAGCGGTATACGAGAAAATATCGAATCTAATAGTCGCCGTGTGAACGTAGCCTTAGATAGGTCTTTGAAGAGACTCAGAGCGCTATGACCGTACGGACCAAAGGTCTTAACGCCAAAAAGGACAAAATTATAATTGGCGCCGAGACCACTGTATTTTCCCACTTTAGATTTTTCGGCCGCCTCTGATGCTGAGGTTCGGAGGAGATGATATGAGACTAGCGTGTCTACGCAGGTTGTACACACACCAGCACCCGTCTCATAATCCACGGAACTACAGAAATACCACAGGTATTGCAAAAAAAATCAGAGGTTTCACTACTTTGACTCCTTTCTTCAAAACCCACTGATTAGGAGTCGATTGAAACTAGTTTCTTTCAAAGCATTGAGCAATAACTAACTTTTCATATCGATGGCGCTTTGTTTTTAACTATCATTATAAATTTGCATGCACATAAATTCATTAAAGTCAGTAGATGGTCCACGAGCAAATTTCGTCAAAGATTCCCACGTGGTTTAAAAATACGCGAGCAAAATTGACGTTCGTGGATTCGCTTTCCCTTTTGTTTCATAAATTAATAATTTGAGCACCAAATACTAGATGTCGCTTTTGAAGCAATCAAATTGTTTCTCTAGTCTGTGATGTGCGTCACGTTATCAAACGTCAAGCAAGTCACAAATGTCAAACGTATGTCACCAATGTTGTGAAATATAGAATCTTAATTATTCCACATTTATCACAAATCGATACTTATTTAAACGTACTGAGTTATTAATTGGTTGTATATTCGACTGTGAAGATGACGGAGGTACTGCCAGCTGAGGAGAGCCACCAGGATCGAGTGGAAACCATCATGAAAGGGTTTCAAGTGTATCCTTTTCAATATTACATTATCTTATGTTAAGTTTTGTAACAAATAATTGTTTGTTAAGTAAATTTCAATATCATGCTCTTACCGGCCTATTACTTTAACGAATATTAAACTTAAGTTTCTTGTTCATGTGATGTTTTTTATTTAATCTTAATCACTAGTTAAGTAATAAAAAAGGCAACACTATTGAAATACAAAGGGGAGTTCGACAAGGCGACCCCTTATCACCCAAGCTTTTTATAGCAGTCCTGGAAGAGATATTCAGAAAACTCAACTGGAAAAGGAGAGGAATAAGAATCCACAACAAATACTTAACTCACCTGAGGTTTGCGGACGATGTGGCGATATTCTCAGAAAATGTTACTGAACTAGAGCAGATGATAACTTCCCTCGCCCAAGAGAGCTCAAAGGTAGGTTTGGAATTAAATGCTGATAAAACAAAAATAATGACCAACAGCAATAACAAACAACCAGTACATGTAGGAGGCAAGCACATAGAATATGTTGACACTTATGTCTATCTTGGAAAACAGGTTTCATTCAATAGTACAAGAAACGACGAAGAAATAGAAAGACGTATAGCTACAACATGGAGAAAGTTCTGGGCACACAAAGAAATCCTTAAAGGAAATTATAGCTTAGACTTAAAGAAAATTGTTATGGATACCTGTCTCCTACCTTGTCTGACCTATGGGTGTCAGACATGGGTGTATACAAATAAAATCAAATCTAGAATAACTTCCTGTCAAAGAGGTATGGAAAGAAGCATTCTAAAACTAAGAAAAATTCAAAAAATTAACAGTGAAAAAATAAGAAAAAAGACAAAAGTAAGAGATGCACTAACCCATGCACTGAAAATGAAATGGCAATGGGCGGGTCACGTAGCACGCCTCACAGACCATAGGTGGACATTAAAAACAACTCAATGGGAAGGCCCATTGCACAAAAGGAAATTAGGAAGACCAAGGAAACGTTGGGCAGACAATATACGCAGAATAGCAGGGAAAGATTGGATGTTGCTAGCGATAGATAGGAAGAACTGGAAAGAGATGGAGGAGGCCTTTACCCAGCAAGGGGTCCATATGGTAAATTAGATTTAAGACAAAAATGTTAGTAATGTAAAGTTTTGGTATATGGAATAAATGGCTTATTATTATTATTATTTGTATCTCCTTTGGAATCACGGGCTTACAAATCCCGGTTTTTGATAGGCTTGCGCGGGGATATAGATCCAACACGTAGAGGCCCTTTGGAGAAATTTGCTGTGTTGTACACCTGCTGCAACCCATTCACGGGCACAAATACATATCCGTAAACCGGTCCCAGCAGGCGTATAGAGACTATTGAGAAGGAATGGAAAAGACTAATGGGCTATGGTGATGGAGGATGGATGGATCAGAAATGGAACTATAGAAAAGAGGTCCGGACACCTGCCATAACAATGATTTCTCTTTGCTATCGAGGCAGGCGGTGACTCGCCACCGACTAGATGGGCCCCCGTAAATGCCGTCACAAGAGACAGCCAGGGGCAACACCGGTGTAGGCGGCTCAGGAGTGTAGAGAGGTGTACACCGCTTTCTGCGCAGTGGCTTGACAGCCGCTGCACCAACTCGCGACTTACGCAAATTTACACTTCCACCCCTGGAGCGTATTATTATTATTATTAAGTAATAATTTACTTATAAAGAAAGGTATATACTGTTCCTTGTGTAATATTACCACGTGTGCTATTTTAAGCATCATTTATGTCTTATGGTGTCAATAATTAAGGTACTATTCAAAAACCATGTCTATATTTTATGCATTTTTATAGAAATACCGACTGTCTTTGAATTGTGTTAATATTACTGAAAATGTTTCCTTAACAAGATACTTAACAGAAATTGGATGAATCTTCGAGATGCAGACTCAGGTTTGTGTTACCTACTTCTTTTTAATAATTTGTCCATATTTTCTGTTTCACAGATAAAAGAAAAAATCTGGGATTCGATTTTTGTTTATTTATTATTTTAGACTAAAAAATATGTAAATTTCTGCCATGGTCTCCCTTGTTTTCCTTCACCAGCTTCATCCAATTTAGCCAAATTTTCTAGTTTAGATACTACAACTTCTGCTGTTTTTTTAGTATGGAGCTTTAAATAATTACTTACAGTTCTTATAAAATCTTCCAGGCAAAATAATGTGGCAGTACAACGAGGACATGTCAAACCCTGATGTGGAGCACGAGGCCAGGGTCCCGAAGCGCATCCTGAAGTGCCGGGTTGTATCCCGGGAGATGAACTTCAGCTCCATTGAATCAATGGAAAGGTTCCGTTTAGAACAGGTTCGTTTAACTTACGTTTATGCCTTGAATTTCTTCTTTTTGTCAATATGCCCTTGGCATAGCAGTTGTGGTTACTTCACACAACATTTTATTTTATTTTTTTCCTTTATTTAACTTTTTTCTTAGATTACGTGTTTTATAAAATTATTATTATTCTACACCACTTATCCCTGGACAATGCTTCTCTTGCACATGTGTTAAGGGGAGTATTGGTTATAGCTGTTATTTGTTCTGTCCAACACAGGGGGCGTTCAAGTATTACGTAGCGCAATTTTGGGGGGAGGAAGGGTCTCGTAAAACGTTACGATGTGTTACAGGGGCGGGAGAGGTCTTCCTTATAACACGTTACATAACATTTCATTTCATTTATTTGCCATAAATTGTATGTTTACATAGAAATAAGCTGGTACAGTTTACAATTTTTGTTCTACGTCAATTTTGTCTCAATACAATTTTACCTAAATAGGTGTAGCATAAATATTATTAAATAATAACAGTATAATTTTACCATAAAACTTAAACAATATAAAGGTAATTTAAGTAATGAACAATACATTTTCACTATAATTTTAGAATTATTTTATTGTTTTTTTTTAAAGTAAAAAACTAGGGAATCAAAACTCCAAAATTGGCAACCCTTTTCAGTTACGTTTCACGGGGAATCCGATTACCGCAAAGGCAATTAAAACTATATCAAGAATAAAAAACATGACTTTTAGCGACTTTAGGGTAAAAATGGTCATTTGAGTGTTATGTAACGCTTAGAGAGGGGGGTACAGAAGAACGTTACGGTGCGTTACAAGGGGGGTAGAGAGGGCCAAAAATCTTAAAAAATTGCGTTACGTAATACTTCAACGCTCCCATGAGAGAGCAACCTCTAGATTGGTTTCCGTTGACCCTTCCCTGGACAACAAGTCTCTATGGCATGCTCTCCACGTCACGTTACATGTCCAAAGACTCCAAAGTATCACAATATATGGGCTCTGACAATGGATGATGATATCTGTTTCACCTTAATCTCTTCTAGTATGGAGACATTCGTAAGACTTTATTCACCTCCATATTCTCATATCAAATGCGTCAATTTTTTGTCTCTCTAAATTTCCCGATTCTCCCACTGCAGGCGTTCATAGGCTACAGTTGCCACTTACCATCGGAGGGGCCCTGTGGTTGTTTGCTAACAAATAGAAATATATTGAAATCAATAATAAATACCGACCTTTTAGTGAAGCAAAATTACAATTGGCTCAAAAAACACGACAATGAGGGTTTTCTCGAAAACGTAGGGTAAACTTGCCTAAATCGTACTCCTGCTTAAATCGTACCCCATCAATATCTTGTGAATTGAAACTGCTGAAGCAGTGCATGTTTTATAAAAATGAACAACTTGGTCGGTGTGTAACTTCATTTGAGAAACAACCCCACAGTGCCACTCCATCGAAAATTATTTAATAAATTATTAATTTCGCTGTTTTCGAGTAATAGTTAAGGTCGACTCTCAAGGATTTCAATTTTGATCGCTATGAGCTATGTAAATTGTAAGTATTTTGCTTAATTCTTTACTTATTTACGCTATTAATTACGAGAAATATTATCGTCAGATTAACACATTTTTTTTACATGGCAACTTTTAAATCTTAGTTTTCTTACGCCCAAATCGTACTCGTCACATTTTTCTATTTTGTACCGGTACGAATTAGGAATAATCGTTTATTTTATTATATAAGATAAACATAACCAATCGATAATAC
Source organism: Thaumatotibia leucotreta (assembly GCA_025490895.1). Lineage (NCBI taxonomy): Eukaryota > Metazoa > Arthropoda > Insecta > Lepidoptera > Tortricidae > Thaumatotibia > Thaumatotibia leucotreta. The sequence goes on from JALPQI010000305.1 coordinate 45,190, forward strand.
AATACTTAGTCATGTAAAGTTATAGAAATAACTCTCTGAATATTGTTGTATACATTGGTGAAGGAAAATTAAAAAAATAAGAAGTTTGTCAAGCTCATGTTGTATGGAGAAAACAAAATAAGAGACGATAATTTGTGAACCTACGCGATGAATTCTGGATCCACTGGCTTTGTGCTGGAGTCGAGAAAAACGCTCGTAATTTTATTTTTGAAAATTCCATGAAATTATGCAGTCAGACAAAAAAATTTGGATTAAAAAAAAATCGTTAAAATGTTTGTTTTAAATCTGAAATGAGCAAGCAAGTAAGTCAATAATATAATAAGACCAGTGCTTAAATAAATATTACTAATATCACTGAATATAATGGCTATGATTACGAGACTACAAATAATTATATAATCTCTTAATTTGTTACTAAATTACGCCGGTACGATATAGGAATACAGAGGTACGATTTTGGAACACATAGTCTTAAATCGTACTTTTTCCACTTTTTTTTAAATTGTATATATCTCAGAATGTATTGAAGTTTAACATTAATTTATTATTTTAGTCGATTAGTAAATAAATAAAGATTCTTTTGATATCATACACATATTTATTTCTTATTTATATATCCAGATATTTAGCACTTTCTCTTAAGGGGTACGAATTAGGCAAGTTTCCCCTATGCCACTAGTTGGCGCCACTTAGCCGTAAGGTCCTGCTAAGAAACACAATTATCTAACTCCAAAGGATAACTCATCATCATCATCCTAGCGTAGTTCCCGGTTGCGTTCGGGGCCTGCGCCTCGAAGCCCGGGGTCCGCTTTTCGGCTCTTCCTCCTCCACTTCGCACGGTCTTCCGCATCCTTTTGTGTGAGACCATTGGCACGCATGTCATCCTGTACGACGTCAAGCCAGCCCTTCTTGGGTCTACCCCTTCTACCGGGTCCTGGCGGCGGCGGCATGGCAAGACATTCGTTCCCCACGTAGTTAGCCGGTCGTCGTAAAACGTGGCCGTACCAGCGCAAACGACACTCTTGCAGCTTATCTGCTATGTCACGGACATGAAGGCTGCCGCGGATGCGGGAGTTCCTAATGCGGTCTTTCCGCGTAACGCCACACTTCCACCGCAGCATGTTCATCTCCGTGACACGCAGCTCCTGCTTGTGTCGCTCAAGCACAGGCCACGCTTCGCTGCCATACAAGAGGACAGGCCTAATGATGGATTTATAGACCTGTCCTTTCAGCTTAACCGGCATTTTAGGGTCACAAATGACACCAGTCACCTCACGCCACTTAGCCCAGGCGGCTGCAATACGGGCTTTGACGTCGTAATCGATTTCCCCGGACGCGTGAAGTACAGATCCCAGGTATCTAAACTGGTCCGTCCGCTCGACCTCATCTTCGCCTATGCGGACGGATGTGGGATCCTCTGTATTGCAGGTCAGGTACTCAGTCTTCGCCACATTTAGCTTCAGACCGCCGTTCTCAAGCGACCCCTTCCAATCGTTCACGCGTCTCACCAACTGTCCTCTGTCCGAATCTGCCAGCGCGATATCATCGGCGTACATGAGCAGCCACGGGGATTGCTCATGCACGTTATTCCGGATGTCTACGGACAGTACGTCCAGTATCACGCTGAACAGAAACGGACTAAGGACGGAACCCTGGTGTACCCCGACGGTGATCGGGAAGGGTTTCGTGTCGCCAACAGCAGTCCGAACCACAGAGTCGGAATCGTGATACATGTCCCGAATAATATCAATAAACTCCAAAGAAAAACTAACTAGAAGATATTTTTATTTTTTTATATCATTTTATTAACTCGTACAAAACATTTAAATACGAAACTATAGGCGCTCTGAGAATTTAAACAAGTTTCTGGACATGACGCCTCAGTGCTGCCGCCCTGGCGAACGTCATTTCAGAAAACCCTCATTGTAGCGAAATTACGAGACAGGCTGAAGCTCATGTCAAGAATTGATAATTGTATTAAGCCTTCTGGCAATTATCACGATATTCCACAAGTAGTAAAAGAAGTTTATTAACGATGTAATAACATTATTAGTAATCATTTTATTTTTGTGGGAAACACATGGGCGATAGGTAAGCGGTAGCTGTAGCCTACGTAGGCTTGTGACGTCAGTAACAGTAATATTTTACAATTGCGACACCTGTCATCATGCTGAAATAGGGGCCAAAACGGCATGTATGTATCTACAATTGGGATGATGACTGTAGTTAAAATAAATTATTTAACATTATGCATGACATAATACACGAAGAAATTATTACTAACATGTAGATTGTAGTAATTTTTGTACAGAACTTCTATTTAATAAATTGAAAAGAACTTAAAAGAGTGGGTCATTTGGCAGTACTCAAACGTGACGTCACTTTTGAGTATTTCATATAAAATTCCATAGTGGTGATCGTTTTGACAGTTCGAAAAAAGATGCTGATTTGACTTGCCAGTCATCATGCCTATTGTCATGAAATAAATGAACGTCGATAAATTTCCAGAAAGTGCTATTCAAAGGGCGCTGCCTGGAGGAGTGGTTCTTCGAGTTCGGCTACGTCATCCCCAACTCCACAAATACGTGGCAGTCCGTCATCGAGTCCGCGCCCGAGTCGCAGATGATGCCCGCCAACGTGCTCAAGTGAGTCCATTGTTCCACTTGACTTGACTTGTTTGACTTGACCAGTGACAACTCGGTCAGAGTTCCACGTACCCAGATGTTCCAGATTCCAAGATACCGTACTGCAGAGTTTTAGGTACCGCGCTTCAAAATGTTGGAACAATATACCACCACCAATCCGAAGTTTACAAAATAAAGCTAACTTTAAACTAAAACTACGATTACATTTATTAAAGACACAAAAGCTATGTACCTAAAATCTAAAATTTGCTATAACGTATTCCTTTTATTGCTGCAAATAAAATATAAATAAACCTACAACACACACACACACACACACACACACACACACACACACACACACACACACACACACACACACACATATATACAAACACACACACACATACACAGTCGCACTTGCACACTTTTAACAAACAAATTATGTATCCGAAATAATTGTGTGGGAGTTGTACGTACTCCTATCTCTCTTTTTTTGTTGTATATAAGGTCCTGGCAGAATATCAGCGATGTGGCATGCTGCATGCTGCATCATTATGCTGAGCCAGCACCTATTCTCTGCCACGACATGGCTTTACTAATTATTGATAAGTTATCCTAAGTTGCATGTTTTTCTCTAATTTATCTTTATTGCATCGCTTTGTACCTACTGATTGTGAACGCCATGTATGTTGTGGATATGAATAAAGTCTTTTATCTATCTACCATTACGTGTCATCCCTACTGACTACCGTGTCGCGACTCGACCGCGCAATGAACATATAACATTCCAGAAAGGAAAAAAAATCCAAATCTCATACCAAAAGAAAACTTTCGTGGACCACCCTAGTGTGTATTGCAGCTTGCAGCAATAGGATGCTGAAATGTATAGCTCTAGACTGCCCACTGACTATGTATTGGGTGAATGTGGTCATAGAAAGGGGCAAGTAGGTCTCTTTTACTGGTATTTGTATCTATAATTAATTACTAACCCTCTACTCTACTTTCTCAAATTAAAGTTATTAACATACGATACGATACGATTTTTATTTTATTGTTTATTTTTTTATTGTGTAATAGGGTAATTTGAAATTAGGTTAATACGTACTAATGAACCGGAAATCGCGGGAAGGGTTATGCCCTGGCCACGACATCGGTCTAAGGCTAACAGCGGCGAGCGAATCCATGAGTGGGAGCGGGATGCCGATATAGGTACGAGACGAAGCACCATACGTTTTCCGCTAAGCCGGTCGCCTTAGACCGATGTCGTGGCCAGGGCATTAGGGTGGTGACAAATGTATTCTTGCTGGCGGCACACGGTCAAATTTCTCAGTTATATTTAATACTGTTTTCTTCTATTTCAGTGGCAACGTGGTAATAGAAACGAAGTTTTTCGACGGCGATCTTCTCCTGACAACGTCTCGGGTCCGTCTGTTCTACGTTTAGATATTTACGACTAGTAATTTACGCATTTATTTATTTTCTATTAATCTTTACTTATATTATATTTCAATACGTTTCTGTATAGAATCATCTGGGACATTCGAATGTTGATAATTTGACAATGGTTATGCAGAAAGTGACCAATTTTGATTTTTTGACAATGTAGCAAGCAACCAAACTCCATATGATAAAGCTTAAGTCAGATTGACAAAAACGCATAACTATGGTCATTTTTACTTTTGTAATTTGTATTATACGGTAACTGGCCATTCTCCAGTAACTGGACATCTTATATAAAAATTAACTCTGTTTGCTTATATAGTTGGAAATTTCTAAGAATTAACTTTTGACACTTTAGAAATGAGCCTTATATATATGACGTTAAGGCTATCGGACTAACGGTTAGCCTTACCCTCATTTTAATAAGGTTTAATCTATAACTTGTCAAAAGTTCATTCTTAGAAATCTCCAACTATAGTTAGAAATCATTTTAGAACGATGTGTCATGTCAATGTCAATCCCTCCCTCTTCCAAAATGAATTTAAATTATAAGTACAGAGTTCAATTTTATATAAAGTGGCCAGTTACCGGAGGGTGGCCAATTACTAGCAATTTACCCTAGGTACCTAATTTCTGTGAGGTTATACGAAACAGAAAATTATTAAGTCGGTATTTCTTTGTTAAATTTTGTGATTATTATTAATTAGTTAATTACCTAATGCTTGTGGTATTGAAGCAAGAGTAAATAGGTAATTGTAGTTTCGAAATCTACAAAAGCTCCAATATATTGTTTTTGCACACGGATTGAAAAGGGTAAATAGTAAATCTTAACTAAATATTTAAGTAATTTTGTAAGGTATCTGTCTAATTGTTACCGTACCGTATACGCAAGATTATGTATTTTTATAATATTGAGTTCCATACGCATTTATCCATATTATATTTGAGCATTTTTAGTAAAACGTCCCATTTTTGTTGCTAACCATAAGGACTGAATTAGCTTGTATCTTCATATGAATAATCTGTCTAAGCGCCGTTATGGTAAGCGACAAAGGTTCACAAAAACCTACTATAAAAAGTAATGCAATGTTAAAAATAAATATGACGAAGTTTTTTTACATAATTTTGTAGGGTGAATCAACTTTTTTCGGTCTGTTATTGTCATGGTTACGGTCGCCTGAGTCATTCTGGTTTTATGCAAAATTATGCTACTTAAACTATGCAATTTCTATTTTCCCCCTAATGCGTTTATACGCATAGATAATAGGAGAGGCCTACGTCCAGCAGTAGACTATCATAGGCTGATGGTGATGATGATGATGAAACTATGTTAACATGAATTTTTCTGGTGTTATTAAGCCTTTTCCTTAATCGGACACCTACAAACATGGATTACATGCATGTTTTCATAAATGTAGTTGCATAAAACCAGCGTGACTCAGGCGACCGTAACCATGGCAATAACAAACAGAAAAAGTTTATTCGCCCAGGTATCACTAAGTACAGTCAGCAAAAAATGTGGTTTACCACTTTTCGACTTTATTAACAATGAATAGAATCGAAAAGTGGTAAACCACATTTTTGGTTGACTGTACCTATAAATACTTACAACATTAATTCGAAAGCATAACTTGTTTCTATTTTATGTGCCTTTCTTACAGACATAAATGTCAAAGTGACAGGTAAGGACAAATGCAGTCTATAGCTTTTTGGATGTGTGAAACTTATTAATATGGCCCGTGCATTTGAAAAGTTAAATATGGTTATTGCTCATATAGATTTGTGACTTGTCACTGCCACGTACAGAAAGTTAACGGTACCTAAACTATTTTCTGTCTGTTATTGCCATGGTTACGGTCGCCTGAGTCACTCTGGTTTTATGCAAAATTATGGTACTTAAAATATGCAAACATGCATTTTTATCTTGTTATCTAAATTTTTTATAGTTTTATCACATCACATCATATCATCAGCCTATAATCAGTCCACTGCTGAACTGGCTGGCTTCTCCTATTACCTAAGCGTATAGACACATTAGGCGGTAAATGCCCAAAATCGCCACGCTTGGCAAGCGGGTTGGCGATCGCAGTGTGTCCACTCCGCTATGATGATGCTGTTTCGTCATTAATCTTCAATAAATAAATGTTCAGTGACACTTTGAATCCCTTAGTCGTCTCTTACGACACCCACGGGAAGAGTTGAAGTGACAAATGTATTCTTACTGCCGTCACCATACGGCTAATATATTTGTCGATATATTTTGATATGAACAGAAAGCTCAAGGCAAGGGCTACTTCAGAAATAAGTAAAATGTTGTTGGAAACCCTTAACTTTCAAACGTGGTAGTGACACACCTCAATAAGAAATACCCATATTAGGAACATTCATTGGGTCAAAATTCTTTTCGTTATCTTGTTTCACATCACTATCACGCTTTTAGTTGCTGTTTCGACTCAGTATATTAAAAAAATCCGGTGCACTTGTATTTCTTTTTCACGCTAGATTTTAATCCATGAGAAATTAAAAACAACACATCATCTCATACCAAAATTACCACCCTGTCACGTTTTTTAGGGACACAAAATAAGACAACGAAAAGAATTTTGACCCAATTGTCACTAATCTGTACGATCTCTGAGTGGTTATAATAAATATTGTAATTTGCTAACTCCCTTGTATAAACGTCTCCTAACTTAGGCACTGGTTTCACCGCGAGCTACTAAGCTATGAACTATCGGCTATAAACACGAACAAAAGATACGCACTCCCGTGTAAATAAGAGACACGGCGATACTCGCCCGGCGGTGGTAGCTGATAGCTGAGCGATTATCGCCGTGTCTCTTTTATTTACACGGGAGTGCGTATCTTTTGTTCGTGTTTATGGGCATTTTCACTTATAGGGACACCCAATTAGCTTAACTCTCACAAAAAAGTTAACTTCGATGTCAGCTTTGTAACGACAATTAAGCATTAAATATTAACAAAAATATTTTTTTATAAGAAGAAAGAATACGCGTTTATGCAATATAAAAACATGAATAAAGTGGATTTACGTACATATTATGTGGTACGTGGATTCATGCTTAATTGTCGTTACAAAACTGACATCGATATAACTTTTTTGTGAGAGTTAAGCTAATTGGGTGTCCCTACTTCCCTAGAAGTGAGAATGCCCTTATAGCCGATAGTTCATAGCTTAGTAGCTCGCGGTGAGACCAGTGCCTTAACAAGCCGCTTAGTATTATTTGTCCCTTTCGGTTTTATAGACATGTTGCTAAGTTGGGAGACGTTTATGAATAAGGGTTAAGTATTTTAGTTTAGAATATGGTGCACTTAGAAGTAAGTAGGCATACAACGTGACCTTACCCATTGGACAAACACTGAAGCCTCACTGTTCGTTTGCTAATCTGAATACCGATAGATTTTTTTATTAACCTCATTAAGGCTGCGTTTCCACCAGAGATGTGCGTGGATGTGTTCCCATACAAATGACACCTCGCTCGAGTCATTAATACAAATGACACCTATTAGTGACTCGAGCGAGGTGTCATTTGTATGGAAACACATCCTTGCACATCTCTGGGGGAAACGCAGCCTAAGGCCGAATGTACATTACACACTCCACTTCAATGACGTTTTCAACAGTTTGTTAGTCTGACGTGATGTGTCATAGATAACAGAAAGGAATATCAACGCTGATTAAAAAGGCTTAAGAAATGTTCATACTATTCTACTCAATTGTAATTGTCTCGCTTGTAAATACCTACCTATGTGTCATGTAGTTACACGAAATAAATAAATTTATTATTATTATTATACCAGAGGCGATACACTCAACTAATTGGAACGTCAGGCAATTTTAGAACCTTGTCATAATGACAAGTATTAAAAGCTTTCAGTGACTTTGATTTATGGTGTCGCTTTGACATAGTTCCTAGTGGCCTAGGTTTCCAAATTGTTGACTGTACTAACCTATAGGTTGTTGCAAAGTAAAACATCAATATTCCTCGTATCGGCTACATTATTGTTATCATCATCATTTTCAGCTGTTTATCGCCCACTGGATCACATAAGCCTCTCCTCCTGTACGCCACTGGTCCCGGCCAATTGTTATGCTGGTTTTAAATACCCTAAGGCATGCATGTTGTTGTATTCTGGCCATTTTTCCGCAACTCCACATCAAACGTGCTTATTTTGCACTGGCCAAGTACTTGTTGGGGACTTCACATACACCCTTCAATTTCGTCTAAAGGTTTCCTCACGATGTTTTCCTTCACCGTAAAGCACTTGTAAATATCAAGTGATAGTTCGTACATAAGTTTTAGAAAAGCTCATTGGTACTAGACGGGGATTTGACCCACGACCGCGTTTTACCGCTAGACCATAAGCGCTTTTTTCCTAAGGCAGATGTAGGTGTATATTCTTTGTCCAATGGCTGAGGACACCCTGCATATATTATAGTGATAGGTAAGTTACATTTTAAATGTATCCATTTATTTAGGAATAATTAGTATACACATCTGCACGTGTGTTGAATACTAAGAATAATTGGTTATTTGCTTTGAATCAAAGTCAAAATTATTATTTCGAGATTGTACACCAAATGTATCATAAATGAAAATTAAATAAATATTAAATGAAATTCACTACACCATATTTTTTATTTTAATTTAATGGGTATTTTAAGTTCTTTGCATATTACTCACGGCGACTCGACTCTATGCCAGATATTGAAATTTGAGCCCTATGACATTATTGTTTAGGTTTAATTTCCAAGTGACCTTTAGTGTTTAACGCGTAGACCATTCGTCGTACACTACTTTTTAGGGTTTCGTAGCCAAAATGGCAAAACGGAACCCTTATAGATTCGTCATGTCCGTCTGTCACAGTCGATTTACTCGGAAACTATAAATGCTACAGTAATGCAATTTGGTAAGAATATGTGTTGTATAAACCGCTACAGAATTATGATACTAAATTTAAAAAAAAATTGTGGTTGGGGCCCTCCATACATGTAACTGAGGGAGAGTTTTTTTTTTAGATGTATACAAGCGTGTGGGATATCAATAGAAAGGTCTTTGAAAATGATATATTATAAAGGTTTATATATCACATTTTTATTTAAGCGAACCGTTTTCGAGATATCAGCTCTCAAAATCTGAAAAATGTGTCCCCTCCGCTATTTTTTAAACTACGTGGTATAAAATTAAAAAAAAAAATGTTATGCATAATAATAAACTCTATCAACGATTCTTGGTTTGATTAAATTATCTGTTATAGTTTCTGAGATAGGTTGATCTAACTGTATTTTTTTAACGATAAATTGATAATGGTACGGAATCCTTCGCGCGCGAGTCCGACTCGCACTTGGCCGGTTTTATTTTATATATTTTTTGATTACAGAACACAAAAAATTACCCCCCCTTTAACTTTTGAACCATACAATTAAAAAATATGAAAAAAATCTCAAAAGTGGAACTTTATTTTTCTATGATAATTATTTAAAAATTTGAAAATTTGTTGATTAACTACGGATACGGAACGGAATCCTACTCTGAGCATGGCCCGACATGCTCTTGGTCGGTTTTTTCCTATTTTAATTTTTCTTTTTGGTTATACCTTTACTATAGTTATTATTATTATAATGTGATATCAGTACTTATTATTAAAGTTTTGCATCTAAAGTGACGATCACTAAAGATTAGTCTGATGACATATAACCAATAGTTAATTTTTAATACATCACACACTGAATAACAATCCAGGAACCATCATGTAAATAAAACCACGGCGCATCCTGTTTCACAAGAACTTGCGTTCTCAGAACTCTCAACAACTGACCACAAATCAACCTTATGTGGTTGTAATAAAGCTCACAAGTAATCAGTTGACTGTGTCGTGTGTGGTTTTCAAAATATGTCAACGATTTTGATCCTTATGTCTCTGGAATACGTTCTAAAGTGTTTACATATTATTGGAAGTGTACGTGACTGCGATGCAAAGGAAACGCTTTGCCATTCGAGGCAGAACCACCGTCGCATATAAATAATAGGAATTATCTAATTGTATGCCGCACATCGATAGAACTGGCCGAAAGTAAACAATGCGTGACGCTGTTTTATAAAGCAATCATTATAACATTGTTGTAGTAATAGCTGTTGGTTTTCCTAACATTAATAAGTTATGTTATTATTATTAATTAATATAGGTACTTCACATTGTCCAGAAAAGGGTGATTTTCTGCGACCATATAAAACATGGACATCTAACGTCAGCTCAAAAATGCCCCCAAATAAGCTCTGAAATGGAATTCGAGATCAAAAATGTAAACAATCTATGACAATGACATGACATTACAAAATCAATGTTAAAGTGACATTCCAGGGGTATAAAACGTTTTATATCGAATGTAGTTTTTAACACCTTTTAAATTAACGTCGCATTTTGAGATTAGTTTTTTATTTTATTTTATTTATATCTACACTTACAACTATCCTTACCGGTACTAAACCTAAGACAATGTTTTATGTGTAGATGTAGATACGCGAAAGTCAAAGTATGTTCGATACACAAAGCATTACAATCGTAAACATATTTTTGGATATGACAATAAAAAACATACGGCTGAGTGTCCACAGTTCCTGATTACAAAAATAAAACCTAGAAAATTTGCTAGAATGATGTAAATAATCAACATAATCAATGTTTGAAAACGAATGTCGTGTTACTTTAATATTTAGGATAGTCGGGGAACGAATTCCAGTCTGCATCTTAGTTACGATCGAATCTATTTCGATTAAAATATGAAAATGATTGATTTGTAGGTAAAAATACTAAAATCTGTATTAATGTACTTTGTAATGCAAAATTTTAGGAGTTTTTAAGAATTCATAAAACAGTCATTTGGTTCACCCTCTTGTTTTGATTTTTGAAGTACATAGTTATAAATGCGAACCCTCTTAAATAGTTCTTAGTGTAGTTACCGTATTAAATTACGAATAAACTAGTTATTGTTATAACTGCGAACCAAATGTTTAAGATTTCTTATCATTGCCAGTAGTATAAATTAAACACCTCACATTTTATTCAAGGTAGCGAAATATATAATTTAAAAAAAATTAAATATTCCGCTTAATGTTTTGTAAATACATAAATATAATAAAATATAATTAAATTTTTTTGTAAATATCTAAATATTCTACGTACCGTCAGTGACGGTAAATACGCATTTTTTATAAGTATTTGAATGATTTTAGATTACCTCCCTCACGTGATTATTTTTTTGTGGTGGTATCCCATTTGTTTACATTTTTGATCTTCAATTCGATTTCACACCTTAGGTACAATCACGGGCATTCAGCTTCTAAGAACCAATCCTAGCCGTAAGTGGGCTTTGCCACTATGATAGTGACGTTTAAGTGCGTTGCTATTGGGTATCCCCATCGCCAATCGCCAACGCCAATTTTTATTTGTCATGTGTCAAATTATTTCTGTTACTGACGCCGTGACGCCATATTTGTGTACAGTTTTTTCGTCGAGGTAGTGAAGTGTTTGTGTGTTGATTAATTTCCATACCTTTATTTCTCCGTAATAATTTTGATTAACAAAATGCGTTATAAGTGCTCCAGGCTGTGATGGTTCAAGTAAGCAAAAGGACGCCATGCTCAAAATGCCGGCGGCTATTGAAAAACTTATGTTGTGACGTAGAACAATCACCGAAGCCCAATTTGCCATATTAGATGGCTTGACATAGGATGATAATTAAATAGGCAAACTCTATATTTGCCATAAACATTTTGAGGTTAATTACGTCTCTTCGAATATAAGATGAAAGCTGAATGCGCGTCCAATATTATTCGCCATCCCACAGATAGCCAGTGGAACACCAGCTTAAACATATCCTGATACAGGTATGAACTGTTATTACTGTGAATTCCCTTTTTATCATACATTTTAAGAAATAGAACACGCAGTTTTTTGTCCTTATAATTCTGTTACAGATACCATAGGAACGCGAAATTTAAAATGGATAAGCTAACCCATAGCCCATATTAGGTTTTCTTTCACTTTTCTCCTGGTGCATATAATTGATTGATATTTTTTTGGGTGTCTTTATTTCGTGCACGTGATATTTTATTTATGTAGACGACATTTGTTTATTGGTGTGAACATTTCATTCGTCATTTATATTAATCAATCAATTATTTACACGTGTTACTAATTCTATTCAGCTTACAGATATATTTATAGCAGTTTTGAAAGGGTTTATTAAGGTTAAGTAGATACAACGTTTGTGTTGTGGCTACTGAAATCATAGGCTGAAATTTGTTTTAGCCATGGTTTTATTTCAATAAACTACTTTTTGAGTTTTGTGGATACTTTGAAAAACACTGTTATATACACCAATAATGTATGTCAGCTATATATTTCGATTTATTACGTTTTGGGGCATGGCATTTAATTTTAGTGAATAAATGGTAAAGCTTTATGTAGCTTTTAATCTTTGTTTTAATTTTTTCTATTATTATAAACTAATAATGTAGGGTGTTCGTTTTGATTTGCCTTAAATTAGTCTGGTTACTTGGGACATTAATAGAAGTTGTCAAGTATATTGGCTTTTGGAAAATTCGATATTTTTTTTTTGTTTTCATACATAATAAATGAAATGGTAAATGTGAGAGAACCTTAAGGATAAAATAAAAATTAATCTCAGGTGACTGACGGCACATGTCATATTAAGTAACATTAGAATGTAATAAAGGTTGCAATACACTTGTTCAGTCATTAAACTTATTATTTTAATAACTCAATAACTTAGAAATTAATTATATTTGACCTAAATAAGCTTCCCTTAAAGTTATAGCATATGAGGAAAAACACCCTGTATATATTCATATGGCTAATGTAATTTTATTGTACTAGGATTCATCGAGGTTGGAAGGACAGAACACTCATTTGCTAGGAAACAGCATTATGACCATTCACATGCCATGTCTCCCATGAGTCAATCAACTCATGCTGTTGGCGGACCATCCCAAAATGTAGCTGATTCTGCCTGTTCCGGTATACTTAATTGAATATTATTGCTATCATTACAATATTTTTAATTTAAATCTCGCAATACTACCTGTCACATTTAAACCAGTAAGTAGTGGCTAATGCCATCAGACATCAGTAAACAAACCATTTTGATTTTTAATCCCATGTGTATTCTGATTCTTATGGGACATTGGTTTTTAAATATATCTACTTTCTCATAAAGCTCAACAAAGGTATTTGTTGTGGGTACTGTAAGCGAAAATATATACATAGAAAATAAACAAGACTATGGAACAAAAAAAATATTTTTGTGAGAAATACACTAATAGATGTTTTCACTTTTCACCGGGTGTTGCCTACGCTGTCGGTAGCAATATATAAGTTTAGTTCGCTATTTTATTCAAAATATAATTTTCCTTTGTTTGATTTTATTTTCAATTCATATTGATGAAGAAAATAGCGAACTAAACTTAAATATTGCTACCCTTCTGCGTCGGTAACACCGGGCTTCAAACCCAAGACCTAATATTTAATTAAAATGTTTATAATTAAAAATACATTTTTTGTTCTTCCAGCTGACCATTCAACCTTTCAAACACCACTTTAGCAGGGCTGCCACTTGAGCCTACTCCAGCAGATAAAGGTAATAACAACATTAATCAAGGCATCTGGCAGATTACTGTTAGTTAATAGTAAATTGTTACCCAAGTGTTGAAAGTGACTCATGACACCTAACATATTTCAATTATGAGTGTGAAATTGATGCTTTCACCCGTAGTAAACACTTTTAATTTTGACTGTGAGGAAAATAAAATACTACAGTAAATGAATATATTACCTATATGTAAATGTATATACAATACAGACCAACCATATCCTACCTCCAACATTTCCGCAATGGCCATTGGCCACCTTGCCACTGATAAGTGATAACTAGATTTTACCTAATCAAGTTGGTCACGAGGCACATCCAGATGAAAATGGAAACAATTGTGTCTGTTGTTGGACCACATGGCAATTAAAAAATACTTTCTCTCCACCCTAGGGATGAAAACACTATTTTCTTGTTGGCTTGAAAATTTGACATTTCGAAAAAGTTTTATTGATTGAGATTTATAATTGTTAAACTTAATCATATATTTTTTTCTACTTGTCGGCTGTAGTGTTTGAATTAAGATTACATATACCAAATTATAATCATACATTTTCATCGAGTTTGCTACTCAACTGAACTCATTTAAGGATGGGTCACACCAGATGCGTGTACGTGCACGTGCACGTGCGCGTTGCGTGGCGTGCGCGTTGTAGCTTATGTAAATGTCATATTAGATGGCACACCGCTTGCGTGGCGTGCACGTGCACGTGCACGTCACGTAACGCAGCTCCGTCGAGACAAAGCCGGTTGCGTGCTGCGTGCACGCGCTCACGCAGCGGAGCGGCAACGTCGCTTCGATGAGCGCAGTGATGACGTAGTATTTACCGGCGTTCCCTATGAGACGGCGAACCGAACATGTTGGGTCACGCATTGCTTGGTGCTGCGCTGGTGCTGTGCGGCTCTCTTGTATTTATGGTTGTTGTAATCGATTGCCAAATACGACGACGGGCGACGGGTGGCGGCGGGCGGCGGCGAGGGGAGCGGGGGGCGACGGGTGGTGGTGGGTGGCGACGGGTGGCGGCGAACGGAGGCCGGGGGTGGCAGGCGGCGGCGGATGTTGGTGGGTGACGACCGGGGGTGGCGGGCGGCGACGGGTGGTGGTGGGTGGCGACGGGTTGTTGTGGGGGGAGGTGGGTGGCGACCGGGGTGGGTGGTGGTGGGTGGCGACGAGTGGTGGTGAATGGCGACGGGTGGCGATGGGTTGCGGTGGGGGGAGGCTGCGGGTAGAGGCTTCGGGTGGCGGCGGGTGATGGGTGGTGACGAGTGGTGGTGGGTGGCGACGGGTGGTGGCCGGGGGTGGCGGGTGCCCGCCACCATCCACCTCCCCCCCACCGCAACAGGGCACCACCCACCACCCCCCACTTCCACCCACTGCCACCCCCGGTAGCCACCCGCCTCCCCCCACCGCAACCCGTCGCCACTCACCACCATCCGACACCGCCTGCCACCCAACGCCTCCACCCCCGGTCGCCACCCACCACCATCCGTCGCCACCCGCCTCCATCCGCCACCCCCGGCCTCCACCAGCCGCCAAACACCGCCACCCGTTGTCGCCCGCCTCCCCCCGCCGCCAATCGTCACCCCCCGTCGCCACCCGCCTCCCCCGGCCGCCGCCCTCCTCCCCCCGGCGGCTAGTCACACAGCGGTGCTGCAGCGTGCGCCACCGTTGCGTGCACAGCTCTGCAGCTCTGCGTGCACAGCTCTGCGTGCGCAGCTCTCGGTGTGACATGGGTGCCGTGCACGCCACGCAACGCGCACGTGCACGTGCACGTACACGCATCTGGTGTGACCCGGCCTTTAATACAACACTGTAAGTTAATTGAATTTGATCAATAACATACCAGCAATAAATACATCAACGAGGGGCCACCGGGGGGGATCTGGACTTCTTTACGGCGTATTAACTTGTAATTCATATCATTACTTAGATTTGTTTACTTATTTTTATTGACTCGTAGAGAAAGTATTATGCACAATAGTGTTGTAATGAATGAAGCTTTTTAATCTCGTACCTTATTTAAGACACTCAGCACGCTTCGTGGCCTTAACACGGTACTCGAATGAAAAGATCTCTATTATCTATAACACGATTGTGTAAAATACTATTAGATTGGTCCGTCTCAATGGAAATATCCAATAGCCATAGTTTGTTAGGATTCCGTAGCCAAAATGGCAAAAACGGAACCCTTATAGATTCGTCATGTCCGTCTGTCACAGCCGATTTACTCGGAAATTATAAATGCTACAGTGATGAAATTTGGTAAGGATATGTGTTGTATGAACCGCTACAGGATTATGATACTATACAGTGTGTGGCCTACAACCGGGGTGAAAATTTAAACGGTGCATTAATAAGCTGATCAACAATCATTTCCACATATTGTAATTAAAAAAAAAAAATTTTTTTTGTAATTTTTTGTTCATGTGTTTTTCATTAATATGGATTAATTTACTTGAATTAAAAGTTATCAATAACTTATTATTTTTAAATCATTGAAAACTGTACAATTTTTTTTTAAACCTTAGCAAATTAGTGTAAAAATAAAAACAAAATTATTGTTATGACTTCGTACCTGGTATACTATCAAGATGTCTTGCGACTGACAAGCTACGACATCGTGATGCCAAGATCCAGTACTAAAGGTCCATAGCTTTGAATGACAATATCTCCGAACTTAACCACTTTGAAACACTAAGACCTTTTTTACAGGATTATTGCCGATAGTCTAAGGAGTCACTCATTTCATTTTTCTCCCGTGTTAAGGGCCACACACTGTATTGTAAAAAAATGTTTGGGGTGGGGGCCCTCCATACATGTAACTGAGGGATAGATTTTTTTTAGAACTATATAAGCGTGCGGGGTATTAATGCAAAGGTCTTTGAAAATGATATAAAGGTTTATAAACCTCATTTTTATTTAAGCGAATCGTTTTCGAGATATCTGCTCTCAAAGTCCGGAAAATGTGTCCCCCCCCCTCTATTTTTTAAACTACGCGGTATAAACTTAAAAAAAAAAAATGTTATGCACATTAATAAATTCTATCAACGATTTTTGGTTTGATTAAATTATCTTTTATGGTTTTTGAGGTAGGTTGATTTAACTGTATTTTTTAACGATAAATTGATAATGGTTCGGAACTCTTCGCGCGCGAGTCCGACTCGCAAGTAATTTCTCGGCATGCTTTACCATACTAAACCCTATTATTTGTACTTTATGATACAATCAAGAAATAAAAAGAATCAAACAAGAAATAAGTCTTTTTTCATCTATTTTAAATTTTGCATTATTTTTGGGACAGCCTTTATATTACGTACAAGCGTAAATTCTAACTGCTGATGAAGAATAAATTGTGGTCCGGTACTTCATTTCATGTACATGTAATTTAAGTCAATTACACACTGACCTCCTTTATTCGTAAACGTCTGCTAACTTAGCAAGCCGGTAAGTATTGTATTGTTTGTCCCTTTCGGTCACCCTCATCCACAAGAGTAAAACGGACTGCCGATACTTAGCGGCTTGTTATGTTAGGAGGTGTTAGGGCGTTTTCACAAACCGTTGTTGAAATCACCTTGTTATTTAATTCGGACAAGTTTGGGCTTGTTCTACTCAGGATCACGAGCTCTTTCGATTCTAATAGGAGAAAAAAAATGTCCCAAGAAGTTTTTTCCATTACGTTACCGTTTTTTCATAGATGTTCAAAGGCGGTAGGGTAATGGAAGGAATGAAAAGTGTATGAAAATTATGGGACATATTTTTCCTCCTAACAAAATCGAATGAGCTCGTGATTCTGAGTCGAATAAGCTTAAACTTGACCAAGAACAAGGTGATTTCAACAACGGTTTGTGAAAACGCCTGTTGATTATGAATAAGACGGTCAGTGTGTAACCGTCGCGCTATCCAGAGACGTTAAATAAATAAGAAGTACTTACAACTTGTACGCGTAATGTTATTTTTTTAAATAATAGTTCCAAAACGAAATCATAATCATAAATTAAATTATGTGCTATATCTACTCTACACTACATCAGTGGCGGCTGTACCTAAAGTGTGCTCGTGCACTGTACAAAGTGTACAACCATATCTCGACCTGAGAGGCATAAGGTCGGTTCTGTGGGTATGAGATAGAAATTATATTATAATTTAACAGGATCGTCATCAATATCATTAATAAACATTTTTAAATACTCCACGACATTCCTATATTTTTATTTTCATATTTAAAAAATAATTATGTAACCATTCACTATTCACTATGGCGAAGTCCTTAAAACTATTTGTTTCGCTCGTACTAAAAGTCATCCGTGCGCTCGGCGGAGCGCACTCGTATCAAGTTCTAATTTAGTCCGGGAGCTAAACTTTAACTTGTTCGAGAAAATTACATTAAATCCTACAGTATATTTATTTCAGGAATATGATAAAACATCGTTTTGTGAATATATGAATCTAATTATCCCTGATAAATGTGTGGAGGTTTTTTCATAAAATCAATATTAAGATTTAATTGTTTAATAAAAAGAAACAATAAATCCTACAGTAGGGATTTATTATCCGAGGGGCCTAACTGAATATTTAAGACAATATTTTAAAAAGTCACCACTGAATAATCGTAGATATAGTCAGAAAAAATAAAATTATTTTTAAAATTCATAACAATCAAACAGAAATTAAACAAATGGTGATTTTTTACTATAATGACCCGACAATTATTATACTCATCCAAAGAAAAAATTACGTCAGTGACTCAATGCCTTTGAGGATTTAGTATGGGGAGACGGTATCGCTATAACTTTCCTAACAAAACATTCTGCCAATTTCCGAGGGGGACGAGGTAGCACACATGTAAACGATCTAACTACAAATGCATTTCTTCTTCTCGTTACTACTCACGCACACTTAAACAATACCACAACACTAAGTTAAATTATCACACTAATACAGTAAAATTTCTATGCGGACACAATTTCAAACTATCGACGTAGGTGTAATCGAACCGATTAATATGGCTTTCAAGTGTCTGAAGATTATCGTATCGATATATTTTTCTAAACGTCATAGATTGACGTGCACCTTGGTACTATATATTGTTGTTTTGAGTATTTAAATAAAAGTAAACAGACAATTAGTAACAGTTATTAATTAATCAACCAATTTTAATACAAAACCGCCTGAATGTCTTGCCATTAACCTACTTCAATTGATTATGTTTTCGTTTATCGCGATCTTTGACTACGAAGGCTGTAACTGTAAGGAAAGTCTCGGTCAATCACGTGCATTTCGAAATCCGTAAATCAATTATAATATTTAATAAATAATATTAATTTGCGGTTGTGAAAGAAAACGTTGTATGTCCATACGAGTGTACATACGAGTATTATTTATTTTTTTGTAGTAAGAAAGTTTTAGTTAGCTGGGGTAAAACTCACTGAGGCTTATATTTTAAAGACAAACGGGTCTTAATCGCGTAAACTTACGTTTAATTATATCCTGACGTTTCGGGCATGACGTTACACCCGTGGTCGCAAACGTCAGGATATAATTAAACGTAAGTTTACGCGATTAAGACCCGTTTGTCTTAAAATATGAGTGATAATCGTGAAAGTTTAAATCACTGAGGCTTAATTGTGAATACTCGTAAGGATACAATTTGAATACAAGTGCGTAGGTACAAGGTGCGTAGGTGCGTATACATACAAGTTTTTGCAATAAGGCCGGTGATATTGATATTCCTTAGTGATATTTTAGTAAGTACCTAAATACAATTTATAATATAGGTCCAACTAGCGTTAAGTAGCACTTGTAAAAATGAAGTTATTGAATTCGATAAGACTGTGTTTTTATTTACTTACTGTGAGAACACTAATATACAAGTGTCCGTATCTCGACATTTTATACCTACTCTCGACATTGTGTCATAAAGAGTAACGTTCACATCACTATGTATTTTCGCGCGTAATACGTATTCCAAATAAGCGCAATAAATATTCAACCTTATTGGCTTACATATAAGCTTAACATTAGACCAAGGCAGAGTCTTCTGTCTTACTTGATTCACTAAGTCTGATATTTCCTACAAAATTTAAAGATGGGTAGACCTTATTAACCTTAAATACGAGAATACAATAAATGTCAAACTTTCTCCATCAGTCAAAAATGAAAATACGAATTGTGTGCGATATTTTTGAAACCGATTTTGCTATCGATTCGCTGGTACTTGATTTTCTTGAACAATTTTATGTAATAAAATGTTGTAATATAAACAAATAAAGGCAAGATATGAAATGGTATCGCATATTTTGTATACATAATGTATTTGAACGAGTTTTGAATCCATACATAGCACATACAGGCATTTTGACGGAGCTTGTTACGGGTACATAACGATTACAAGACTGCGAAGAATCGATTAATGAAATTGTTTTTATAAACAGGTTTGGTCAATGTACAAATTCTTGGCCAAAGTCTTAGGCAGAGGGGAAACGATATGAAGCCGACTCCATTACTAAATCCTCAAAGCTCAATGCTAACTATTTTTTTTACAGTCTTAACTGATTTACGTGCAGGCGCATTAATTCTACATTTTATTTTTTTAATGTACCTCTTGTCAATAATTAGTTATGGCACAATACCAAAAAAATCCCCTATGTATACTCTAAGCATTTCCTACAATTTTCGAAATGGTTATTGTTAAAATAAATCGGAGCGGCGCTGACGTCATAAATGCGCGGCCGGCCGCAGGGCAGCGGATAAACGTAGGTGGGGTACTATGTATACAGGACGGTGCGTCAAATTACAGAAGGAATTTCGTAGGAAGGAAGTAGTATAATAAGTAAGTATAGTAGTAAAATAAATAGGTATTAAGCAGTTTTTGAACTGACGATTAAAAATGTAGGCACCTATACAACTTGTAACCTATTAGGGGCCTGTATGTAATTCCCAACGCAAAATGAGGTGTTACAATTATTCAAAAATGTATACAGGGTGTGGCCTGTAATAAGAGCAATAAATGAAAACATAGACCCTTTAACTAATCAGTAATTAATTCCAAATGGTTTTAATTAATTAAAATCAAAAATAAATTTTCTATATTTTTCTAACAAAGTTAATCGACCCAGCAGACATTATGTGTACTGCAGACATTATGTGTTCAGTCGAACATTTGACATTGACATTTAGGTACTATCGATTTCGCGTATTATTGAATCTAAATGAATCAGTATTGCTTATTAAACATACCTATCTACTTATTGATTACTTTGTCACATTTTTCAACATTACGTAACAGATCACATTCTCAATTATCAGGTGTGAACTGACGAAATAACTAAATTAGCAAAACGCCATAAAGTGACTCCAAAACAATTTATTAAGTAAACGGTTACAACAAAAATAGTGCACTAATCACATATCTCACCGGGTGAACTCTTAACCACTCAACTTGCACTTAAATTAATTGAATTTGTAGACATAGGCACGACTATGATGATGTCGACGATACGATCTGCTTCTTTATTTGACTCCACTCTGACCCGACATAGCGCGTACTGAGAACAGGATTTTGGCGAAACTAAGTAAGAATTTCACTGTTAATCTGGTTGGAAGTGAAAACCTACAGGTCACAGTCAGAACTGCATTTGGTATACGTTGCTTTGAGATGACAACAATAGTGCTTGGTTCTATTATCAACTCAGATAATATTCGTTGACAAGTCGTTTACACAATGATTAGGCTTACTTTTCTTATTAATTATGTGCTTCGTGTGCATCGCAATTCGCAATTTTATAATTTATTTTATTATTTTTGGTAATGTTTTGATATAACAACTTGACGTAAATTGTCATTATGTTGTAATAGTAGAGAAAGTGACTTCACATAAAAAAGTTCGCATTTACAACTGCATGGTCTATGGCTTCGAATGCAAAGATACCACTACTAAATTGTGCACTAAAGAGTAAAACAAAAACGATCTTCGTGAGATGACTCCTGTCAGAATTGTGTCCCTTTCTATTGAAATGACCATGGCCAAACAAAATACGGGACAAATGGCTTATAAAACGATTGTGTAAGTATCCGGGGGCTTAGCATATCTTGTGTGTGAAACTGAAACACTCGGCTTTCTCGTGGCTACCCGTCCCTATTAGACTATATTGATTAAAAAGAGACGAAAAAAGAAAAGGACAGGCCGAATGATGTGTCATTGTCAAACAGAAGGTACAGTCACGAACCGGGATTGTTGAGTCACTTGTTACAGTTCGTAAATTAGTCTGTACACAGTACTGATCGGGATCGATTCGTTATTAACGACTTTTGCCGAAATCTGTTCACCAATGACGTAGACGTTACTATGGTTAAATAATAACAAAACTCAGTTAGCCAATGGCTGAGTCCGCGAATTCCACGGATGCTAATGTTGCTGTGGTTACATTACAACAAAGCTTGATTCGTTATCAACGACTTTTGCTGAACTATGTTCAACAACGATGCGGACGTTGCTATGGTTACATTATAACAAAACTCGGGTGGCCAATGACCGATCCCGCGAGTTACACGGATGCTGACGTCGCTATGGCTACTTCATAACAAAGCTTGATTAACCAATGACCGATCACGGTTTTACCGGAAACTGATGTTTTTATGGTTACCTTATATATATATATTGGGACATCTTACACAAATCAACCTAGTCCCACGGTAAGCTCAATTAAGGCTTGTGTTGTGGGTACCAGGCGAAGATATATATAATAGATAGATACGTATAGATACTTAGATACATACACAGCCATGACCAAGGAACAAACATTTGTGATAAATAAATACACAAAGAATGCCCTCGCCGGGATTCGAACCCGGAACCTCCAGCTTCGTAGGCGGGGTCACTACCAACTAGGCTACAGAGGTTGTGTATAACTGTCCTGTCTTAGGTAAAGCAAAGGGACTGCTATAAATATGCCATGTGCGGCTTAGCAAATCTTGTGTTAGACAGCAACTGGCAGATACCCACCTCTTTTCGTTTGTAATGATTAAAAAGTTTTCTACCATTTCTTCTAGTCTAAAAGATTGTTTTAGGTATCCGACAAGACGTTAGACAAGGACACCCTAGCCGCAGTAAACTTCTCGCCAGGATTAACAACATCGTCATAACAAAAATATGCGCAACAATGTTTATGCCATACATTTTTCGGCGTAAAGTTGTTATGCGACAAATTTTTCGAAATAAAAACATTATGCCACCCGATATGGACCCACTGTAGAGGTTATAATTTTTATTTGAATTCCAACAAATATGTTATACCTACTAGATTGTGCACAAAAAAACATAATTTAGCAAAAACGAGACTTATTACAACACTAGGTCCTAGAGTAGATATTTCTTTATAAGCTAGGAACGGTCCTGGCGAGAAGTTTACTGCGGCTAGGGTGTCCTTGTCTAACGGGGTCAATATCGGGTGGCATAATGTTTTTATTTCGAAAAATTTGTCGCATAACAACTTTACGCCGAAAAATGTATGGCATAAACATTGTTGCGCATATTTTTGTTATTACGAAATTGTTAATCCTAACTTGGTTGTTCCTAAATATTGTTTATTCTAATGATCTTTGTGTCTAATGTATATGTATCGCTGCGCGGGGCTTCTATTTCCGCTCTAAGGGGTAAAAGGTACCTAACGAACCTGTCCAGGTTAAGGTAGGGGAAGGTTCAGATTATTTCTTTTTTAATGCGGGGGGCTTCGCCCCCCGTTTCCCCTTTTTTTGGTTTTGTAAGTATGAGGATGTGTAAACAATTGATTAAAAATACTTAAGTATTTAAAGACTACGCCATTTACTCCGCCCTAGCTTCGAAATCTAACCAATCCACGTCGGTTTTACCCTAGTTTATTACTTGAATATTTTTTTAACCATTCACCCTGTTGTTCGAATGTTTTGCATGTTGTTATTAAAATGCTTTTTTGAATGAAATTTCGGACATGATAAATGTAGGCGCAGTGAAAATTGACAGTTCGAGTAGTAGGGAAAACAATATTTATTACAATGAACATTAGGATTATTATGCTTTAGGTCATTTGACGTTCGAGTAATGAACATTAGAATAAATATGGTGTAGGTATTTTAAACGTGTATGCGCAAAATTAAGTAGGCTAAACAAGTAGTATGCCTTTTAACATTATGCCAAACATTCTCGGCCAAAAAATTTTAGGACAATCGACGTTATGCGACACGACAGGCACCCCTCTACAGTACAAAACAGTCGTTGGTGGGTCTAGCACATCTTGTGTTTGATAGTCACTCACGGCCTTCTCGCGGCTTTTTTAATCAATACAATCAAAACGAGACGAGTAGCCGCGACAATTTCGCGAGCGGCAATCAAACCCAAGATGTGCTAGGTTCGCTGTCTTTTTCGAGGTGTCATTGTAAACTTCCGATGATAAAGTAAAAACCTCTTTGTTGCTAGGGCATCTTTTTGGAGAATTTTAAAACAAACTTGTCAAAATAAACGTGTTCTCACGCGATTAGTTGTTCTTTATGCCTGGGCTTAAGAACTAGTTTCGATTGAGTAGATTATGAAATTTCGCCTCGGTACCAAGAAACCACCTTGTACGAAGACATCTAACGATCGTTAACGACAATTTAACGATGGTTAAATACATTGATTATGTATTGCAACTTTGAAGTGCTATATCTCAGAGTTGGTTAACTTTGAAGCATTATGATAAGGTCTAGGTAATTGCGTATAGGTAGTCCAAAGATTCATCGCTTAAATTTAAAGCTCCTATTATTGGCCACACCCTGTATATATAACTATACCTCTCTCTTTCACGCACAGTGCACGGCATCGCCGCACACGTATCGTAGGCACATGCGCGGGAAGGCGGGATTTATAAATATTCGTTTTAAGATTATAGCTGTCAATGTCGATTGCTCATAAAGCACTTAATATATTTCAAATATTTTATTTTTATTTTGCGTGTTAATAAACATATTATCTAAGAAATAGATCATCGTGGCTGTACGTTTTCATTGAAACGTCTTATAAGCAAAATAAAATAATAACAGTGAAAAAAAAATAGATGCAACTGTGTCACCGCGGAGAAAAGTTACTAAGACGTTTATATCTTTATTTTGGTCCAATGACCAAATTTTCGAATTGCGCAAGATTTTGTAAGTTATATTTTTTATCAAATAAGGAAAAAAATATTAAGGTATAGTTTTTTTTTGTATAAGCTTTACGAAAAAACTGGGGATTTTTTTTTCCTTAATTATAAATCATCTGAAACAATATAATGAATGCATAATCTCGAGGGTAGAAATTATTGAACGTGCTGTTCCAATTATTGACCTTCAAGTCCTCGACTGGATGAGAAGCTCTCGCGCGGCACTGGGGATTATTGCATGGTGTGAATCTGTATACCCTAAATATTCATTAGAAAAAGCTTCCGAAACTGTAGGATTTAATGTGACCAAAAACTTTTCTTCCCCCGACTAATTGTATAGGAATCGTGGCTGGAATCACCTCTGGCGCGTGAGACAGAAGATGCTACGTACAGTCGGGTTCAAAATGCATGCATGCATGGGCAGTTTTAAGTAAGTTTAAGTTTTTAAGCCGTGTGGCAATAACAATACATTTTGTCACTACCCCAACTCCTGCGGGTGTCGTAAGAGTCGACTCAGGGATTGAAGTGTCACTGACCATTCTACAAGATTGATGATGGGGAGCAGCGTCATCATAGTGGACACATTACTGCGATCGCCAATCCGCTTGCCCAGCGTGGCGATTATGGGCATTTTACCTCCTAATGCGTCTATACGCAAAGTTAATAGGAGAGGCCTACGTCCAGCAGTGGACTAGTATAGGCTGATGATGATGATGGACAGTTTATGAATGAATTCATTCATAAATCGTCCATTCAATTCTGAACGCCACTGTACTTTTAAAAGCTGGGCTCACAGTTCTCTATAAACTTTTGAATAGTGATTTGCATTCATGAAATAATTTGTTTCATAGATACAGTAAACACACAAAAAAACGATATTTTCATGTTTCACTGTTACACGGTAAGCTGTACAAACAAATGATTGTGTTGTTCGGATACTAGGCGACGACATGTACAATAGATTGGTACCAATAAATACTTATGTAGAATACGTTCCATGATCATAACAAATATTTGTGATAAGCCCACAAATCGTCCAGTATCGTAGGCAGGGCAGGCTCACTACCAGGGGCCTATTTCTCAAAAGCTTGTAACTTGTAATACAAGCGGAAGTCCTTATCTAATTAATAGTGTTAAAAAGTGACCTCCACTTGTATTACAAGTTACAAGCTTTTGAGAAACGGGCCGCAGTAGAGGGGCTACGGATTCTGACTAATATCGATTTGTAAACAATATGTTTTATTTTTTCCAGTAGATGGCTCTTCTGTCTTTCCCGCTGACCATCTTAGCAGAGCACCACTGTCGTAGCGGTACCATCATCATCATATAAGCCGAAGGACGTCCACTGCGGAACATAGGCCTTCCCCAAAGATTGCCACAATGACCGGTCCTGTGCCATCCCTTTTGGCAATTCCAATAAACACAGGTAACGATAATACTATGATTAATGACCTCTATCTTATTATCTGGGGGTGGACCTATGGTATGATACGTAATATGTTTGAAAGTAAATGCTAACATAGATTCTCACTACGAAATCTACACCTGATACAATCTATTGACAAATCTATTGCCTGTCTGAAATTTACTTGACAAGCTGTTGCCTGCAAAATCATTGTTTGTCCTTTCCCAGATATTATTACTATCTCCATACCAAATTTTCATGTACCTATATCGTGTCAGTATTTTCGACGCGAAATCTTAATACACATACGAAGTTACTTTCGCATTTATAATATTAGTACAGATAAGTAGGAATAAATACCACAAAAACCTTTTGAGGGTTTTTTTTAAAAACGGAACCCATATAGGATCACTCGCGTGTCTGTCTGTCTGTCCCTCAGTTACAGCCGATTTGCTCCGAAACTACTGGACCGATTGAGTTGAAATTTGGCACACATATGTAAGTTGGTGACACAACGATGGACGTGGGACGTAAATAAATAAATTTTAAATATGAGGGCAATTTTTGGGGGGTAAATAAGAAAATTGAAAAGAAAAAGTTTTGCATACTGTATCATATGATACATCAAAGAAAAGGGCTTAGTGTGAGGAATTGATTATATTATTAAATAATATTATATGTAGTATAGTAGTGTAGTATATTTATTTAAAAAACCATTGTCCTCCTGATCTCCGAAACTACTAATATTTTGCAATAATTACAGAAAATAGTTCCATAGTTTACAGGAAAACCTATAAGAAGTCTATAGTGTTTTAAAATATCATAGACAATCTCAATATTCGTGAACGTATGGAACCATTTCCTAGTGAGACGAAGTCACACTTGGCCGGTTTTTATAGTAACATTGTACCGCATACCGCATAGGAAAGGAAGTCTTTATTTATTATTTTCTATCAGTACTTATAACGGAACTGTTTTATTGTTTCCAGTGGGTGCTTCATGTGTGCTCCCTGCTGATGCTATCACATTAGCATCGCTGTTGCAGGGCCATCGCAAGAGCAAACTAAAGGTAACAACATCAATTAAGCAGTAAGAGTAGGCTCGCCAGTAAGCAACAACAACTCCGTGTTGAGATACTTGAGATTCGGGATAACGGTTACTATATAAATAAATAAATATCATGGGACAATCTTAAACAAATGAACCTAGTCTCATAATAAGCTCAATTAAGCCACTGTGGGTGCTAAGCAACGATATATAGTTATATAATATATAGATACTTACAAATACTCAAATACATATTATAAAACCAAGACCAAGTCACAAATATTTGTGATAAACACAAATAAATGCCTTCGCCTGGACTCGAACCTGGAACCTCCAGCTAAGTAGTCACTACTACTACTACCGACCGAGCTACGGAAGCCGAGTTCACCTGAGTGAGATAGGGCCCTAGAAATAAAGTGAGAGAGAGCGTGCTGGTCACCGTTTCCCGCGCTTGACTGATTCGCTGCAGACTTATATCAAATATTGTAGTTATTAAAACTTTTTTCTGGTGTTATTATCTTAATATTTAAAGAGGAAATCGATTTCTAATTTTTTTTATGCCCTCACCGGGATTCGAACTCAGAACCTCCAGCTTCGTAGGCAGGGTCTAGAAATAAGTAAACACGTAATCTGACGTCTGTAAATCATACAGAAATAATAATCAAGTAGGTACTAGGTACAGTCGAGTGCATTAATATATAGACACATTTGTAAGGGATCAGTATGGAGAAGTGTATATATATGAATGCCCTTGACTGTACTCATTATTTTAATAAAATATTTCATATCATATTATTTCATAAACATTGCCAGGAGCCTTGATAGAATCGGTCAGTCAAACTTTAAGTAGAAATTAAAATTAAACAATTGGAATAAATTTGCAATATCAATAAAATTACAATTTATTTTCAGGTCAGCAAATGGATCAAATGAATCAATAAGATTGTGTTCCATCGTATTCGACGAAATGCAGTCGGACACTGTGACTACATTACTCCAGGAAACATGATAAGATCAATGGTTTCGTGGAGCTGACTGAGAAGACCAACCAATTAGCCGATCACGCTTTGGCTTTTATTATAAAAGGCGCAGTACACAAGTGGCAACAACCGACAGCGTTTTACTTCTCCGAAGGCACCGCCGAGGGGCCGCAGATGAAGCAAATAATTAAACAAATAGTAGCAGCTGTTTGTGACACGGGGCTCCAGCCTATCGCTTTGATAAGCGATCAGGGAATCTCATTCCAAAATGCTTTTAAAAGCCTTCAAGAGGACACTAGAAGATCGAAAATTATAGCCGGCGACGAGACGGGTAAGGTCTGTAATATTAAAGAAGCTTTATGTTTTTCTATTATTTTATTATTAATAATTTAATAGTTCGAAATTCAATTCTGACAAACGATCATAATTATTTATGGACATGAAATAATAATAAATAAATATCGTGGGACATCTTACACAAATCAACCTAGTCCCACGGCAAGCACAATTAAGGCTTGTGATGCAAGCAAGAAAACAATTGTTTAAATTCGATAATATAAAAATTGCAATGTATTTTCGTGTATTGTCGTTTTTAAAGTACAACTTCGTATCATTGGTTTTTGTTATCGTAGTAGGTTTGAAGATACTCATTTATTTTGTAACGTTCTGCCGGGGCAGGACGCACATATCCTCTGTGCCTGATGGGCCTGAGAGGTTTACCGAGCTAATCTCAGATTTGGGAGAAAGGGTAACTATGGGTGAGAACGGAAACAAACAGTATGTAATGCTATAGAAAGGCTTATACACCGTTTATTAAGCTTAATCAGTCTCCTTAACACTAAGATGCCGCACTGGCTCTAAACTAAGGTTTCACTCCGGCCGGCCGGCACTAAACTGTCTGTAAATTATTCCCGGAGCCCTGGCGCGGGCTGTGACGCGGTTGCCTTCGGTGACGGTTTGCGGAAGCGTGGTTCGGTGGGGAACGGACAGGAGTCTAGGGCAGGCGGTGTCCGCCACAAGCCCAGGACAAACGGAAAGACAGCGTGGCCTAGGCGCGCAAGTCACCCCGGCCTCGATCTGTCGGATCGTGTGTACAGGCGCGCAGAGCACCCCGGCTGGGCTATTGGATAGGAGAGCCTGGCCTAGGCGCGCGAGTCACCCCGGCCGGACTGTGAGAAGGATAAGAGGATGGGAGCGGCGCGAGCGCCGGGGACGGAAGGAGACCGCTCGTGCCTGCGCGCGCGCTTTTATGCGGTCGGTCGGTATCCCCTCCACGTCGACTCGAACGATGATGCCGCCCGCGGCCCGATTCCGGCTGGTGCGCGCCGAGCCGGTGATATGGCGCGCTGGTGACATGGCTATGTCACACTCCCCCCCTTCATGTGGGGATTTTTACCTGGGGAAAAATCACAGTTAAACTGGTGTTCTGAAAATCATTTTATATGTATACTAAATGCTGAGAATCAACTTTTTTTTTTTTTTAATTTTATTTTTTTTTTATTTACGGTTTCTCTTTTCCGTTTTCTTTTTTTTTTTTTTTCTATTATGCTACGTCGGTGATACATAAACACACGCTCTGACTGGTGGAAAGCGGTCACCGTAGACTATGTACCCGTACAATCCGCCTATCCGCCCATTTCGTCTTGCAATAAATCAACGGTACCTGTTGTTGCAATGTTCTAATTAATTGAACTCTTGCGTCTTGGCATTACGGTCGCGTTTTGGTTGGCGGGTACTTTGTTTTTGATTCGCAATAGTACTTCGGTATGTTATGAAAGCGGTTTGTACCTACAAGGGGCGACGTATTTGATGTATGTACCTACTTAATTTCCTTTCCGATTTCCTCGCCGCTGTTGTCTTTATTTTTCGGTGTGCGTCGCTTATTGTATTGTGTGTCTTATTGGCATCGGTGTATGGTTCATTCTCGCCTGCTTTTTCCCCTGCCGGGGATACGGCACTGCTTTGCATTGCACTTGCTGGTTTTAGTTATAAAGTTATTTTATTTTGAAGTTATTGTTGGTATGGTTTCAAATCTTTTACGTGAGTTGTCACTGTCTTCCCTTTACTGTCTAAACTTTGAAGACCGTATATTACTGGCGATTTTTTGTCGGTAATTCTAAAAGGCCCTATGTATTTAGGTGCTAGTTTCGCGCAGTAGTTTTTATTCGCGTCGGATAATACAAAATTTCTTTTTAATACTAATGACCCTATTTCCGGTTCCCACTGTGTCCTTTTCCTGTCGTAGTAGGTTTTTTGGCTTTCGGACGCTTTGCGTTGGTTTCTCTGTACTATGTCATATATTTCCTGCAATTTTGATTTCTCTCTGAGTTGCGGCGTCGGGAATGGATTTCTATCTTGTGGAGTACGAAGTTCTCGTCCGTACAGTAGAAATGCGGGGGTATATTTCGTTGATTCGTGTACTGATGTGTTGAGGGCGAAGTTGAATTCGGGTAGGTATCTATCCCATTGTTTGTGGTTTCGTTCAACGAACATGGATATCATTGTTTCCAGCGTTCTGTTTACTCTTTCCGTTATATTGCATTGGGGCGAATAGGGCGGTGTTAGTTTGTGTTGGGTTCCGTAGGTTTTCAGCGTGTCTGTGAATACTTTGCCTACGTATTGTCTACCGTTGTCCGACATTAACGCCTGCGGTGCGCCGTGTCTTAGCGCCACGCTCTGTTCGAACGCTCTAGCGATCGAAATGCTGGTCGCCTTCCTTAACGGGGTTATCTCGGTCCACTTTGTAAACTTGTCGTGGAATACCATAATCCATGTGTAACCTTTTGACGAACGGGGAAGAGGTCCTATGAGGTCTGATGCCACTACTTCCCATGGTCGCGTTGCGTTGTTTATATGCATCGTTCCGCTTGCTTTCTGTTGCATTGCCTTATATTTTTGGCAGGCGTCACATTTTTTTACGTACTGATATATGTCGCGTTGCATACCGGGCCAGTAATATCGCTGCATAATCCTTTTTGATGTTTTTGTGACTCCTAGGTGTCCTGCGCTTGGTGTGTCGTGGTGCTGTTGTATTGTTTGTTCCCTTTCCGGTTCCGGTACACACAATTTCCACTCCGTTTCCGGGTCAGCAAGCTCGCTGTGTATTGGTTGGGGTATTTTCTTGTATAATTTCTGTCCTTCTATGCGGTACTCGTGATCTGGGTCTATTCCGTTTTGTACCTGGTCTAGTTTCTTCTCGTACCAACTCTGTGTAATTATCATGTTCACCGGGTTCCTTGATAACTCGTCTGCTACCTGGTTCTGTTTGCCGCTTCTGTATGTGATGTTGAACTGGTACTGCTGTAGTTCTAGTGCCCACCTTGCTAGCCTTCCCGATGGGTTTTTGAGTGTGTTGAGCCACTTTAGTGCTTGGTGGTCGGTTATGACATTGAAGGTATATCCTTCTAAGAATGCCCTCATTTTCCGGATTCCCCATACCACCGCAAGGCACTCCTTCTCCGTGGTGGAATATCTTGTCTCCGGTGCCGTTAGGGTCCTGCTAGCGTACATGACTACCCTCGGTTCTCCATCTTGGTCCTGTGTCAACACTGCTCCTAGTCCTACGTCGCTAGCATCTGTTTGAATTGTGAACTGTTTTAAAAAATCCGCTCTTACCAATATTGGGTCTGTGGTCAATATCTCTTTTATCTTATCCAGTGCAGACTGTTGTTCGGGTCCCCATACGTAATTTTGTCCCTTCTTGAGAAGAGTTGTTAGAGGTGCGATTATCGTCGCGTAGTTTTCTATAAATTTTCTGTACCATGACGTCATTCCTATTAATGTTCTCACTGCTTTCACTGATTCGGGTGGTGGTAGTTGCACTATTGCTCTAATTTTGGCCTCATTCATCTTTATCCCTTCTCTCGTAACGGTGTGTCCCAAATACTCGACTTCTGCCTTGGCGAATTCACATTTCTGTTTGTTTATCTGTAGACCTGCCTGACGAATCCTGCGGAATATTTCTTTCACGTGCAAGATGTGATCTGCAAAAGTTTTGCTGCACACAATGATGTCGTCTAGGTACACGTAGGCATGCGGTTCTAGCTCGGGGCTTATGACCTGGTCCAGAAGTCGCTGAAACGTGGCTCCACTGGAGTGCAATCCAAATGGCATGACCTTAAACTGAAATAGACCCCTTCCTGGGACTGTAAACGCCGTGAGAGGTCTGCTACTTTCTTCCAGGGTTACGTTCCAGTATCCGTTCTTTAGGTCGAATTTGGAAAAGTATTTAGCTTGTCTGAGTTTTTCTAATGTGTCATCTACTTGCGGGATCGGGTATGTGTCCTTTTCTGACGCTTCATTTATTTTCCTGAAATCTATACAAAACCGGTATTGGCCGTTCTCCTTTTTTACTAATACTACGGGCGAGCTGTACGGGCTGCTGGACCTCTCTATGACGCCTTGTTGAAGCATGTCTTTGACATGTTGGTCGATGATCTGCTGTTGTTTTGGGTTTCTGGGGTAGTATCTCTGTTTAATGGGTTCATTATGTTTCATCTTGATTTTGTGTTGAACCCATGTGTTTCCTTTTGGGCTCTCGTCGCACTGTGCGAATTCAGCGTCAAGTAACTGTTGTAATTGTCTATTTTGGGCATCTGTTAGTTGTTGTTGCTCCTTGGCTGTGTGTTTTGTCCTCGTTTGGATGTCTCTTTCCTCTGCCTCTTGGTGTGCTGGTGGTGGTTGTTGGCTTTGGGCTATTGCTTGCGTTGTGCCACTATTACTCTCTTCCTCTTGTTCTTTGGGCCAGCCAATTCTCATGCCTATCTTGTCCAAAAGGTCCATTCCTACTATCACCGATGCTGCCGAGGGCAGTACCCGTACCCAGTGCCTAATTTTGGCCTTTCTTATGGCAATTTCTACTAGTATATCTTTTTGTACTACGGTTCTCGAGCCGTTCGCTAAGATTATTGTTCGATTTACGGCCCGTTCCGGATTTCCTTTGTCTTTACATGCTGAGTAGATAGCATGGTTCACGTACGTGTGCGTGGATCCCGTGTCCAATAGACCCTGGTAGCTTGTTCCGTTTATGGTTACCTCGAGGAATTGCCTGGTGTCCCGGTTATCGTCGTCACCCGCCGCTCCGACTGGTTGTGGACGACCTGTATTCTTTTTACAGCAGTTCTTACTGAGTATTCCCATTGTGCCGCACATGCTGCAGAATAACCGCCGCTTGGCTCGACACTCCGCCGAGTTGTGGCCGGGTCTTCCACACGACCAGCAACAGGTTTTGGAATCATACCCTGGATATACTTTTGTAGCTTCTGTTGTGTTCTGTCCTCTCTGCTGCTGACTGCGCAATGCGCTGTTTAGTGGACGGGTTCCCGCAGGCCCCCATTTCTGCTCCGGTTCGGTGTCTTCTCGACTCAATCGGCCCGTGGCGTATTTACCACTATAAATCGGTGTCAATATGCTTTCGTAATCTGCCGTTAGCTTTACTAATTCGGTAAGGTTTTTAAATTCGTTTTTCTTAATATATAGTTTGTAGTTCTTGGCCATATTCTCGTGTATCCGGTGTAATTTCTGTTCTTCCGTCATATTGCCACATCTCCGTATCAGTGTCTGTATATCTGTCAGGTAGTCAATGAACTTCTCACCGTACCTCTGCTTTCTTGCTACTATCTTGACTACGAGATCCTCCTCGTAGTTGCTTGGGAAGTAGTACAGTTTAAACAGTTTCAGGAAGCTGTCCCAATCTTCTAACGCCTTGACATTGTTCCTATACCACGCCAGTGCCTTCCCCTGTAAAATACGCGGTAGTGCGGGCAATATGTCCTCCTTCTCGATGCCGCTTGCGGCGATAAGTTCCTCTACCCTTTCTACAAACTCCTCGGCGTTGTCGTATCCCTTGAAGGATAGGTTCCATTCCCGGATTAACTTGCTGAGCCGGTTCATGCCGGCTCTGCCTTCGTCGTCTGTCATGTCTGCGGGCTTACCTTTCTCTGGGGTTTTAAACTCGTCTGACTTTATGGATTCCACGACCAGCCTCCGTAGCTCCTCCACGTTGTGGCCTTCTGTCTCAATTCCCCTCTCTTCTGCCTGTTGGATCAGTTCCGGCTTCTTGAGGTGATACACCCAAGATGTCGGCATCTGTGCGGGGATGCAGGATTGTTACAGCCTTTCAGGAGCGATGCGTCGGGTCTTGTTTGCCGGTCGTGAGCGGGAACGGAGCTTTTATACGGTGTTACACACGGAAACAGTCACTGGTATTTTAAATTTTCACGGGTGGGTGGGACGCGTCGCGGTTCCTATTCTTTGCCTTTCTCCCGAGTCTATGGGACTCCTAATTGTGAGTTTTCGGTTGGGCGCCAAATGTAACGTTCTGCCGGGGCAGGACGCACATATCCTCTGTGCCTGATGGGCCTGAGAGGTTTACCGAGCTAATCTCAGATTTGGGAGAAAGGGTAACTATGGGTGAGAACGGAAACAAACAGTATGTAATGCTATAGAAAGGCTTATACACCGTTTATTAAGCTTAATCAGTCTCCTTAACACTAAGATGCCGCACTGGCTCTAAACTAAGGTTTCACTCCGGCCGGCCGGCACTAAACTGTCTGTAAATTATTCCCGGAGCCCTGGCGCGGGCTGTGACGCGGTTGCCTTCGGTGACGGTTTGCGGAAGCGTGGTTCGGTGGGGAACGGACAGGAGTCTAGGGCAGGCGGTGTCCGCCACAAGCCCAGGACAAACGGAAAGACAGCGTGGCCTAGGCGCGCAAGTCACCCCGGCCTCGATCTGTCGGATCGTGTGTACAGGCGCGCAGAGCACCCCGGCTGGGCTATTGGATAGGAGAGCCTGGCCTAGGCGCGCGAGTCACCCCGGCCGGACTGTGAGAAGGATAAGAGGATGGGAGCGGCGCGAGCGCCGGGGACGGAAGGAGACCGCTCGTGCCTGCGCGCGCGCTTTTATGCGGTCGGTCGGTATCCCCTCCACGTCGACTCGAACGATGATGCCGCCCGCGGCCCGATTCCGGCTGGTGCGCGCCGAGCCGGTGATATGGCGCGCTGGTGACATGGCTATGTCACAATTTGTTTATTAGGGCGAGTAATTTGAATTTGTATACTTTCCAAATTACATTTTTATTTTTATTTCCAGATGACGCAATACATCTGAACAACCAGTGCCTCAGTGTGGTGTACGACCCGCCACATTTAATAAAGGCCAAATTTAATATTGGCTAAAAATATAGTAATGAATGGCAAAACATGCAAGTGGCAGGACTTGGTGGATGTGTACCGCACC
This sequence comes from Thaumatotibia leucotreta, assembly GCA_025490895.1. Classification (NCBI taxonomy): domain Eukaryota; kingdom Metazoa; phylum Arthropoda; class Insecta; order Lepidoptera; family Tortricidae; genus Thaumatotibia; species Thaumatotibia leucotreta. Next base: position 80,768 of record JALPQI010000305.1, read on the forward strand.
GACTGCGGCCACCTGCTGCCCAAGCTCAACGATGACCACATACTCCCGGGCTAAATTAAAAAGATGAAGGTAAATATTTTATGTTTTATATACCTACATGTAACTAGGTAGAAATAAATAAATAAATATCTTGGGACATCTTACACAAATCGACCTAGTCCCACGGTAAGCTCAATTAAGGCTTGTGATGTGGGTACCAGGCGACGATATATATAATATATATAGATTAGATACTTAAATACATACACAGCCATGACCAAGGAACAAATATTTGTGATAAATAAATACACAAAGAATGCCCTCGCCGGGATTCGAACCCGGAACCTCCAGCTTTGTAGGCAGGGTCACTACCAACTAGGCTACGGAGAAAGAAATATAAGTAGATTTATATAAAATCTTACACATTTTAAGCTAATTACCTATATAGTGTAAGTTATAAGATTGGCCAGCAATAACATGACAAGATCCTAGGCATTTAGAGAATGATTGACAAAAATCGTGATAAAGTATAGTTAATTCTTAACGTTAATTAGAAAAGATATGCATTATAAGATTTGAGTATGTGCAAGTACAAATTAAGGGGTTTTGTTACATTGACAACATTTATTATTGAATTAATTTCATATTGTCTTTTCCTTTCAAGTTGCGTCGCTTGATACTAGGATCGATTTTGATTTAAGAATCATATTAATGTAGTTCCCTCTTTATGACCAGACAAAAAACGTGCAAATAACGGGGATCCTCAAATATCATTTTATTTAATGAAGATTAATCAGTGCTGTTGTTTCAGGTCAAAAACTGTTGGCGTATTTAGCAAAAGCATGGCTGCCGCTTTATCCTACACAACGTCATTTTGTAAGTTTTTTTAACATGTTTAATTTCTACAGTATTGTTCGAAGGTCTAAGATTCATAGCTTCCTACACAAAAACGTCCTGGCAACAAAGAGTTATTTTCATACGTCGAACTCCAGCGGGCATTTTCGGGGCATGTGTAAGGTTTGTAAATCAATCAATTCACTTTCGAGTATTTGTTACCGACTATTTATAATGTAAAATTCCAAATATCATAGCAACGAAATGCGTTATTTATCAATGTAATTGGACAACGCATAAGTCAAAATGCCGAACAATTTCGTTTGGCTTTACCCGTCACTCAAGACAATTGCAGCTGTGAGAAAGGAACAAAATACAAGAACTGGGCATTTCAAATTATATGAACACGGCTCTAGGCTGTGTATTAGTAAGGTATTTTTTATATACTTTAAATTTAAAATAAAAATAATGTTGAATAGTCTGGGTTATCTTTGATTTAATTTACGTATCAATGTAATTGGACAACGCATAAGTCAAAATGCCGAACAATTTCGTTTGGCTTTACCCGTCACTCAAGACAATTGCAGCTGTGAGAAAGGAACAAAATACAAAGAACTGGGCATTTCAAATTATATGAACACGGCTCTAGGCTGTGTATTAGTAAGGTATTTTTTATATACTTTAAATTTAAAATAAAAATAATGTTGAATAGTCTGGGTTATCTTTGATTTAATTTACGTTACATATACGATTTTAAGCTAACATGGTTATTTACATCATAACTACACACACAAATTATAAATACACATGGTAAATATCCCGTAACAGACTCTTGTTATAATTTTAATTTACATTCATGGTGTATTTGTAGGTGTATTATGAGAATATAATTATTAATATTTTTTCCAAATAAACGTTTATAAATAACGCAGTTAGTTGCTATGATATTTGGAATTTTACATTATAAATAGTCGGTAAATATTAACCACCAAGGTAATACTACCTACCAAATACTAAGTATAAATACTCTGAAGTGAATTCATTGATTTGCAAACCATACAGTGCCCCGAAAATGCCCGCTGGAGTCCGACGTATGGTTATTTTGAAAGCACAGTGTTTTATGTACCAATTTCGTTGTGCCAGACAATCTTTTACTCAGGCGTACTTTCTCTAGAAAGTATCATATTTTCTTAGATTTTGAATGAACACTGATGAAAGTATAATAATATAACAAAGTAACGTAAATAAACAAAAGAAAAAAGATTCATTGAGTGATGGATTAGTAAGTAATATGAATATATCGCGCTGTACAATGTATCTAGAAAGACAATATGTCTAATAATAATTCTACACCGTGCCAGTTTTTAACTATTAGCAATTGACATTTAAGTACATTCGTTTATCTATAAGTAAGGGAAGCTGGAGTGTCAAATTTACGGAAGACTCTTAACAGTAGAAAATGTGTTGTATAAGCGAAGAGGGTGGAATACTTTACTAATAATATTCGTAATATTTCCCAGCGCACTATGCGGACAGCACGCCGGTGAGCGACACGTTGGCCAACACGGCGGAGCTGGTGACTTTCCTCGATGACCTGTTCGACAGCGTCGACGGCGCCAGAACAATGATATATAAGTAAAGATACGTTATACTCTAACAAAATGAGCGAAATAAATACTTCACATCATACACCTACAATTTATTGACAGTTGACATACGCCTATCTTCATACTTCAAAATGCGTAAAAGAGATGGCAAAATACATATACTCGTATTTAATAAATAAAAAAGAGACAACTAGCATTTGACAATCGCGCGTGCATTCTTTTGATAAACATTGTTTTATCTTTGTTACTCTCGTTCTTAAACAGCATAAGCTTGTCTTTTTCTCTAAGTCAGTCAAAAACGTCAAAATGGCGTCCTATTTATTTTCAATAAATATAATAAAATAGAAAAAAATATGTAATTCAGTTTAATTGCGCATGATGTGTGATGCTAAGGGCATTTTTGCATTTTATTTTGTGGTTTTCACTATTGTATAACATAAAATGACATTTTAGGGCGCAGTTCATGTGATTTGCGAGAACTCGGCAGTGGTACACACCTCTCGGTGGTCTGGGTAGGACTAAGAGCGATTGTTAGAATTATCACAATCTGAGCGCTTCACTTTTAGAGCCGGTGTAACATATCTTTACTTATTATATCATTGCGCCAGAACGAACAATAAGCATATTAAAGGCAAAAAACTGCGGACTGCGGTCACCGGAACCTCGCACCATCTCGCATGTACACTCACGAGCATACACCGCGGGGTGGGTCACAAGAAAAGTACAAAAAAATGAATTGTAAAGAATGCGAAAAAGACTTAACCTCAGAGGAGTCAAGTCTCCATTAATGGATTTCGCAAAGGGAATACAATGTTTTAACAAAAAAAAAATTAACTATACCTCGGCACATGCTGTGAGGGCATGTGGAAACATTGTCAGAGTCAAATGAATATTTGGAACAACATGAAAATAATATAAAAAAAGCAAATTAATGATAAAATTGTGTCCAAATATTCATTTGACTTTATTAATTGTGAAATACAACGATGTGGTTAGGTAGTCATTCATTTCCGTGTCCGTGAACCTATGCATTTTCAATTGGTACATTATAATCAATAAAATATTTCTAGATTGAATATAAGAAATTTGCCTCGCATGCATGCGCAGGCCTATGTATAATAAATTTAAAAAACGATTGAAAAATAGATCTCTTTATAAATATTTCATTGTTTTATTTATTAGGTTATTCCAGTTTATCTAGAAACGTTACTGGATTAACTGGGATAACTATTCCTATTACAATTTGCATTTCCATTACCTTGGGGTGATATTGAATACGAATGTTCCCGGGCTTTTGTAACATTTGAATTCAAATTCTCCCGCCTTTTACAAGTAAAGAAATTAAAAAAAAACAAACGTCACTATCGATATGGCCATCAAGGCCGGACCACAGATTGTTAATGTCTAAACCACTAGTACGTGAGATGGTCGTCTGATACGTAGTATCTTCTTAGTAGTCTGTGGGTACAATTGTTCAATTGTGCCAAGATGGGCAAGACATAGCGCTTTTCTTAACACCGCGCATATTTCAGCGCAACATCTTTGACAATTTTTTTATAGAATAAAGCATAGACATATAAAATTGATAGACCGAGTCTATTTTATCTGTGGGTGACGCCGGCAATGCCTGTCAACGATCTGTATACTAGTGCACCTAAACCGCAAATAGTAAAAGTGATTAAAATAAAGCTTTTCATGTATATTTCTGTTCGATAAGTGCACGGAATGTGATAAAAGTGATGACTTGTGTGGTTCCAGGGTGTAAAAACCGCCAGGGTTACCTGAATGAACAAAATAAAGACATTACGTTTCACCGGCAATTTAGTTTTGACTTGAATTTTAAGATTTCGAACCTTATTAAGGTAAAAGTAACTGAAAATCTTATTCAATATTTGTTGTCGGATACATATGTGTAGTTTTGTGATTAAAACATTTGTATTTACATTCGTAATGTAATTATAAATAGTGGGATTCAAACATTTGTATCGCATAGTGTGGTACTTAAGAGACCGATCGTGATATCGATAAATGTATTGATAGTCAACTCAAAAATGAATCGATGTTTTTAATGTCCAACAGGTTTCCACTGGACACTGAACAAAGGCTATTATGGGTCAAAAATATCAAAAAGGCAGACGACTGGTACCCTAAAGAGTATTCAAAAATATGCTCCGCACAATTTTAAGCTGTTGTTTCAGGCAAGGGTACGCGAATAAGTGATTACATTCTGACGTACTACCCACCATATTTGGTAATCATCCAATGTCATGTCAACCAGCAAGTAAATTAAATTAAGTTTAATAATGACGCTCATGTGATACTTGTGTAGACTGATTAATTTAATTATAAAGAAGCCATCCTACCAAAATTGTTAGGTATGCTTTAAGGAATGATAAGTCCATAAAACATGTTATAATGAGAGTTTTCTGAAATCACCAGGGCAGGAGCAGGTCCAGAAACTTGTCTAAATTCTATGTTTATAGTTTCTGGTTTAAATATTTTGTATGAGTTAAAAAAAATACATTAAAAAATTTAAACTTTATTTAAAAAAAAAAACATTTACTTAGTCTTTCTTTGGGGCTAGATAATTGTGGTTCTTAGCGGGACCTTACGGCTAAGTGGCGCCAACTAGTGGCATACGTTTTAGGAAACCCTCATTATGACATTTTAATTAAAGAAAATATTTCGTTAACTTTGTGATTTTATTTTTATCCTAAAATGTAGATTTTGAAATCACGATCGAAGAAGATCGTGATTTTGAGTAGGAAATAAGGTTTATTCCTACTGTATTCGCTACCTAATTTGGTTAAAATATTATTATTGACGATAAAAGTATACGATTGAAGACTGGACATCACTAATAGTAATGACATTTTATCTAGTCAGGTTGGTAGCATTGTTCAAGAAAATGGAGTCGTTGATGGAGTTCACGACCAAGTAGAGCTACTTTATTTGTCTCTTTTTCCTTATGGAATACGTCTTGAGATGGGGTGAAGGATGACAATAGTCTGTTCATGTATGTCTTAATACACGGAATCTTCCCTATATTTTATCTGTGGAATAAAGCCAATCAAAAGTTTGACGGATCAATCACAACTATTTTTAAAATAAATGACAGTTTAACTTTTTATATGTTGATATTGCAATAAAATTCATTACCGTGATGCATTGAAGAGGGGGTGACACTTGTCAACTAAAATTCAGGAGCGTTTTTGAAAGGCAATTTAGTATGGCGTGCGGCTCCCATGTTTTATTTGTTCGTAGGTGATTTCTGAGTATAGGAGTAGCAGCAGGCCTAACCAAGACGCCATTCTACAATCGTATACGATAAGCAATAAGTCACGTGACAATAGTATTGTATGGAAATGGTCACGTGACTTTTCGTACGAATCTGTCATACTCATACATTTATAATTAATTAATTATTATCGATTATCGTATACGATTGCAGAATGGCTTACTTACTTATCTTGGATAGGCTTGCAGGAGTAAACAGGGTACTGGAGACCGTCTTTGACCAACTTTCACTATGGAGACAACCTCGAATAAATAATAAATAAATATGAAAGAAGAAAGAAATAACGTTTATTCGAGATAGTAGAAACAAAATTTTGTCTCGAAATGGAATGGTTGAATTTTAGCTGGAGAGCCAGCGCTGGTCTTCCAATATCTTGGGACATCTTTACACAATATATTGATTTAAATTTTCACGATTGTCACTCATATTTTAAAGACAAACGGGTCTTAATCGCGTAAACTTACGTTTCATTATATCCTGACGTTTCGGGCATGACGTTACGACATCATCATCTTTACACAAATCGACCTAGACCCACGGTAAGCTTAATAAATTGAAGTAATTACCTAATCACGGCAATTTTGTCATTTCGTGTAAAATTAAATGATATTTGTTACATTTAGCGTTTTAAATAGCTTAAATAGCCGTTATCATTTCTGAAAAATACCTTTTAAATTTGAAAAAGCCACAAAAAAACATGACTATTTCTAAGTAACTTGTGGGTCATTCAATTGTTAGTTGTTTATAGAGTTAGAAATACGTATTACTGTTTCACCCTGTATAATCTATGACATATGTATCAATTATATTTACATTCCTGGTCAATTTCAAACATCATTAAGTGTGTAACCGTCTAATATCGGTCGTGTCAAACAATATATTGCGATACGATGACAGTCCGATAACGTTTTTAGGGTGCCGTAGTAAGCTAGGAACCCTTATAGTTCCGCCATGTCCGTCTGTCTGTCTGTCACCACTACCAGCATAGCATAGTGACCATTAGTACTAGAAATTTGCAATTTCGCATAGATATGGCATACCTATTAATTACGCCGACAAAGTGGTAGAATAAGATATAGAAAGAAATATTTTGTCGGTTGACAGCCAAAACTCACTAAGTAACAAATACCTACTTGAAATAGGGATCGTATCTCAGGACCGATTCAATACTGACATAAGAGGTTGCTAAGAGTAGTGACAGTTTTTATAGTGAATTTTGCTTGTCAGCCGACGAATTTTTCGGTTACCTCCCCTACATGTAAAGTAGGGATGTTTTTTTAATTCACTGAAGTCCGTTGATGTGTCGTTGAATAGGGCTTTTGAAAAGAATAATAATCTCAAACGAAAGATTTTTTAAGTCCATATATTCGAAGATATGTATATGGTAGGTAGGACCGCTCCAGAATAAAACAAATTGTGCCCGGGGGCCTCTCTAATTTGTGATCCGCGAGTCCGAAAAAGATCATGAATTAGACTTGTAGAAAACTCTAAAATAAAAATATTTCCAACGTAATCGGCTCAGCCGTTTTGGAATAACTACAGAACCCTGTATTGAGCATGGCCCGACACGCTCTTGACCGGTTTTTTCGATAGTAAGGTCGAGCTTATCGGTTACTTGCCACCAATTACATATTGTAATAGAACGATAAGGACCGCATTCGTGATGATGGATGATTACCGAGTCCAACCTGGCCGCTCCCGACCCGTGGTCCAACCGCTATGTCCAACTGGTTGTGCTACGGGGAAGTAAAATTATCCGTAGTCCAACCGATTGTACTACGAGGAAGTTAGTTTACCCGTGGTCCAATTGGTTGTACCACGGTACACAAAATTTATCGGCCGTCCAATACTAGAACATATATTTACGTATAAGTTGGACAATTGCCCCTCAGTTTACTATGTTCATAATTACATGACAGTAAAAAAAAGTAATCTGACAGTTGAATCACGGATAATTTTACTTACCCGTGGCACAACCAGTTGGACATAGCGGTTGGACCACGGGTCGGGATCGAACCTGGCGAACCGTAAAACCATCCGACGAGGCCTAAAGGTGGGTTTACGCCAAACGAGCGAATGCTCATTCTATTCCCCCACTCTACGATATTCGTTCGTTACACAAAACGTAATTCGTCGGAATTCGTTGATTTCGTAGAGTGGGGGATAGGATGATTCGCTCGGTTGGTGTAAATCCACCTTAATATTTGTTTTTATCGACACACATATCATAAGTATTTTAAACGCATAGTTGCATAGACATGCAACTCTGCGTCGACCCGTCAACTAAGGGATTGAAGTGTCACTGACTATATTTACTTATCTATTAGGATTGATGATGGGAAGCAGCATCATCATAGTGGACACACTACTGCGATCGCAAACACGCTTGCCCAGCGTGGCGATTATGGGCATTTACCTCCTAATGCATAATATGTAATAACGCTTAGGCTGAGGAGAGGCCGTTGTCCAGCAGTGGACTTATATACAGTGGCGTGCATAGGGTTTTTAGTTAGGGTAGGAAAATTCTTTTTATCTGAGTAATAAACAATTTTAAACATCGCATTGCAAACTCACAACTGGACAGAATTTGGGTAAAGAAAAAGAGTCTTTTCCCCTCACTAGCTCGTAAAGTGCTCGTTTATCCTTTAATACGAACGTGTAAAAACGCATATTATTCACTTGTGTGGCAAAGTAATGACCTTGGAGCGTAGCGCGAAGTAGCATTCGTTAACAGATAACAAAACGTAAAATGCTCATGGAAATCGTTCCATATTAATGATAATTAAATAATTTGTTTGAGAATTTAGTGTAAAATACAAACCTTTATATAATATGATGATTTTAACACATAAATCCTAAAATTCCATAAGTAACAATTGTTTTAGTGAATGATGATAAGATGACTAGATGCAATCACAAAACGCAGAAAATGTCAACATTGTCAATGAATATCTAAATGTAAGATTATAGGTTATAATCTTTATTTACCGACTCGAACACGCATAAAAATAGTAAACTAAACAACTTTCAGAGTGTTCTGTTATAATTTTGTCAAAATAATGAATGAGAATGATTTAATAATGCATTGGCTTTGGTGTGCAACTACAGGAATGTGTTAAAATCGTGCTGCGTTTACTTTTTCGTGCTAAGTTTACTGCGACCAAATCTTGCATTAAATACATGATGCATTTGACAAATTATTATCACTAACCCGATGATGATTCTAATGTGAACAAATAATTACCTTTTTTGAGTTTCCTCGCTATAGTGAGGGGAAAAGTTTTGTGTTACACACGGGTGCAAATGTATTTTACTTCTCGTATATTAAAACACTCGCTGCGCTCAGGATTCTATTTTAGAACCACTCGCTTCGCTCGTGGTTCAACTATGGAATCCGTTCGCTTGCTCGTGTTTCAATTTCATACTCGCAGGTAAAATACAACTTTGCACCCTTGTATAACAAATAACTATTAACTTGCGACGACAACGAAGTCTTACATCTCGACCGTCGACTTTTGTTAATGTCCTAATGCTTTTCAGATCACTCGTATTTTCTAGCAGAAGAGCGTAAGGGTTTTAAATACTATTTTGTCATCGGTAAATTCGAATATTAAATGCAATAACGACTCTTAATTTATAGGCTGATGAATCGATGATGTATGTATGTATGTGTATGTAACGTTACCTTTCTGTACATAGTGTACATAACTATATGGCTGTGACAAGTCACAAAACTATACGAGAACTAAGCAACACCGATGCAACGAACTAGACGTTCCCGGTATCCTATTTTTTCCAGCGGTGACGTCGCATCGTGACGTCGGAGGACGGTGACCCCCGCTGTATTACTGGCGCGTGCGCACGTCATCGCCTCTACCCTCCATGGTAGTTATATTATACTGGGTGTCCCGAAACTATGGGACATGAAAGGAAGGTACTCTAAAAATGATTGATAGACTGATTTTTTTATGGTTTAGGAGGCAAGCGAGTAGACGTACTCGTATCGCCTGATAATGGTAAGCGATCACCGTCGCCCATGGACAATGGAAATTGCCCCCTTTGGTAAAATAAGACTTAATAGTGAGTTATATTGCATTCATATTCATAATATATGTCAGCCTCTACGAACAAATAAAACATGGAAGCCGCATGCCATACTAAATTGCCTTTCAAAAACGGTCCTGAATTTTAGTTGACAAGTGTCACCCCCTGTTCAATACATCACGGCAATGAATTTGAATGTCAACCTATAAAAAACATATACCGCCATTTAAAAATAGTTGTGATTGGTCCATCAAAGTTTTGATTGGCGATATTCAATAAATATTTGTCAAAGATGTTGCGCCGAAATATGCGCGGTGTCATGAAAAGCGCTATGTCCTGCCCATCTTGGCACAATTTAACAATTGGTTTTGGGGGCATTTTTGAGCTGGCGTTAGACGTCCATGTTATATATGGTCGCAGGTCAGCCTCCATTGCCTAGTTGGTAGTGATCCTGCCTATGAAGCTGGAGGTTCCGGGTTCGATCGGCGAGGTCATTATTTGTGAATTTATTTACAGCAAAATATTTGTTCCTTGGTCATCGCTGCCTATGTATTTAAGTATAATCTATTATCTGTATCGTCGCTTGGTACCCACATCACAAGCCTTAATTGAGGTTACCGTACGACTAGGTCGATTTGTGTAAGAGTCCCAAGATATTATTATTATTATTATATTTGTCATGTATTGATTTTTGATAACAATATCCGACTAAACCAAATTATTAAAATAATATTTAACATTACTACTAATACGTGTTTTTTATTTATCTTCATTTCATAAAACTAGGTAGTAGGTACCTACTAGGTATAGGTACCTACCTACTACTATCATAAAACATGTATTACCTACGTACTTTTTGAAACATATTAACCGCCATCGGCAGCATATGGCAATAGTTATTTTAACGAACTACTTACGTTTAAGGCAGCCGCTGCGGCTGAAAATGCCGATTTTTTAAAACGTACTAAATATAAGGGCCTTGGCAAAGAGTACGATTTTGTACCGTTTGGCGTAGAAACTTTAGGTTCTTGGGGTCCCAGCGCACGCAAATTGTTTGCTGAGATCGCGAAACGTCTGGTTGATGTAACTAAAGACCGAAGAGCTGGCAACTTCCTCGCACAACGCATCAGTATTGCGATACAGCGAGGAAATGCCGCCAGCATCCTCGGTACAATGCCACAAGGGCCAATCTTAGATATAGGTTAGGTTAAGTAGATTAGTTAGATTTAATCTTTGTACATAAATTGTAGTTTTGTTATTTTAAAGGCTTATTTTTGAATATTACTTAAGAAATAAAAACAATTACTACCTAGTGTGAAAAACCTTTGTTACATCGTGATCCCTTACAAAAAAATACTATTTATATTAGGGACAAACTAAAATCTATGGACCAGAAAGGCCAATTTCATAGGTATGTAATATATATACCTAATGACCTAATACAGTGTGTTACCTTACCGTTACCCGAGCTTTTAAAAAGATGAGTAATACGAGTAATACTATATTAGCAATCGTTTGCAAGTAGGTTTTTGAAAGTTTACAAATATCGAAATGAACTGTACAATTTAATTTATTTTCCCCGACCGATCAATGTAACGTACCTATACTGCTCAATTACCTATCAAACGCTGCGATTGGCTGCGATCTGTTATTGCCAAGCGCTAATTAACGGTTAATTTTGAAGCACTTATATTACTTCCCACTTAACTTTTATTATCAGAATTCTTAATCAAATAATTCGGCAAAAAAATCTATAAATCTACATCTCATGCCTTGCTTTCAATACTATCAATAAAAGCCCGCATGATGGTAACACACTGTACGCTGCAAAGATCTAAGTTATACTGGTCAGTAACCGTTAGCCCTGTAAGCGTCGGGAGCTTGTTGTGCCTGCGCTTTCTCTGCCCATGTTACCGGCCGAGGGTCCCGGATGGAACGCTTTTAACCAGAAACATAACTAATTTGGCATTTGGATTGATCCATGGGTACTGACTACGAACCAAGGATTTAAGATTTGTATTTACAGGATGTTTAGCCAAGTTGCCAATCGCTAACGCTTAGTAGCGTATCGTAGTTTTCCCTCTCTGTCACTCTTTCATATTAGTGCGACAAAGATAGTTAGCTGCTTTTCGTTTACGATTGACGATTAAGCGTTAGCGATTGGCAACTTGGCTAACCATCCTGTGGGCTATACCACAAAACTTTACAAGCGTACAATTCTACAAAATTGTATAAATTCCCATACAAAATGATGACAGTTTTGTGGAATTGTACGCTTGTAAAGTTTTGTGGTATAGGGGCCTGGTCATGTGTGCGTAGGTAACTAACGAAACCGATAGATAAGTGTAAAATGTCATTATCTGTGAGTTCCTATAATTGGATCCTTGTATTTATTTAATTATGTAAGATTTAAGTCACAACTCAGAGCTGCAAAAAAAAATTGATACTAGCGACCACAAAAGTCAAAACTGATACTACTTACCTTCCTCTTGCATTGAATCTATTAAAAAAAGCCTCAGAAACCGTTGCCTAGATTTATACAGTGTGGAACGAAACGAAGATGCTTCCCGCTACCGACGGAGCTTAGTCTACCAACCAATACGACCTTCAGTATGGGACCAACATCGAAATACCTTTAAAAAAATGTAACCCGTCATACAAAGTGAGTGATTAGTTAAGAGTTCGATAGTATGGATAGGTAAATTTTCCATGTAAGTTTTTTTTTATGTTGGCACAACAAAATGGCTCCACTCCACCTGATCGTAAGTGAAAAGTAGAGCCCAAATCGCGGCGGCAACGAATACTTAGGAGACAATTATGTAAAATGTACGCTTTCGATGTGTAGCCTAGTTGGTAGTGACCCTGCCTACGAAGCTGGAGGTTTCGAATCCTGACGAGGGCATTATTTGTGTATTTATTTATCTCAAATATTTGTTCCCTGGACATGGCTGTCTATGTACTTAAGTATCTATATGTTAGTTATCTATCTATTATATATATCGTCGCCTGGTACCCACATCACAAGCCTTAATTGAGCTTACCGTGGGACTAGGTCGATTTATGTAAGATATCCTAAGATAATATTAATAACAATAAATAAGACTTGACTTCTTCATAAACTTATAGAAATGTATCGGCAGTCATAGCCGAGTGGTCTCGGGAGTCGGGACACTTTTTACACCTACCCTCAGTAACGCATCACTGACCGTGTTATTACAATCGCTTACCATGTTCTAGTGAGTCCAATGGGGCCATGATACCATGATCTGATTTTTCTTTTAGACGTTACCTATCAATCGCTGTGTTGGTACAATCTGGGGAGTTACCATGACGTACTATTTTCAGGAAAAGCGACAGTGACATATACCTACGACTCGTGTAGCCCTTGTAATCATGCCTTTTTAGTGAAGGTTTTTACCAAAAACGCATGATACCTGGTTTTAAAACTCTCAAACTATTTATTCATGACACTTTACAGAACAAAAACAAACAAATACAGTTAACATAGTGTCACGAAATGGGCCCTACTCAGCATGATGCTATTCAGCCAGCGCTGGTCTTCCGTAGGGACCATTTGGTAAAGGGACGGAAGGAGACACAACACTACGTCAAACTCATAAGACAAAGATAAAAGAAAGCAAAAAGGATATAAAAAGTTTTACCTTAGCTACAAAACTCGAGGTCTCATTAAACTGGCGCCGAATCGCTCCCGCTCTCTAACTCATCGAGATACATCCAATCTTGTCATGCTGACCGCAAGACCAATGCCGGGTGAAATTCCAAAACAGTGGTCATAATATCTATGGTCTGATGATCATGTTTCCATCATGGCGAGTTTTGTGGCATGTCGGTCTTCTAAAGAGAATCCCCGACCGTTCCCAAATGACATCAAGTCACATCATATCATATTCCGTATTCATCATAATTATGGTGATGGCAGTAAGAATACATTTGACACAACCCCAACTTTTCCCGTGGGTGGCGTAAGAGTCTACTAAGGGATTTGAAGCGTCACTGACTATTTATTTATCGAAGATTGATAAATTGGATTTCACTTATCCAGTAAACATTTTTCAAATCTATTTGAAATCAGCATTAATAGTATTTTTTATGAAAAATTATACCCGACGCGTATTTATTGACCGAGAGTCTAAATATTAGTACCTATACTTTATACTATAGCACGGTACGGTATAGTAATTATATACAGGGTGATATATAGGTCGTGGAGCAGGAGTGAACAGGATATTAGGGACGGTCATGCTGATCAACTTTTGCTACGGAGATAACCGAGAAACCGAGAAAAAAACTTCTAGTTACGAGATAATTCAGCCTAATCGATTGTCAAGTATCAATTAACTCATAATTAGAAGGTTTTTTTCGCGATTTCATGCGTGTCTCCATAGTGAAACTTGCTCAGTACCTATGAGCGACATGAGCGTCCCTATTACCCTGTTCACTCTTGCTACACGATTCAAATACAACCCTGTATACACAATTATACTATACCGCGCCGTACTCGTTAGTTCGCCGGACGCCGAATGTGATATTTTTAGGAATGTTGATTGCTCCTTCCTGTTTCCTGCGTTTCATGCACCGCCATACAAAACTAATTAGTGACAGTTTATGCCTAGGTTCATCATTTTAAGGGCTTTAACTCTTGAAATAAAAGTATGGAAATGGATTATATAGCGTAAAATAAGAACATCCGTTTATAACTTTAAATAGTTCAAATATTAGATGTCATATACCAAAGAAAAAATACCCAAGTACCTATACCATGGACAGAAGTGGGATTTGTACCCACGTCCTCAGTTTGCGGCTGAAGTTTAAACCACTCGGCCACTCTAGCTTAGCGGGCACCGGTCGAATTTCTCGGGTAGGTATATGCAATCTGTTATGTTAAAATATAAACAAGGAACGGAATTCTTCATAGCAAAAACGAAACTGTCAGAGGGATTGACCGAGGTGTTTTATCGACTATCGATAAATAATTGACACTTGACGATTCGTCGCCAACTTTTATCTATCGTAATCGGGCTTTTAGGCATACGTATTATAAAACACCTCTATCGACTATTATTATACAGTGGCGGCAGATTATTAGGGATTTAATTATTTTGATCTATGCGATTGTAATTTAAATTATTTTAATAAGGGACAAAGTCTGAAAAGTTAACCAAAAATTAAATACATATTTTTTAAGTATGGTTTAGAGTTAGTAAAACAATTATTATACAACGTGTTATTGAAAACATAATTGGTGGACAGTCTTTTAAAAAAAGAACATTAGTAATTAAGTATGTCCCTAATTAACTATCTGGTCGCCACTGCACTCGTATATATCTAAAAGCCTAATTACATTATTTTAACGATGTTTCATTGAGTATAATTTTGTTTATCGATAGTCGATAAAACACTTCGCACAATCACTCTGACAGATTGATTTTTGCTATGAAGGATTTCGCTCCTTGGTTATAATTATAAAGCTAGGCGCCTTTGACCATACTTTAAAGGTTTCATTCAGACATTTCAGACCAAGCGAACATTCGCTATTCAAACCCCCTACTCTATGAAATTCGGTCGTTACACAAAACGTGATTCGTTGATTTCGTAGAGTGGGGGATAGAATAGCGAATGCTCGTTTGGTCTGAATGCACCTTTATAATTTTTTTGTTAATGAATTTATTCAAAAATATGATGTTAATAGTTACATAAAATGTTGAATACTACATGAAGAGTGTAAAACATTTGAAGATATTGAGATATTTTGAGGTTTTTCTAAAAAACCGGTTCCGATCCGATCCCTGCACGGAACACACTTTAAGAATGGTTAGTCAAACTAAACTAACCCATGCTATATTTTCCTCCTGTGGCATGATTCAGAATCCCAAGTAATTAGTCCACGTATTACCTATTCTTCTGACATCGCGGCACATCCTTCCTTACATATCGATTCGTCTAATTATTGTCCGACGTTCTCAGAAGCGGACAATCGGCCAATAAAAAACTTTGTACTTGACGACCTCCACAAGGCATGGGACAGTCGACAACATAAAAATACATATATTATACAGGGAGTCCGACGGCAGATTTCTATTTTTAACTTAAAATAAAAAATAACGGCTTAAGCTAGAAACTTTATTAATATCTCAAAACATAGATAACAAATGCGGATTTAGTTATTTAAAAATAATATCTTCTAAATGTCGTCCTTCTACACGTGCACACTCCTCGAAACGGAGCCTCGTGTTTTGTATCACTCGCCGCAGCATATCCTACGAAATGTTGCTGATTTCACTAATGATAGACCGTGGGTTATTATTATAAACTCTGCTTTTTCGAAACTTTTGCACCCATGATCGAATCAAATTTACACTTGGCCCGTTACTTACACGACGAATATTGAAATGTAAATGTAAACAAAATTGTCAGCGTGCAATAACTACCGAATCATTAGCTTTAAAAAAAAAACGCTTAAATTGCATAAGAACGGTGGTATTCTGACCATTGAGACATGTTGAAAACAAAATCCGCAATATTCAGTAATGTATTCCCGCCAAATGTCCACACCAAAGTTTTATTTTTAATTTTATAATTGACTTTGAAAACAGAAATCTGCCACCGGACACCCTGTATATTAATGACAAACGGATCTTAACCCTTCGTGTGTCTAAGCACTGGATGCTTAGCCAAGTTGCCAATCGCTAGCGCTTGGTAGCGTATCGTAGTTTTCCCTCTCTGTCACTCTTTCATATTAGTGCGACAAAGACAACTAGCTGCCTTTCGTTTACGATTGACGATTAAGCGTTAGCGATTGGCAACTTGTCTAAGCACCCAGATCAGTGACGAGGAAATTATTAGAAAAAAATATTCGCGACACACGATGGGTTAATCTCGTTCGTTTCGTTTATCCTGAAGTTTCGGATATGACGTTACACCCGTGGTCACAGGCAGAATAAGACCCGTTTGTCGTTAAAATATGTGAAAGTTTAATTCACTTTTGACGGCCACTATCAGTCAGTCATTAGGCACTGGTCTCACCGCGAGCTAACTACTAAGCTATGAACTATGGGCTATAAACACGAACAAAAGATACGCACTCCCGTGTAAATAAAAGAGACACGGCGATACTCGCCCAGCTATCAGCTATCACCGCCGGGCGAGTATCGCCGTGTCTCTTTTATTTACACGGGAGTGCGTATCTTTTGTTCGTGTTTATAGCCCATAGTTCATAGCTTAGTAGTTAGCTCGCGGTGAGACCAGTGCCTTAGTTACCCAGCCTACGAAGCCACTCCGATAGTTATAATATTTTATTATTTCATTTCATTAATTATTACATAATAAACGTGTCACAGTAAGAATATACAGTTGCCAAGTTGTCAGGGCGTAGGTAATACCTAGCTACGCCAACTGGCCACGCCACACCGTGCTCATGCGCGTTGTAGCGTATGTAAATGTCATAGTAAATGGCATACCGCTTGCACGACACGCGCACGTGCTGCACGCATCCAGTGTGGCTACGCCTTAATTATCTATCTGTAAGCGATAAAGCGACTATACCTAGGGCCTAGGGCTCTATATGGCAACGGCTACTACATGGTTCATTCACTATTTTATATTAGACACGACATTAATATTAGTTAACCGGGTGCGTGTCGGGCCCCGCGTAGTGAATGGTTCCGTAGATATTTAAAATCCTCTGGAGTATAAAGTTACAGTCTAAAATATTGGATGACCTGGATGCTCAGCCAAGTTGCCAATCGCTAACGCTTAGTAGCGTATCGTAGTTTTCCCTCTCTGTCACTCTTTCATATTAATGCGACAAAGACAGTCAGCTGCATTTCTTTTTCTATTGACGATTAAGCGTTAGCGATTGGCAACTTGTCTAAGCAGTCTAAGCACCCTGTATACACCGGTTTGACAAACGAACTTGGTAATATAAATTGGTACGAACTTCAAAACAACACTACACTACGTAACCATTTTTTCCGCGTTTTTCTATTGATAAGTTTTTGACGGTACAGAATCGCAGTGACGATGTACTCGCTACGACAGCGTATTTTATGCAGCTGTGTGGGGAACGCGGCGAAAACGTTGCGGATACGGTGCGTCACTGCGATTCCGCACCGCCACCGTTTTTTGAGCTTTGGCGCGACCTTTTTTTTTGGAGATCCAACAGCACCCAGACATTAGACAAAGTAAAAACAAAGAGCCAATTATAGGAACTCACTGATATATCCATTTTATGCTTATCTAAAAGGTACGCACTAATGCTACCACACATAACAAAAAATAATATTTTTCTTCTAATATTAATACAACATTAAATGAAATGAAATTTATTTATGACAAGCACGATGGACATATACACATTTACAAATAAGCACACAACAACAGCTTGCCACAAAATGGTCACAACTCAGCATGTAGCTGGCTAGTAAGGCCAGCGCTGTTCTTCCGTTGTGACCCAACATAACAACATTAAGTTTAAGGTTTAGTTTTGGCTGTGGAACCCTAAAATAAACCCGTAAACACAGCCAAACTTATACAGAACCTTAACCAGCCTGTTTTAGGTTTACCAAGGCTCCTTCGGCCATTACATCACTAAATATGAAATCGGTTATCGTCGGTAATTATCGATTCACCGTCAACGGCAGCCATGTTGTCTGACTTCCGGCGCGTGCACAGAATGATGATGCCCTAGTACTGCGACGTAGCCGAAGACTGAACAGTGTCTATAATAAATAGTCATCATCATCATCATCATCATCTCAGCCATACGTCCACTGCTCAACATAGACCTCCCCTCTGGACAGCCACATGTACCGATTAGATTCGACCTGCATCCAGCGTGTCCCGGCGACCTTCATAAGGTCGTCTGTCCATCTTGTGGGTGGACGTCCTACGCTGCGTTTGCCTAGCCGCCGGCTATCAGCTATCACCGTCGGGCGAGTATCGCCGTGTCTCTTTTATTTACACGGAAGTGCGTATCTTTTGTTCGTGTTTATAGCCGATAGTAGATAGATAGATAGTTCATAGCTTAGTAGCTCGCGGTGAGACCAGTGCCTAATGCGTTCTTTGTTGGAGTGGCAGGTCGAATAAGGTTTTCGGGATTTTTCGAGCAGCATTCTCCTCCAATCCAACGTTGTAGGAAAAATGCATGTATTTAGCCTTCTTTTAAAATTAGGCACTAAAATCAGTGTTGCTAGATCACCTGGCTTTAAAAAAAAATAATTTAAGTGCAAAAACTGCCAACTGCCGGTAAAATAACACCTGCAAAATGACTACCTGCCGCTTTATTTGCCCATTATACAAGCCCGAGAAATGGAAAAAAATAATTGAAAATGAAAAAGGAAGTGCCTAAGGAGCGGCTTTCAAAAACCTGCTGCCGGATGGCTGTACAAAATTGAATTTGTCAGCCACCTGTTCTTAAAAAGCAGATTGCATCTTCTAGACCTTGCATTAAGCCGCGTTTTCACTTAGTGTTTTGAGCGACCATTCGTTCGTTCTTGGGCAGATGAAAACAATAATTTACATAGCAAAATGTTCGTTCGCTCACGAACAAGCGAATGCTCGCTCAGAACACTAGGTGAAAACGCGGCTTCACCTAGAGTGTAATATGAGGGCTAAGTGCCTGTTTAACCATCGCCGTATAAAATATAGTGGCAATCTTTGGGGGAGGCCTATGTTCAGCAGTGGACGTCTTTCGGCTGATATGATGATGATGATGGTGATTATTGATGATGTATAAAATATATCCTGTCAGATAAACTTTAGATGTGTTTTTACCGACTGTATATTGCGTATTTAATTTTAAAAATTACTTAACGATTCGGTTTGTTCCGAGGATTCCCAACAAGAGCACCGCGGCCAAATCCCAAAGTACTACAATATAACAGTACAGAAAATGTTTGAGTATCACGGCAGTTATAAACAAACGCAGAAATCATTCAGTACGTTTGCTATAAATTAATGATTGTATTTGGGCGTTTGAAAAAAAAACCCGAAAACCTAGAATTACGAGCTGAATATAATAAAAAATAATTCTTCCTAATTACCGATTGTGATATGCATAAGTTTCTACAGCTCACAGAACCGCTTTATTATTGAAATATTTGGTGATTGTCTATAACTATTTAATTAAAAAAAACCGGCCAAGAGCATGTTGGGCCATGCTCAGTGTAGGGTTCCGTAGTTATATAAAACGGGTGAGCCGATTATGTTCAAAATAGTTTTATTTTAAAGTCTTTTAGACCTACGGATCAAAAGTTACACACACACACACATTTGTTTCTTCTGGAGCGATTATCTCCGAAAATATTGACTTTGTACCACTTTGTTGGCATGATTAATATGTATACCTGTACCAAATTGCAGATTTGTAGTATTAACAGCCACTCAGCTATGCTGTGGACAGACGGACAGACGGACATGGCGAAACTATATGGGTTCCGTTTTTGCCATTTTGGCTACAGAACCCTGAAAACAAAGAAACATAGAATAGACATATATACAAGACATGATTCTGGTTTCGCACCGTCTTGTGGTGTGAGATCTGTGATCTTACCCCTTGCTGGTTTAAAACTCAATCACACATCACACATGTGAAGAATACTTTGCTTAAATCTAACTTAACTTCTTGGCTATAAGGTCCAATATTATAAAGTTAGCTGAGATTTTTTTAGCTCATATCACGCTGATAAGTGAGACGCACTGTATAATGATTTTTTGCATTAGAATTTATATAATAGAGAATTGCTGTGACACAAAATCACATAAAAATATGAAACATACAGGGTGTACCTACCTAACATAAATATAAAAATATTTCTTGTA
Organism: Thaumatotibia leucotreta; assembly: GCA_025490895.1. Classification (NCBI taxonomy): domain Eukaryota; kingdom Metazoa; phylum Arthropoda; class Insecta; order Lepidoptera; family Tortricidae; genus Thaumatotibia; species Thaumatotibia leucotreta. The sequence continues at coordinate 101,369 of JALPQI010000305.1, forward strand.
TTTTTCTAATTCAATACAGATGGACTTTAAACAGATCACTGCAATATTTTTAGATACAAAACGTTGGTCTAGTCTAGTTGGGTAGGTAAGCGAAATAAAGGGGCAACTGAAACACTTCATACTTTTACAACGAAAATCACATCGTATCACTTACCCAACTTCACATCACAAACTTAAGAGCTAGGCTCTTGTCGGTGGAGCAATTTCCACGCTTCTCTTTCCTGGGCTTTCTCCTTAACTGCTTTATTTGGTTTTCTTTTATTTGGTCTATATAGGCCCTCCTTGGTCTTCCTCTGTGTCTCCTTTGGAGCAATTGAAAATGTGCAATAATGATTTAACGGTTCTTACCCAACTTGACTATTTGAAAATAACCTATCTAGAGACTTACCCTATCTTCTTCTCTATTTTCAAAACTGTCAAGTTTATACATATACATAAATTAAATCTACTATATCTACGATTGGCCGTTGTGGCATTGTACCGAGGATGCTGGCGGCATTTCCCCGCTGTATCGCAAAGTCCATCGATGTGCCGAACACCCTGTATAAAATAAATTGTTATGCAACGGGCCGTATTCAAAACTCAAGACTTGTTACATAGTCGGCAATTAACTGACTACTTGTGTGCCTTATCTTAAGGTCCACTATATTCAGTTTGATAGCTGGACCGTCCAAGATGCTAGTATCTGGAAGATAACCAGACAGCGCGGCTGCAGTACTCATAATTCATCTTGATGTGTGATAATTCTCATTCAACAATTAACTTCACAAGTAAGTAGGACATAATACCTAGGTACATCTTATACTTAAGTAGGTAGATATACTAGGTAAGGTATGTCGTTTTCCCGCAAAAGGATGTTGAAATACTTAAGTGAGCTTCAAATTATTTAGGTAACAATCATCTTCCAGATACCTGACCTGACTAATGGAATGAAAGCATTCGGTAAAGAAATTTACCTTTTCATCATCATCATCATCATATCAGCCGAAAGACAACCACTGCGACGCCCCAAAGGCCATCGGTTCTACGCGGAATGTGTTCCGCCCACTGCCACTTCAATTTAGCGATTCGGAGAGCTATTTCGGTTACTTTGGTTCTGCTGCGGAATAGAAATTTACCTATTATTATGTTATAAATATTTTAAGGTAAGATGAAACGGTTTTTTTAATGAGGCAAGACAAAATGCTACCAGTAGACGCTGTGCCAGAAGGACGATTTTTTTGTCTCTCCCCATTCTGAAAACCGTTTCATCTTATCCCAACTTACCTTAGTGCCAATTCACTTCTGTAGAGAGCGTATCTTCAAGATTTTCCATAGTTTCATGTAAAGTACAATTTAGTAAATAATTGTTTTGGATCATCTTGTCAAAAACAAAAAAACTGTGTAAGATGTTTTTTAGAAATGCTCACCCTTTCATAGTTCTTTTATGTATAACATACAACATACCAAACAGTTAACTCAAAGAGGGACTTTATCTATATGGGGTTAAGGTCTACAATGAACGAGTATCTTCGCAAACTGCGTCTGTACAGATGTCATTCCAATCTCTGTGCGAGAGCACGACCATGGAACCCTGTGGCTCTACCGCTAACTTCGAAACCCGCAAATTTCGACGATTTGTCTCTGTCACTCTAATGACGCCTTCGTTGGGATGACAGAGGCAAATTTTCGAAAATTAATTTCGAAGTTCGCACTTCTTCTTGGGTATTTACGCCCTCATGTGTCCATCCATAATCCCTACGCAATACGCATAGATATTAGGTCACTTACTTATGACATCGGCGTTTTGTATGAAGAATTTTGTGAAAAGTCTATTTTTTTAAGTCATAATCAATATAAACCAAATTTTACCATAGACACTTCTAGGGCATGCTTTGTAGTTATAACTCTATGTCATAATTTTGATAAAACAAGGTACTATCATACATTTATACCTATTCCAATCATATGGCAAGGCAAGACCTAGCAGCGTACGCCAAGATTTTGTTCATAAAGCTTATTTTTGAATATTACTTAAGGAAAAAAACAATTTCCTATTAGTGTGAAAAAACGTTGTTGCATAGTGCACCATTGAAAACAAATAATAAATAATATCTAAGTTACTCTTTAGATATTAAAATTAGGCACCATGAAAATTAGGCACTACGAGTATGACCTATAACGCCATTTCATAGGTAATTAGTTTACTAATTTCCCAATAGGAGAAGCCTATATCCAGCAGTAGACTGGGATAGGTTGAGGATCTGATTTCTGGACGAACTGGTTATTGTTAGCCAACGTTAGGCAAGAGATCGGAATATAAGGACTGCGCGCCCCATCGAGCCGAAGGAAATGACATGTGCTTCCCGAAATGTACGGGCCGTTGGATTATGTGGACATGCCTTGGAAAGAAAGAGATTTTGTCGGAAGAAAGAAACGCCAAGGAACGTAATGATAATTTGGTGTCGTTCTGCAGAAAAAGATGACATCGCTTTTGAGCAGATTACGGGGCAGCTTCAACAGCTCTTAAGGACTGTAAGCCTTAAAGAGTCAGTGCTCAATGATGCAACACTTAATTAAAAATCTACTACTTTTACTACTATTTTTCTATTGGAGCGGTTATCTCCGAAAATATAGACTTTAAAAGAAAACTTTCTTTTGAGACCATTATTTACCCATACTATAGGATTACTGCAAAATAAAAAAAATACATCCGCACTTTACGCGTAGGGGAGCTCCACGATTTTTTTTTTCAATATTTTATTCAACCATTTTTTATTTTCGGAGTGATTATACACATTAAACCTGTACCAAAATGCAAATTTATAGTAGGTACTAGCGGCCAATGAAATTATTATTCAGTCGCAACAATCAAGTCATTACCAAACCTTCCCAAATTATTGACGACCTGCGTATATAAATAGTGGAGTCATTTTCGATTATCTTGTAGCAGACGCATGTTTGTCTGTTATTCTGGCATAATAGTCTCGTTTGCTTTTATGAAACGGTATGTAAAGTGGTGATGTTAATGAACAAAAAAAACGCGTAACAAAATCGCATAGAAACACCGATTTAATATTATGTGGGTCTCAGCTCCGGCCCCGGGTATGTCCTGTTCTCCTGTCCCAGCGAGCGCACCTGCCGCATTCCAGCCCTGGGATTAGAGGCTGGACAAAAACCCACCCGGCAACAATGATACCCTGGACGAAGAACGACGTAAGCGCCTAACAGAGTCTGAGTAAAATAGCCTTATGGAATCTAAGCGGCATGGGCTGGGAGACTATAAATGGGAAATGGCGTAAGCGACCAATAAAGTCTTCATAAATTAGTCTTTTGGGAAGTAATCGGGATGAGCAGGGACACTCTAAATGAAAAGCGACGTAAGCAACCACTAGAGTCTTGGTAAAATAGTATTTTAGAAACTGAAGCACGGCGGACAGGGAAACTATATGGGAAATGGATTAAGCGACCAACAAAGTCTTGGTAAAATAGTGTTTCGTAAACTGAAGCACGACGAACAAGGAGACTGTAAATGGGAAATGGCGTAAGCGATCAACAAAGTCTTGATAATTAGTCTTTTGGGAAGTAGTCGGGACGAGCAGGGACACTCTAAATAGAAAACAATGTAAGCGACCAGTAGTCTTGGTAAAATTGTATCTTGGAAACTATCGGGAAGAGCAGGGGCAATATGCATGGAAAATGGTGTAAGCCATCACCAGAGTCCTGGTAAAATACTCTTTTGGAAACTAAGTGGGGATGAGAAGGGAGACTTTAATTGGAAAATGGCGTAAGCGACGAATATCGTCTTGATTAAACAGCCTTTTTGTGTTGGCGGGCGAACTATGAAACTCTGGATGCAAAATGACGTGTAGGCAGTTTTAGTAAACTTTGGGTATGGTGTCCTTATTCCTACTTGCTCTGGTGAAAAACCAGGATGCTTAGCCAAGTTGCCAATCGCTAACGCTTAGTAGCGTACCTATCGTAGTTTTCCCTCTCTGTCGCTCTTTCACATTAGTGCGACAAAGCTGCCTTTCGTTTACGACTGACGATTATGCGTTAGCGATTGGCAACTTGGCTAAGCACCCAGGGCATTTGAGATCAATCGAAGTCCCAAGAGGTAGTCAGATTAAATCATCAATCTTAAACTTCGATATCTTAGTCGACTGTTACGACACCAACGGTAACAGTTGGGCTGGTGACAAATGTATTCTTATTGCCGTCACCTACGTGGCATAACACGTTTAATAACATGGTTTCTATACTACTTTAGTTAACAATGCTGGACACAGGCTGTCTCATAGGAGCGGTCACCGCCGGATATCGTTTTGACAACAAATTGACTTGCCAAATAACATCACAATTTGTTCAGCTGCAAAACCACGCATAAGACACGTTTCGCCATTCATCCCATCCCATTCATACATTTCTTCTTGAAACGCAAAAACTTACTTCCTTCCGCCCGCTTTCAACTAAAGCGGAAGGAACCTAATTTAAACTTTTTTTTATGTCATAACTTCGTCCTTTTGAAGGCGGGTTACTTCCGTTGTTAATTTTACGACGGTTCCTTTCTAATTGTTTATGAATTGTATTTGGGGACGGGGGTTGTTAATGGTCTTTTCCTCGTTGCCGCATCCGGATTCTATTGAGAATGGTTACAATTCTTACAATACAGACTTTTTCTGATAATTAAATATAACGTCGTATTTTGAGATACAAAAAGTTGCCGAAGCAAAGCCGTTTGTCCGAAGTCCCGACTGACTACAGTCGCCTCTCGTTAATTCGAAACTCGAAGGACCTATCCAAATATTACGATTTATCGAGAGTTTGAAATATCAAATGGTCGGAAATATTCGGGAGAAAAAATGAAAGTACGAGGTGTTAAGTAATAATCAACTGTTATTTATTAAATGCATTTTTTTCACTTTTCTTCCCACCTACTTCCACTTTTTCGATTAAGTCCTATTTTTCAGCAATCGTCAAGCATCTATACTTTCTAGGACTCATAACTAACGTAAACTTTAATCTGTACACATTACCAACGGAAAAGTAACTTAATGGAGTGGCAAACAAATATGTAATTGGGCATTTTCGCGAGAAGAGATCAAAAAAAAATTTTTTTAAGGTAGGTAAATTTAATGTTTTTCCTACTCAGAATAACGAGTTCTTTCAAACTAGGAGAAAAAAAGTACAAGAAAAAAATGGTCCCACATGTTTCATACATTTTACATGCTCTCCACTTTGTAACCGCTGTACAAAGTGTTTGAAAAACGGTTACGTAATAGAAACAAAAAGTTGGGACACTTTTTTTCTTCTAGTAGGATCACTAGGATCGAAAGAGCTCGTGATTCTGAGCAGGAAAAACATAAAATTTACCTGTTTCAGAAAAATAAGTTTTTGTATCTCTTCTCGCGAAAATGCCCAATTAACAACAAATGCTCGTGCAACTTTTCTAAAATGTACGGTACTTGCCTAGTTAATCTCATAACTTTTAATTGTCGAATGTTTGACGCCCACGAGTTCGAATTAACGCGTGGTTTTGTTGTGTAGCTACTACTTTTTTGTTTGAATTACCAAGTGTGTAAAAATGTATTGATTTTTTTCGAAATAGCAAGAGATCTTCTAGGGACCTCGTCATAACTTCGAATTATAGAGAGGTTCGAATTATCGCAGGTTTGAAATAACGAGAGTCGACTGTATTTAGTTAATGATATTTGTTTTTTATTGTTACAGTATTATTTGTATTTATTACAATCTCTATCCTGTTTTAATGTTTACTGCATTGACTACCTATTGAGGCCTTGTTTTGCATTGTTCCTATGATATATTTACTTTGTATACGAACATTCTCCTATTTTTTGTGGCCATGCTTGGCCATAGGCGCTCATTAGATGCTAAAACAAAGGGTTTAGCAGCCTTACCGAACAAGAGGTGCCTTTCCCCACGGATGAGGTCAATATTTTAGGTGGTGTACTAGCAGGACCTAAGAATACTCCATGCTTAATATCAGCTCTAGATCTTCTTTTGTTTTAGAGTTATTCAAGATAATGTAAAATATACAGGGTGCCGTTGAAAGTGGCATATTTCGTAAACTGTTCAAGTTAGATCAACCAAACACAATTGGGTTTGATAACAATAAAATAAACTACAAAATGCATATTTTTAATCTGCATCTTGTCCTTATTTTTCATAATAAAAAAAGGCTTCTTGGTTTTTTTTTCCATATTTTTTTTATTTCACGCGGAGGTACACCTACAAAAAAAATATGCAAACATAGCCACTAATGTCCACTATATACATAAATTAAGATATTTCCATAAATCATCGTGCGTCATGCCAAAAAAAAAACTATTCCAGAAGTAGTCGTTACTGGCATACAAATAAAGTACCAGTACAGTGTGAACATAAGGGTGTAGGGTACACAATTTCTTTTTCATCACACTTGCTGCCTAAGCGCGCTATTGCTTGCGCGCGCTGCGGGAGTAATAGAAAAGTGAAATTCCCTAGGGCTTAATAGAAATGTCAGTACGTCATTGAATAATGTTATGTCTTAAAACTTATTTTTTTTGTCGGCATGTGTGATGAAAAACATTGTATGCATCACGGTCGGTAAGCGGAATACTAACTCGAGTCATAAAAGTCTTCTAACACTCTCATTAGTAATTCCGTACTTACCTCCCTTGATGCACAATGTACTATTAATAAACCTATTTAGAATAATCGACGACGAAATGTCAAAACTGAGTCGATTGCTTAATAATGTATAATTAATAATATAAACGGAACTATCTCTTTAAATGAGTTGATATAGAAAACAATTAGCCTTTTCTAATCTTTTATTATTTCAAACAGTGGACCTGTGCATAAGCGACAGTATAATACAGCTAAAAGCAGGAATTGACTATTTACAAATCTAAAGCATCTTTTGCCATATTTACATAGGTACAACACCATAAATTAAAATACATTCGTCCGGTAAATACACTTCGACATCTTCCAATCCAAAGTTTCGAAGAAAAGCTCCGATTGTATGTGAATAGGAATGTGAAAACAAATGTCGAAAACAATACTATCTGTCAAATGTTATCAACAATACAATACAATAACTCTTTATAGCACCTCAAAGACAAATACAAAACAAATAATAAAAATACATGTTTGAAAGAGGTAAACAAAAGGCGGTCTTATCGCTAAAGAGCGATCTCTTCCAGACAACCTTTGGGTAGAGGAGATAAGAAAGTAAATGTTATATATATATATATATATATATATATAAATACCTGTTTGTACCTATTGACCATTTCTCTCAGTTTTGCACCACCTACTTATCAACATTTACTTTCTTATCTCCTGAACGATGATATATATATATATATATATATCATCGTTTGATATGTCACCGTTGATTATTCTAAATAGGTTTATTACGTAGAAGAGATTGTGTATCTATACACTAACTTATGTTCACACTGCACTGGTACTTTATTTGTATGCCAGTACCGACTATTTCTGGAATAGTTTTTTTTTTGGCATGACGCACGATGATTTATGGAAATTAATTTATGTATATAGTGGACATTAGTGGCTTTGTATGCATATTTTTTTTGTAGGTGTACCTCCGCGTGAAATAAAAAAAATATGGAAAAAAAAAACAAGAACCCTTTTTTTATTATGAAAAATAAGGACAAGATACAGATTAAAAATATGCATTTTGTAGTTTAATTTATTGGTATCAAACCCAATTTTGTTTGGTTGATCTAACTTGAACAGTTTACGAAATATGCCACTTTCAACGGCACCCTGTATATTTTACATTATCTTGAATAACTCTAAAACAAAAGAAGATCTAGAGCTGATATTAAGCATGGAGTATTCTTAGGGCCTGCTAGTACACCACCTAAAATATTGACCTCATCCGTGGGGAAAGGCACCTCTTGTTCGGTAAGGCTGCTAAACCCTTCTCAGTTCATTCTCCTAAGTGTATCGGGAAACGATATTGGAGGAGCGTTTAAACGGATCGTTTCCATTTTTGTTACAGATAAAGGAGCAAAGAAAATGCACTGATATACAGGGTGTAAGTCTAATACGGGCGAAGCTCTTAACGGGTGTTAGTTTACGACATAATAAGGACATTCAAATAACTTTTACTTAAAATAAGAGCAACAAAATTTTCCATACAAAATAATTCGGCGCGCAATGTAGAGCAACATACGCGAGTTAAACACTCGTTGACAGCTAATTTCAAAAGCAGATGACATGACATATAAAATGTTCGTACCTACATTGCTGCTCCGATAATCTTAAAAAAATTCTGTGGGGTCATAATTAAGAGTAATTTTGAAAAAACCTTGTAATCCATGATCACACTAATGAATCCCATGCCTGGTTTAATTGTTCGCCCGTATTAGATTTACACACTGTATGTATAAAGACCAAGAGCAAGATCCATCACATTTCCCAAAATATCCCAGAAAGTTTGTATGAAAGTTTCTTTTCTAGTACCAGATTTCTATACATTTTTGGTAACAAAAAAGGAATGTTTCATACAAACATTTTGGGACATTTGGAAAATGTGGTGGATCTTGCTCAGCATCATTGACTCTACTAACCTACCAATAACCTATCAAAGATGAGATCCAAATGTACAATTTTTTGAGAATTGTTGAACTACGTGCCGCAGTGGTGCAGAGTACGTATACTCCGCTTCAACAGAATATTTGAAACGCGACATCCATCTTGTGAAAGCCTTCGCCAGCTTACGTTACATCCTTGGTGGAAAATAAAGCAAACGCGAAGGACTCGTGTTGTATTTACTTTTGAAGGCCGAGCGCAGAGCGCACCATTGTTTGCCGGCACGCGCGCCGCCTGCAAGCGGCTGTCAACCTTTAAAGGGGAGACTGGGGACTGGGTGATGGGGGTACCAACTTATGGTAGATGATTCACTTGGCATACCAACATTTGGAGCATTCCATGGGCCGTCCCGTGCAAACGCTTGTATATTCCGATAATTTGAGTTTTCTTCCGAGTTGTTAAACTATGTATATGCCTGTGTACAATATGTACATATATTTTTTTTATTTTTTGACAACGCTGCTGGTCACGGAAGAGAACTTCGATGAAATCATAATTTTGAAAAAAAGCCGTGTTTGTACGGGACATCAGTGAACTTTTACGTGGAATGCACCATTTACCGAATTATTATTTGCCAATTTCACTTGCCCGAATTTTCATTTGGCAACTAGGTTAGGCTAGGTTGTGGAAAATGATAAAGGTGGATTTAGACTAAATGAGCATTCGGTCATTCTATCCCCCACCTTCATATGCGAAAGATACGTCTGCGTAACGTTTGTTTGTCATGTGATGATTCTTCCAAATGAAATTATGGGAATAATGGTTTACTAATATATGGCAGAAAAGTTTATGGCATATTATCATTTCCCAAACTATTATTCCTACGGTTTTATTTGGCAGAATCATCACATGGCAAACCAACGTTACGCGGACGTATCTTTGGCTTGTTATTATGTTCCAACCTAACCTAACTTAGTTGCGGAATGAAAATTAGGAAAAAATTAAGTTTTAATGTAATAATTTGGTAAATATTGGTATAGGTACCAAGTGGATCATCTGCCATAAGCTGGTTGGGAAGTAAAATACTTACTTATCAACTCATGGTATATGGCTACTATGAGCTATCGCCGCGTTTATAACGCGGACTTACTTTCTATCCGGCTCGTTCGGGATAGATTTGATAACGCGGCGGCTGCTTAGTACAGCTACCGGTTAAATTATCTATTTTTCCCCTCGACGCACTGCGGGCGAAGTTTGAGCACCAATGCCCGCAAACGTCACGTCTTATATAATAAGGTGAACGGCCGCTTCGCAACCTTTAAGGTCGACGCATGTACCATGCAGGCTTGAGACGAGACCCAGGGGACAAATTCTCATGTAGGTTTACATTTATGTATACATCATGTATGTATACAACTGTATACCACTCGTCAATAGTCAATTTTTTTTTAATAAAGCTTCAAATTTGCATTCACGCGTTTTCACAACACAATCTTGGTTTTATCACCAACTTAAAACCTTATAAACCTGAAGTTCACATATATTTTTTGTTAAAATTATTGTTATTTATTAGTATTAACGTAAAAATATATGTCTACGAACGTGTTTCAAGATGTGTCGGAGACACAGCCTGCGTGTCAGCATATTGTATTTGTCTATCTTTTGTTTTTAGTACAGATGGTGCCTTTTTTACGCACTAGTGCGAGAAGTGGTTCATTTTACGTCAGGTCTAAAACTTCGGAGGGCCATCTATACTAAAAAACGTCGTACGAGACACGTGCAAAAAGGAAATTCGTTCATGTTTTTCGCACTTGTGTCGTAATGTACTATTTTACTTTCAACAGAATTCTATATCTAATCTTCTCTATTATATCTATCTATTATATCTAATTTTCTTTTCGTTCTTCGGTATACAGGGTGGTCCAAATCCAAACCTTGACGTCAAACATTTTTTTTTAGATTCCTCACGTCATGAGCTATCAGAATATACCCCATCCCATGTATGCTAGCCGATTTTTTGTAGTTTTCGAGTTATGAATTTTTGAAATTTTTTTTTTTGATAAATTCTGGAATGAAGAAATTTATTAATAAAAAAAAACTGAACATATTGCGAAAACACAAATCAAATTATTTATTAACTAAATATTTTGATTTGTACTTTTAATTTTTCTCCAGTAGTCACACTACTTAATACTATATAAATTATAAATATTAGATGTCATATACCAAAGAAAAACGACCAAGATCACCTATGTCCGAGGTGGGGACATGGTGATCTTGGTCGTTTTTCTTTGGTATATGACATCTAATATTTATAAAAAAAAACTGTTGGGTTTTTTTTAATATTTTCTTTTTGTAAAAGTATTACTATAAATAAAGCATTTACTGACAAAAAAATTAGCGTCCTCACTTTGATACAAGTAGGATAAAAAATACCAAATTCAAAATTTTACTTTAAAAATGCATCAAAATAGCATTAATGTACGTAAATAAAAAAATAAAACATATCCCAAGGATTTTTGGTAATGTAAAGACTGCCCTAGACCTTAAACCTTCGTAAAAGCAAAAAAAAGTGATACTTAATAATGAGGATTTTTCGGAGTAGTCGGTCAAATAAATTTAAAAAAAACTTCTTAATTTTTAATTTAAAAATAAGGTTTTCACCTTATTTTTAAATTAAAAATTAAGAAGTTTTTTTCGTCTGTTTTGTTGTTCTTATCAATAAACAAAGACAGAAAATACCACGAAAACTCAATTTGTGTACTTATTCAAGCCATTTCTTACTACTTTAAAATTGTATGCTTTTTTAAATTTATTTGACCGACTACTCCGAAAAATCCTCATCATTAAGTATCACTTTTTTTTGCTTTTACGAAGGTTTAAGGTCTAGGGCAGTCTTTACATTACCAAAAATCCTTGGATAATGTTTTATTTTTTTTATTTACGTACATTAATGCTATTTGATGCATTTTTGACGTAAAATTTTGAATTTGGTATTTTTTATCCTACTTGTATCAAAGCGAGGACGCAAATTTTTTTGTCAGTAAATGCTTTATTTGTAGTAATACTTTTACAAAAAAAAAATATTAAAAAAACCCAATACTTTTTTTTATCAATAAATTACTTCATTCCAGAATTTCTCAAAAAAAATTTTTTCAAAAATTCGTAACTCGAAAACTAAAAAAAATCGGCTAACATACATGGGGTATATTCTGATAGCCCATGACGTAGGGAACGTAAAAAAAAATTTTTGACGTCAAGGTTTGGACCACCCTGTATATTATAGGTATACATACATTCTTTGTTAATGAAGTACTAAATTTAAAATACTACTACTCTTTTATACTCTTCATGATAGAATAAAACATTTTAAAAGACTGGGCTATTTCGAGGTTTTTCTAAAAAACCGGTTCCGAATGCTATGGAAAGTCAGTTGCATCAGGTTATACAGGGTGTTTTTTTTTCGACCGTTCAAATTCTACGTAGTGAATGTGTAGGTCATACTGACCAACTTTTACTATGGGGACAACGTCGAAATCGCGAAAAAAAAATCAGCTGTTTCATACAAATTGGCGGCATTACGCCGGCCGAAATGTATGAAACAGCTGATTTTTTTTTCGCGATTTCGACTTTGTCCCCATAGTAAAAGTTGGTCAGTATGACCTACACATTCACTACGTAGAATTTGAACGGTCGAAAAAAAAACACCCTGTATAGTAATTTTCCTAAATTGATTATACATTCCAAAAATAATAATACTCGTAATGATCGTTAGATAGATTGGTGCAGGCAATATTTTAGTGTTTAAAAAACCGCCAAAAATTTATAGAAAAAGGGGTTTTTTTAATAATGACTTGTTATTTTTATAGGTATTCACGGAGATATTGTAGTACTTATTGGCTAGGTAGGTACATGTTTTTTGGATTCGATAGAAAAATCAGAGAAAACTAGGGTTGTTCTTTAATTACTAGCACTTAGGTAGGTACCATAAGAAATTGAAGCATTCAATTTCTTTAATAAAAAAACTTTTTCTCTCATGTCCTCAATAAATACCCATCGAAAATATAATTAAACCAAATTTGCCTCGCTATAAATATGCAAAGTTCCTTCTGGCTTATACAAAATGGCGGGCGGAAGAGTGTTTGTGTTTGTGAGTGAATGAATGAATGGTTTTTCGCCTTACGTGTCTTTGGGACGGTTCTGCAGCTGAATGGGTTTTGTAATAGTAAATCTGTAACACTATTCAGTTTTTGTGACTACATACTTACACGTGTTAGGGAGACCGCGTTTTGTTTTTGACATAAACGGAATGGATTTTTATAGAGGTTAATGTCAAAGGCGTCAGGGCCGTGCTCGGTGTTGTCTATTGTCCCCCTACCATTGATTATTTTTCCGACCTTGAGCAGGTCTTTGAATCTTTAAGTCTGGATTACACACATCATCTCGTTATGGGTGATTTTAACACAGATCTCTGCAAGGATACTACACATAGTCAGAAACTAAAATTTTTAATTAAGTCTGTCAACTTCTGTGTTATGCCCCTTGATCCTACTCATCATACCGCGACCTCTGACACTTGGCTGGATCTGATTCTTACTTCTTCTCCTAATAATGTCATAAAACATGGTCAGTTTCTAGCACCCGGTTTCTCTCACCATGACTTAATTTTCGCTAGTTATAATATCAAACCGGACAAGTGTAAACCCGCCGTAATATTTATGCGCAGTTTTGCTAAAGTGAACACTGACTCCTTACTCCGCGACGCTGTGGCAATTGACTGGTCCCCTGTGATGACGGCTGCGTCCACGGAAACCAAACTCACACTTTTTAATGCAGCAATTTTGGAAATTTTTGACAAGCATGCTCCGTTACATAAGGTTCGAGTCAAGCGTCCTCCGGCGCCGTGGATTACCGAGGGTGTACGTATGGCCATGCGTAGAAGAGACCGTGCTTTTCGTATATTTAAGCGTGACCGTACAGACATAAACTGGACATATTTTAAAGCCGCCCGCAATAGGTGTAACCAGATGGTGCGTTCAGCGAAGCGAAGGTTTATCCATCAAAATGTAACTTCTTCCTCCATGGCTGATGTCTGGAAATTTCTTAAGTCCCTAGGTTTGGGCAAACCTGTTAATAAATTTGATGGAGTCTCCTTTTCTCTCTCTGACCTCAACCGCCATTTCTCGTCGGCCCTTTCCGTGGACGACAATGTCAAAATTAACACGCTCTTCGAAATCTTGGCCCTACCTTCAATTGGTGATACCTCTTTTTCTTTCTCTCTAACTACCCAATCCGAAGTCAAGGCCGTTATAAAGTCCATAAAATCTAAGGCAGTTGGTTGTGATGATATCAGTCGGTATATGATAGTATCTGTCCTGGACTGTGTGCTTCCTATACTAACTGATATCATCAACTCCTCGTTTTCCAATGGTGAATTCCCTTTTCCATGGCGCAAAGCGTTCGTTATACCACTGCCTAAAATTAAAAATCCCAAGTTGGTTACAAATTTCCGACCCATTTCTATTCTTCCTTTCCTGTCGAAGATCGCTGAAGCGGTGGCTCACAGACAACTGTCTAGTTTTATTTTCTCGCACCAACTTCTGAGCCCCTTTCAGTCGGGATTTCGGCCGGGACATAGCACCTGTACTGCGCTACTCAAGGTGACTGAGGATATAAGACGGGGCATGGAGAACCAAAAAGTTACAGTTCTAATCCTGGTAGATTTTTCAAATGCTTTTAATACTGTGGATCACCAAATACTCCTTGCTCTGCTCAAGCATCTCAACGTGTCAGCTGGTGCTTTAAATTGGTTCTCTGCATATTTATGTGGGCGTCAACAGGCGGTGCGAGTTGATCGTGCCTTGTCCGAATGGTGTGACATAGCCACTGGCGTGCCCCAAGGAGGTATTCTTTCACCGCTGCTGTTCTCCACATTCATTAACTTCATTACTCCGGATCTTCGCTGCTCGTACCATCTTTACGCTGATGATCTGCAACTATATGACCACTGTAATGTTATTGACCTGCCTACCACAATTGAAAAATTAAATCTTGATCTCTTACATATACAGCGGTGGTCTGAGAAATTTGGTCTATTTGTAAATCCCTCCAAGTGTCAGTCCATTATCATAGGTGGCGAGCGCCAGCTTGCAAAGTTTGATATTACACCCCCCATTTATTTTAATGGCTCTCCGATTCCCTATAGCCAGAACGTAAAGGACTTAGGTGTCTATTTGGACAGCACCCTGAGTTGGAGGACACAGGTAGCTGAAATAAGCCGTAAAGTGACTGGCTCTCTACATGCGCTTAACAGGCTCAAACACTTTTTACCTGTAAAAACTAAAATATTATTAGCACAGGCATTGATCTTACCCTTAATTGACTATGGCGATGTGTGTTATCCGGACTTGAATGAAGAGCTTTTGAACAAGTTGGATCGTTTGCTGAATAATTGTATACGGTTCATTTTCTGTCTCCGTAAATATGACCATATCTCTTCATTTCGCTCCAAACTTGGTTGGTTTCCTATTCGTATTCGTCGCAACATTCGTGTGCTCTGCACCCTTTTTTCTATAATTAATGATCCTAAAGCTCCTGAATATTTAAAAGATTCCTTCCTCTACTATGGTCTTTCTCGTGTTCGACAACTTCGCTCTACTGGCAACCTCTCTCTCTCTATACCTTCGCACCGTACTGGTTACATGTCCAACTCTTTCTCTGTTCAGGCAGCTCGCCTTTGGAATGGTCTCCCAGTTAAAATTAGACAGTGCCCAAATAAGTTTTCTTTTAAAAAAGCTTTAAGTGAGTATTTTGTTGGTAAAATGGCAAATTCCTAGTGTCTCTGTTTGCAAGTTTCATCTGTTAGTATTATGTATATGTATGTAATTTATGTATATATATTATATATCCATATGTGTATATTTTACTCTATATTGTGTTTTTTTTTTTAATATTAATTTATCAGTTAAGTTATAGTATTTCCCCTTTTTTTGTAACTTTAACTCTGCATTTATCGCACCGCCTACATATTTTCTGCTTTGCCCGAAGGTTGACTGGTAGAGAATGCCTTGTAGCATTAAGTCCGCCTTTTGTACAATTGTATTTTTCTTTTTGTGCAATAAAGATTAAATAAATAAAATAAATAAATAAACCTACTACCATCTACTACTAACTAAACTACGGTAGTAATACCTACTAACTAACTACTTATATTACCTACTACGTATAAGGTAATAAACTACGGTAGTAATACCTACTAACTAACTACTTATATTACCTACTACGTATATATTTATTTTCAAAACTACAATTTATGTACATAGATTAAATCTAACTAATCTACTTAACCTAACCTATATCTAAGATTGGCCCTTGTGAATGAAAGACGTGATGCTGTGGTGACAGCGATAAGAATACATTTCTCACCACCCCAACTCTTCCCATGGGTGTTGTAAGACTCGACTAAGGGATTAAAGTGTCACCATTCGTTAATAACGGATTGATCATCGGCAACAGACACACTATTGCGATCGCCAACCCGCTTGCCCAGCGTGGTGATTATGGGCATTTGCGTCCTAATGTGCACATACGCATGGTGAGACCTACGTCCAACAGTGAATTGAGATAGGCTGATGACTATGAGTCCAACCGTGGTATGTACCTAACCGTTCGTTCTTAATGCTGAATGTGATAGAATATAATCTTGGTTTTCCTTCAATATTGCCTCAGTATCATTTATATCAAACTAAGTTGTTACTTGTTTTATAGAAATTTACAAAAATCGACTTCAACCGATTTCTCCAAGATCCCTTCATCAGACCCCGGCACCATGTTGCCAGGGTCCATGTCGGCTTGTCACGAAGTCGGTTGAAAAAGAATTACCGATATCGGTTGGCCAGCAGTGTTATTCACTAAGGAAACCGCCTTGCTAACAGCGCTGTGTCAGCGCTGCGGCAGCGTCAAGCCTAAAAATGGTATTCACTAATGCACTTTAGACGACACTAGCGCTCGGCGACGAATGCTGCGTGAGCTGGAACTACACTGCGTCGAGAGTTACCGCCTACAGTTCGACGACGAGCTGTTCTATGTTAGTGAATACCGTTTTTCGCAGCGCTGCGCTCTATGTCGAAGTGGAGGCTGTCTCGTCGTCGAGCTCGTTGACGAACGCAGCGTCGAATGTGTGAATAAGAGAATAGCATAGCTGATATTGAGTTATTCGTCCATTTTGTTGTGCACGTGTTTAATGCAAGACTTATATGGGTTTTCTTATGGATGCCATTGTCAGAACTGAACCAAATTAAAATGGGACTAATCGGTTGTCATCAGCTTTCAAATAATCAAATAAAAAAAGAATCATCAAATCGGTTCACCTAGCCGGACGTTCTGGAGCCTATTTCTTGAAAGCTTGTAACTTGTAATACAAGCGGAAGTCCTTAGGCCTATTTCTCAAAAACTTGTAACTTGTAATACAAGTGGAAGTCTCTTTTTGACACTATTAATTAGATAAGGATTTCCGCTTGTATTACAAGTTACAAGCTTTCGAGAAATGGGCTCCTTATCTTACTAATGATGTTAAAAAGTAAATTTCACTTGTATTAAAAATTTCAAGCTTTTGAGAAACATAAAATTTGTTTAGTTTTATATTATACATTCACTGGTCTCATGCTGTGTGAATTTGTAAGTAGGTTTATTTAATTGGGCTAAGAATTAGATGATGATTGATGTATGTAATGTTTCCATAAGCGAGAACCTGTAATAGGGATGATGACTGTAGTTAAAATAAATTATGTAACGTTATGCACGACATAATACACAAAGAAATTATTACTAAGATGTAGATTGCAGTAATTTTTGTACAGAACTTCTATTTAATAAATTGAAAAGAACTTAAAAGAGTAGGTCATTCGGCAGTACTCAAACGTGACGTCAATTTTGAGTATTTCATATAAAATTCCATACTATTCCATAGTGGGAATCTTTTTGACAGTTCGAAAAAAAATGCTGATTTGACCTGCCAGTCATCATGCCTATTGGCTGTGTGATTCTATTATTATTTATTAGATACATTATAGCGCTATTGGTTTACCATGTAACTATGTAAAATAAAATAAATAAAAAATAAAATTAAAAAAACACACAGTTGAATAGAGAACCTCCTGTTTTCGAAGTCGTAAAATTTTTTTAAACTTCTTTCCGTAAGAATTACCGTTCAATTTTTTTTAACTTTCTTCCTACTGCATGCTATAATTATACTTTTCAGGACGGGATTAACTTAGAACCAAACAGCCATCTGATCATAGTGAATAGACGGAACGTGAGCGGGGCGCATGCGCGGGGCTTACTGCGCGGAGGGGGGGGGGGGGACTTCCGGCGACGCCGGCGCAGCGTGGGAACGCTCCCACTCTGATTAGACGTTTAATTAATAAGTTATAAGTGAATGGGTCCTCTTAGGAGAGTACTTGTTGGGAAATCTGTGGCTACCGTTCGAGAGGGCTACATCACACATAAATTAACCAGTAAGTAGCCACAGCCAGACGTACTGTAAACTGTAATATAAAGTATTGTACCTACCTGGGCGGATTTTTGGACTTTTTTACATTTTTTCTACTCAGAATCACAAGCTTTTTAGATCCTGATAGAAATAAAAAAGTGTGCCAAAAAAAATTCCATCGATTTGCTATTTTCCATACACTTTCTTCGACCGAAACTCAGTCGAAGACAAAAAAATGTATGGAATTTTAGGGACGCTTTTCTCTGCTAATGAGGATCGAAAGATCGCGATTCTGAGTAGAAAAAAAATAAAAACATCCAAATTTAAAAAAAAACTACAAAGTAAAAATTCGCCCACCTACTGTATTTTAGCTCTGCATACTTTACGATTTACGAGACACAAAGTAGGTACGAAAAAAATACTTAAGTAGCCAGAAATCTCCTATAAATCTCCCTTATAACGTACTTTTTCTGATTGTACTTTATTTTTCCACTCTTTAACCAGACATTACCGTATAGATCAAAACAAAATCTAGCAACCTACCTATGATGTCCACTTATCTGGACATAATATTGCTATACCTTTAGAATTATAGTGACCTAATTAGCAATGTACCGAGGAGAAGTTTCATAAATTGCGAAACTTCTATAGAGAATGTTCTCGGCAATTTAAATTTTACAAGCCATTATGCCAAAACCGTATAAATAATTACATGCCTTTAAAGGTGCGGTTAAACTAAAAGAGCTTTCGCTGTTCTAGCGCCCGTTCTAAGAAATCAACCAATCACGTTTTGTGTTCCGATCGTATTTCGTAGAGTGGGAGGTTAGAACAGCGAATGCTCTTTTAGTTTAACCGCACCTATAAGGTAGGTATATTTAATGCCTTGTTTATTCAATTGTGAAACAAAATATTCTTCATAACAATTTTTTATAAGTTCTCATGGAAACATTCTCAATGAAAACTTACTCTTCAATTCTCATAAAAATTCTCGGAAATCTCCGAGTATATTCCCGCAATTTGAGAATGTTCCGCAACTTGTACATTGCTAGACCTAATACAAAATTGTAGAAATTTGAGCTTTTCGTATGTTAATATTAAAATTAAATAAATAATTAAAATCCAAAATTTTGGATTAACCTGTAATTCTGATCACTTTATTAAGGTCACTGTAATTCTGAAGGTGCGATCAAGTTGTAATAGAAATTAGAGCATTTGTACATCGCCTCTGTCCCTCTAACGAGGCTTTCGTTTGAGAGCCAGAAACAAATCCTCGAAATTTGCGGATCTCGAAGTACGCCAGGTGCTGAATCCGATTTTTGAATTCCGCGACGGATGTGCGTCCCTTTCACACTTACGTACAAATTTTCAAGTGTGAGAGCGAGGCAAGAGCTTTAGTTATGCACACCTGGCGCAGCAGATGGTTTCATTCAGCCGGGCCAATTTTTATCAATCGCTCCGACCCATTCATGACATGTGTTCGTATAAAAACTTACGTCTTTTAATACCTGGGGCCTAGCCGAGACGCCTCGGTAAAGCGCATGCGATAAACGATAAGTAAAATAAAACGGCCAAGAGTATGTCGGGCCATGCTCAGTGTAGGGTTCCGTCCGTTGTTATTTAAAAACGGCTGGGCCGATTATGTTATTGTATGTATTTTTTGTACAGCGAAGTCCGCATTTCGAAGATTGGTCTCTCTCACTCTAAGGTCTCTAAGAAATGACGCCTTCGTTTGAGTGACAGAGAAAAATGCTCGAAATTTACGAATTTCGAACTTCGGGGTAGTTAGTCAGTAGAAAACAAAACGTGTACTTAAACAATTCTAAAAACTTACATTATTTTATTTGAAGGTGGGTTTTTTACACCAAACGAGCGAATGCTTATTCTATCCCCCACTCTACGAAATCAACGAAATTCGACGAATTACGTTTTGTGTAGCGAACGAATTTCGTAGAGTGGGTCAAGTTGTAATCCCACCTTCATGCACTTTTAAAACACAAAGTCACCAACTTAAAACCTTAAATTAAACCTTGAGTTCACATATTATCATCATCATCATCAGCCTATGATAGTTCATAGCTGGACGTAGGCCTCTCCTATTAACTGTGCGTATAAACTTATAAACGCATTAGGAGGCAAATGCCCATAATCGCCACGCTGGGCAAGCGGATTGGCGATCGCAGTAATGTATCCACTATGATGACGCTGCTGCCCATCATCAATGTTTTATCAAATAGTGGTCAGTGACACTTTAATCCCTTTGTTAGTGAACTCTTACGACACCCGCAGGAGGAGTTGGGTTGAGGAGTTCACATATACATATTTTTATTTAAAATTACTGATATTTAGCATTAACGTAGAAATATGATATCTGCGAACGTGCTTCACGATATGTGTCAAAGGCGTCAGCTATGGAAAATAAGCCATATTAATATACTTTTTTTGTTTTCTACTTACGAATGGTATACGAAAATACGAATAACTATATCGGTTTTATAAACAAGTCTATACCAATGAACATGTGTTCAGTTCAGTTATCTCACCTCAAACGTTTTTAAACTTACTTAATGAGGACTACGTAAACGAAATAATTATAAGTACCTACGCACGTTGCTATTTGTTAACGCTCGACTACCACATTTCGTTTCATTCACCGTTCTAGTTTAAACTTCAAGGCAATTATGAATGAGCCTGCCCTTGATTCCGTAACGACTCAAGTATTCCACTTTTCATAGGAACTTAAGCCGTTTTTGAACTGAAACGGTTAATCCCGCGGTAAAATAGCATGAGAAAGTCGCTCTAGCATATAAAAATACCCTCCCTCACTCCATTCACTTCCTGTAGCTTTATTCCATTCACTCAATTCGCTCTCGCCTCGAAAATCTTACCCAGTATTAATAGAACTACGAAACATTCACGGCAGTATGCCAAAAGAGTTACACTTATACTGGTTCGGTTGTGCGAAATAGCCTAACCCGGTCGAATGGCATCCAAAAAGGTCGCCAGTTGCCTTTAAGAAAACACGCAGTTGTCACGTTTTTAAAAATAGAACATTTTGATTTATTACTTTGGAAAGCTCGTATCACTTCGTTGGCCTTTTGCGAAAATAAACTGTGCGGCTTTGCGATAAGGTTGTATTTGTTGGTGGGCAGAAATGGAGATTTGCGATGGTTGCAATATTGGCGGATATTTATTTTGTATGAATGTATGTACTCATGGCCGGTTGTCGTTCATTCATGATTTGGGCGCGAAGGTGCTTATTTCGTAATATAAACCGCGTGTTGATAAGGTTAATTTTGTATTTGTTTACAGTATAAACTACGATGTTTTCCTCGTAGGCTTTAACTGTTATCAGATGGACAGAGGCGTACGTAGACAATGCAACGTCACGTCATCAGCTTCTCTTAGTCCACCGCTGGACGTAGGCTTCTCCTTACCTAAGATGTGTATTGACGCATTAGGAGGTACAGGTGTAGTGATAAATTACTTGCCTTCGGAAACGTTCGTAAAGACATGCTGTTTCAGGCAGTGTCACCGAGTCTGACTGAAGTAGCATGACAGCTATTACTGTCAGTCTCAGTGAGATAGACTGAAACAGCATGACGTTGACGAACGTTTCCGAAGGCAAGTCATTTCTCACTACATCTGTAATCGCCTGTAATCGCCACACTGGGCAAGCGGGTTTGTGATCTCAGTAGTGTGTCCGTTCAATATAGTAATGATGCTGCAGCCCATCATCAATTCTCTGTAATGAAATATTCGTTTCATAATTCCTCGGTATACTTAACAATAAGCGAATGCCGAGACAAAGTTGCGGGCAACAGCTATTATTAGGTTACCTATACCTACGAGTACATATCATAAATAAGTTTTCCCCTCACTAGCTTGTAAAGTGCTCGTTTATCCTTTAATACGAACGTGTAAAAACACATATTATTCACTTGTGTGGCAAAGTAATGATCTTGGTTTTGGAATAACAAAACGTAAAATGCTCATGGAAATTGTTCCATATTAATGATAATGAAATAATTTGTTTGAGAATTTAGTGTAAAATACAAACCTTTATATAATATGATGATTTTAACATATAAATCCTAAAATTCCATAAGTAACAATTGTTTTAGTGAATGATGATAAGATGACTAGATGCAATCACAAAAAGCAGAAAATGTCAACGTCAACATTGTCAAAGAATATTATAGGTTATAATCTTTATTTACCGACTCGAACACGCATAAAAATAGTAAACTAAACAACTTTCAGGCTGTTCTGTTATAATTTTGTAAAAATAATGAATGAGAATGATTTCATAATGCATTGGCGTTGGTGTGCAACTACAGGAATGTGTTAAAATCGTGCTGCGTTTACTTTTTCGTGCTAAGTTTACTGCGACAAAATCTTGCATTAAATACATGATGCATTTGGAAAATTATTATCACTAACCCCATGATGATTGTAATGTGAACAAATAATTACCTTTTTTGAGTTTCCTCGCTATAGTGAGGGGAAAAGTTTTGTGTTACACACGGGTGCAAATGTATTTTACTTCTCGTATGTTAAAACACTCGCTGCTCAGGATTCTATTTTAGAACCACTCGCTTCGCTCGTGTTTCAACTATAGAATCCTTTCGCTTGCTCGTGTTTCAATTTCATACTCGCGGGTAAAATACATCTTTGCACCCTTGTATAACAAATAACTATTTGAATTGCAATGCGGAATTATTTTGCATTGTGGCAGTCTAGTTTAAAAAACAGCGTACTATGTTATCTAAGGACAAACCTAAAACTTATTAGTTATTATTAATGTTGAAACGTGAAATAATAAATTTAAGAGTCATTAGAAGGCCTATCGTAAATTTTCATCTGTTTGTCACACTAATTAAGCCTTTATTAGAGTGATAGAGATACATGCTCAAAATCGAAGTTTTTCGATGTTCGCGGTAGGCGTACATACTTAATTAATTACCGCTACCGAAATATTATACATATAAAAACGATATATTTGATTGATGTAAGTACACACAAAAACAGTAGAAATTAACAAAGTAATTAGAGAAACGGAAAATGTAAACAATAAAAATCAATACAATAGTATTAAATGGAAATGAAATTATAACAATATTAAAATTTCATTAAATTAAATTATAATGGTGATAAGCGGAATGTGAAAAAATCTTTGGAAACAATAAAATGGACCAGAATAGATCTCAACACCGCGTGTATTATTTTTACTACGCGCAATTTAAAACAAAGTAATGAATGAATGGATAAATGAATGACGCCTTGACAGTTGAAATTCCCACGCCGAATGAATGAACGAAGGGAAGGAAAGGGGCGACTTCCGGCGCGTATGGCGTATGGCGTCACTTCCGCCGAACGCCGAAGACGGATGCGGTTCGAATCAATTATTGTTTCCTTTATGTTTCCGGTGCATTTTGTCGCTGCGTTTGATTTTGTTAGTGTTGCATTTAGTAGTTTTTTTCGTGATTTTTCGGGTACCGTCTAAATTGCCAACTTTGCCTTCAGGGGAAACATTGCCCATTTTGCCCAAAACTAGAACTTTTAATAAATTGGTTAACGTTGAAAAATACAACACAGTAATTGCAGCCCCATTATTTTTAGTAGGTAAGTATAAAATATTACTTTTAAAAAATCTAGTAGCAGTTTTGGGCAATATTTCCCCTGAAAGCAAAATTGGCTAGTTTGACGGTATATATATATATAGGTAGGTACAGTTACTTTCGTGTTAAGGTCTGTTCGCAAAAGTGAAAGCACGTGAGTTATATGTATGTGTCTTGCTGTCAGATGCCATCATTTTCCGCACAGATTCTATTAGATGTCAATAGAACAATACTTCTGTATTAAACAATTAGCCTTGAATGTAAAATATTATTTTATTCTCTATTTTTCGACAAAAAATCACTATTTGGGCAAATTGTGAATTTTTAAGATCTTTTTTTCCTTGCATTACACACAGTTTATTAGAAAATAATCAATTCTTTTCTGGGCCTATCTAAAATAATGAATTTTTGTATAATCATAATTGGCCGTATGTGACGGGAATACATTTGTCACCACCCCAACCCCAACTCTTCCAGCGGGTGTCGTAAGAGCCGACTATAGGAAGATTGATGATGGGCATCAGCATCATCAATGTCATCATAGTGGACATATTACTGCGATCGCCAATCCGCTTGTCCAGTGTATAGATTATGGGCATTTACCTCCTAATGCGTATAAGCATAGTTAATAGGAGAGGCCTACGTCCAGCAGTGGACTGATATAGGCTGATGTTATGATGTGATGTGTCATAAAATTCCGGCACATAATACATTTTCAATTTCGCTACCACGATGGCTGCGCGGCATCTACCTACTATAGACTGACTGTATTTTTTTTATAAATATTAAGTAGATGTCATATACCAAAGAAAAACGACCAAGATCACCTAACGTCCGAGGTGGAGATCGAACCCACATGCTCAGCTTTCGCGGCTGATGCCTGCACCCCTCGGCCACTCGGTCTTAATGCGTCTTGGTGATCTTGGTCGTTTTTCTTTTGTTTGGTTTATGACATCTAAATATTTATAATTTATACAGCGTGTTTTTCTTCATATGCTATAACTTTAAGGGAAGCTTATTTAGGTCAAATATAATTAATTTCTCTAAGAAACTAGTGTTTTAACTCTTACCGTTATTGAGTTATTAAAAAAATAAGTTTAATCACTGAACATGTGTATTGCAACCTTTATTACATTCCAATGTTACTTATTTTGACATGTGCCGTCAGTCACCTGAGATCATAGACATATAAATTGATAGACCGAGTCTATATTATCTGTGGGTGACGCCGGCAATGCCTGTCAACGATGTTTGTTTGGCTATACTAGTGCACCTAAACCGCAAATAGTAAAAGTGATTAAAATAAAGCTTTTCATGTATATTTCTGTTCGATAAGTGCACGGAATGTGATAAAAGTGATGACTTGTGTGGTTCCAGGGTGTAAAAACCGCCAGGGTTACCTGAATGAACAAAATAAAGACCCGGTAATTTAGTTTTGACTTGAATTTTAAGATTTCGAACCTTATTAAGGTAAAAGTAACTGAAAATCTTATTCAATATTTGTTGCCGGATACATGTGTGTAGTTTTGTGAATTAACCATTCGTATTTGCATTCATAATGTAATTATAAATAGTGGGATTCAAATATTTGTATCTCATAGTGTTGCACTTAAGAGACCGATCGTGATATCGATAAATGTATTGATAGCCAACTCAGAAAATGAATCGATGTTTTTAATTTCGAACAGGTTTCCACAGGACATTGAACAAAGGCTATTATGGGTCAAAGATATCAAAAAGGCAGATGACTGGTGCCCTAAAAGTATTCAAAAATATGCTCCGCACATTTTAAGCTGTTGTTTCAGGCAAGGGTACGCGCATAAGTGATTACATTCTGACGTAGTACCCACCATATTTGGTAATCATCCAATGTCATGTCAACCAGAAAGTAAATTAAGTTTAGTTTAATAATGACACTCATGTGATACTTGTGTTGACTGATTAATTATAAAGAAGCCATCATACGAAAATTGTTAGGTATGCTTTAAGGGATGATAAGTTCCATAAAACATGTTATAATGAGGATTTTCTGAAATCCCGTTCACCAGGGCGGCAGCACTGAGGCGTCAGGTCCAGAAACTTGTCTAAATTCTCAGAGCACCTATAGTTTCGTGTTTAAATGATTTGTACGTGTTAATAAAATTATGTAAAAAAATAAAATGACCTTCTAGTTAGTTTTTCTTTGAGGCTAGATAATTGTGTTTCTTAGCGGGACCTTACCGCTACGTTTTAGACAGAACACTTCTTAATTAAAAAATTAAAAAACACGCCTGCCGTTTTAAGCGAACTGAAAAGTAACAAATAATTCCTTTTTCAGGTTAATTCTTGTTAGCGTATCTACATAATAATAATAATAGGCGCTTGTCTTATTACTTACTATATTTTGTTTCGATTGCAGTCGGGGAACCTTTCATTGCGGAAAATATAAATATATGGAGGTTCCCCGACTGCAATTGCAACAAAATATAGTAAGTAATAAGACAAGCGCCTATTATTATTATTATGTAGATACGCTAACAAGAATTAACCTGAAAAAGGAATTATTTGTTACTTTTCAGTTCGCTTAAAACGGCAGGCGTGTTTTTTAATTTTTTAATTAATTTATTTATTAATAAATTTAAATATTTTATTTTAACTAAACCATAGACATATAAATTGATAGACCGAGTCTATATTATCTGTGGGTGACGCCGGCAATGCCTGTCAACGATGTTTGTTTGGCTATACTAGTGCACCTAAACCGCAAATAGTAAAAGTGATTAAAATAAAGCTTTTCATGTATATTTCTGTTCGATAAGTGCACGGAATGTGATAAAAGTGATGACTTGTGCGGTTCCAGGGTGTAAAAACCGCCAGGGTTACCTGAATGAACAAAATAAAGACCCGGTAATTTAGTTTTGACTTGAATTTTAAGATTTCGAACCTTATTAAGGTAAAAGTAACTGAAAATCTTATTCAATATTTGTTGCCGGATACATGTGTGTAGTTTTGTGAATTAACCATTCGTATTTGCATTCATAATGTAATTATAAATAGTGGGATTCAAATATTTGTATCTCATAGTGTTGCACTTAAGAGACCGATCGTGATATCGATAAATGTATTGATAGCCAACTCAGAAAATGAATCGATGTTTTTAATTTCGAACAGGTTTCCACAGGACATTGAACAAAGGCTATTATGGGTCAAAGATATCAAAAAGGCAGATGACTGGTGCCCTAAAAGTATTCAAAAATATGCTCCGCACATTTTAAGCTGTTGTTTCAGGCAAGGGTACGCGCATAAGTGATTACATTCTGACGTAGTACCCACCATATTTGGTAATCATCCAATGTCATGTCAACCAGAAAGTAAATTAAGTTTAGTTTAATAATGACACTCATGTGATACTTGTGTTGACTGATTAATTATAAAGAAGCCATCATACGAAAATTGTTAGGTATGCTTTAAGGGATGATAAGTTCCATAAAACATGTTATAATGAGGATTTTCTGAAATCCCGTTCACCAGGGCGGCAGCACTGAGGCGTCAGGTCCAGAAACTTGTCTAAATTCTCAGAGCACCTATAGTTTCGTGTTTAAATGATTTGTACGTGTTAATAAAATTATGTAAAAAAATAAAATGACCTTCTAGTTAGTTTTTCTTTGAGGCTAGATAATTGTGTTTCTTAGCGGGACCTTACCGCTACGTTTTAGACAGAACACTTCTTATGACATTTTAATTAAAGAAAATATTTCATTAATTTTGTGTTTTTATTTTTATCCTAAAAAATAGATTTAGAAATCATGACATATCAAGGATCGCAGAAGATCGTGATTCTGAGTAAGAAATAAGGTTTATTCCTACTGTATTCGCTACCTAATTTGGTAAAAATATTATTATTGCCGATAAAAGCATACGATGAAGACCATAGAGTATATTGAATAGTAGTGTATAGAGTTATCAGTCAAGGTTTTTGCTTGCAGCGCCATCTATTGATGATTCCCGGCAACTTTTCTCATATATATACATATATATGTATATATATATATATATATATATATATATATATATATATATATATATATATATATACATATATATGTATAGGTATATATATAGCTTTGTAGATTGGTAACCTTTGAAATAATGGACAAACAAAACCAGATCACATCAAGTGTGAACTTGCCACGCATTTCTCATTTGGAATCAGCTGAAGAAGTTCACACATTATGTGACCTAGTTCTGTTCGCCCGAACTAGGATCGAGAAACAATAAAACAAAAAAAATATGTCACTTACAAGTTTTATTTTTACACTAGCCTTATCCATAGTTTTTAGGTACTAACTTATTAAGCATCTGTATATTATTTGCTATCAGTTTGATTGAAGTTGAATTAAAAAAACAGTAGCCGCATTGCACAGTTTTCTAATGTCGGCGAACGGAGCTCGTGGGACATTTCCATCTTGAAACGGTTTTTGCGAATGGCTTCCAATTTGCATATATATGCGTTTTGAGTAACATTAAAATGCTCACGCATTTTACCACAATTAGGCAAACAACACATTTAACCGCATCGCACCATTTTTACAAAAATCCAATCCATGTACAGTACATACATGGAAAAGCACAAGTATAGGAGTCCAGAACAAGCACAGTCGTTGTATGAAATCACTAAAATAATATCGACGGTGGAAAGGAGAAACCCTTTAAGCGACATTTTGGTCAAAAATGAGTTTTATATATCGACGGAACCGGCTTTTTTTTCTGCGTCGTTTAAGCCAAGTAATACTGAGATTTGACGACTTCAATGTCGCTTAAGGTATAATGAAATAATGGTCAAATTTAAAGACAGGGATGTTAAACGACGCAATTATTGGCTAAAATTTAGACAGTGTCACTTAAGCATACACATTTATATACATAGTCGCTTAAGTTTTTTTTTTTCAAGTGCTACTGTTGTCGGTTAATTGCATGTCATACAAATTACCTTGCCCTGTAAGCGACACTTTTCTGACTAAAATAATTTTATTTACAAACCGTAGGGTCGCTTAAAGGCTCGTTTCGGAGAATTCTTAGGTCAATATCAATTAAGCGACATTTATTTCAGAAGGTTCCAAGTTTATTGAAATAACGTTATTACTATTTCATAGATATGACAATTTGACAAAATACGTTCAAAGAACACAAGTCTCTAAAGCGGCCACAGAAAGTGATACGATTTTTTTTCCTAAAAATAAAACTTTAAAACGCTCTCCTGGACAATTACCAAAATGTCGCTTAACAGGTTTCTCCTTTCCACCGTCGATATCGTTTCGATGCACTTCCAGTTCAAGCATCGAAGACAACCAAAGCGAAAATTTAATTATGGCCGACCTTGCAAAAACATTCCGTTCATTCAATATAGTTTTTAAATGCATCTAAAATATTTGTAGCTAAAGAATTCAAATTGGACAAAAGTAAAAATACAAGTATAGCTAAATTAATATTACATTTCTCTATGTATGAAACAAAAATATTTTGAGAGCCAAGTAATGAAAAAAAACTAATACTTTGTCATTTCTTTCGTTTTGTTAACTGCGCGTAACGGAAAAGAAAATAGTGGCTGTACAGATAACACAAGATCTTGAAATTGATATCAACGCCCTCTAACGTTAATTTCCGGAAGCATATCCGATGACGTCATGAGTACATCAAATTCACTACTTCAACTAAGTGAAAACACCGTGATGAAGACTGGACAACACTAATAGTAATGACATTTTATCTAGTCAGGTTGGTAGCATTGTTCAAGAAAATGGAGTCGTTGATATAATTCAAGACCAAGGAGAGCTACCTTATTTGTCTCTTTTTCCTTATGGAATACATCTTGAGATGGTAAAGGATGACAATAGTTTGTTCAGGTATGTCTTAATACACGGAATCTTCCCTATATTTAATCTGTGCCTGAGATTAACTTTTATTTTATTCTTAAGGTTCTCTCACACTTACCATTTCATTTATTATGTATGAAAACATAAAAAAATATTTTTATCGAATTTTCCAAAAGCCGATATACCAGACAACTTCTATTAATGGCCCAAGTAACCTGTCTAATTTATAGCAAATCGAAACGAACATCCTGTATAGTATTAAGTAGTGTGACTACTGAGGATAATAAAAAGAATAAATCAAAATATTTAGTTAATAAATAATTTGATTTGTGTTTTCACAATTCGTTGTATATTTATTTTATTTTTTATACACAAAATATATAAAACAGAACAGGCAATCGGCCATAAAGTAGTTAAAGTACTATATTTTCAACTTCCTATTCTTGCCAAGAACAAATAAAAAACATCTGCAAAAATCCGTTAAACAAACTATGGTTTTACATGTTAATTCACCCACCCTCTACCTTGCGCTTCAAACAAAAAACGCACTAACAATATACTAGTTTCATACACACTTAATACCTTTTTCTTCTGATAACCACACTTTCACAATGAATTGTTTCGCTTGCAGCCTGAATTGCGAATGTTCGTTCTCCCTCGCACGAGTGCAACCGCTTGCAGTGCGACGAGTAAAGATAGAACGGAATAAGGGTTGCCAGGTCAGGTATTAAGGTATTATACTATCGAGACAACAGTAAAATGCGAACTCTTACTTGTATCCATAGAAAATGTCAGTTTAGTATGGGACCGCTTTCCGCACGCGTACGCATGCTTACGCGTTTCATACTAAACGGCCAATTTTATTAGACAAAATGCGTACGTATGCTGATAAATGTGTCTTCACCCTATAACGCCTAGTACCAGAATGACGTGATGAACTAAACTAGGACTATAAGCTTCCATTCAAGACCTATTTTTTGTTGTATGTGCTAGGTTACAAATCTTTCCTGTGGACATATGAAAGTTAAAGGCTCTAGAACCTTAATTATCATATTTCGTGAATACAAACCGATACATTGCATCTGATTCTTAAGAATTATGTGGTCATAAACCTAATTTGTATGTCCCAGAACCGTTAACTTTCGCAATGTCCACAGGAGAGAAGCCCGATTTTGCGAACGCTGAATGACCTGTTGACAATAAATAAGTAAAATGGACATTCTTATATTATAATATTTGTACATACACACTGGTAGAGAATGCCTTACGGCATTAAGTCCGCCATTTGTACTTTTTTATTGTGCAATAAAGTTTAAATAAATAAATACCCTAATTGCCTTCTTGAATTTTAAACATAAAATTAAACTATTTTTTTATTGTCACACAAACATTGTACCGTAAACTGGGGTTACTTTGAACTTTGGGGTTACATTGATAAAAACTTATTTTATTTTTTAATCGCGAATCTTTTGTTACCAAACGCATCTGTATATTTTTTTTTAAGTCTGGCAAGGATGATAGTTATCCTTATTAATTGTTTAGACACTTTAAATGAGTACGGTCGTTAGAATAGCGTATCACGTGTTTATATTTACGTATACTTTTTGCTATTTTTCGTGTATAAAATAACTTCTAAACTAACAATAAGGGTAGTGAGGTAAACGGTTCTTAATCACAATTAACTTGTCATAAGTGTGTTTAGTTATAGAAATATAACGTTTTTGGGGTCTTCAATTCAAACTAAGTACTTATAACAATTGTTTTTATTCAATGGGGTGTCTTTGATCACCTACATGGGGTCACATTGATCAGAATCTTACGTATAGTTGGTTATGGTATGTCTATTCATTTGACTGTTTATTTTATAAGAAGATTGTTCTCTCTTCAATGTTTGATTTTTATTTTTAATAAAGTTGAATACTGAAGTTTTTTTTATTATATATCGGTGTTACTTTGATCACAAATATTTGATCAAAATAACCCCAAAACGACGTAAATTGTTGTAACTTTTGATACTGCGAACGGATTTATTTATTTTCTTAGAAGAAATTACTCCTGTAAGGGTTAAAAAAAAACATAAGGTATCAAAGTAACCCCAATATCAGTTTAACTTTGATCACAACGTTTTATTTTTCTATCTTCATACATTTTTAAAGTATCGTTTCAAATTTTTATACCGAGAAAGATAGCAAAAAGTTGATGTTACTATTTTATTTTTGGATTTTATTACGCCTAGTTTTAGAAGATATTGAAGTTTAAACTTTAAAATTGATCAATGTAACCCCAGTTTACGGTAGCTTATTTTACACTTTCTCAACTTGTTTTTTTTTTTCATTATTTCAGATTTCCGAGCCACCTGGCAACCCTGAAGAACGCCGGCCGTTCATTGATGTTTCCGTAGTGAATGGGCATTGATTATAATACAAGTATTACGCGGTCACATACTTCCTGTTTGCTGACTTCACTGTGTTCTATATTTGAATGGATGAAAATCAAACGTTGAAATAATTATTAAATGAATTCGTTGATCGTCTTCAAATAAATCAACTTCATATCGAAAAGTTAAGCTACGATCAGGGATCAGTATCAGTAGGATTAATTTAATTAATTAATTTTTCTTCCCATTTCAATCTGATGACTGATAACGAAGGTTACGCTGTGGATTTGAGACTTTAATTAGGTACCTTCGATGATGGCTTAGATAAAAAAAAATATTATGAAATGACGTCTATACCTATATCTGACACTCCAATTAAGCTGTTTCACTTTTACGGACATCCAATTAGAGTGAGCTCAAAAAATAATTGCGATTTGCAGTCAAGTTTGTAACGACACTAAATTTAAATAAAAATTACCGAGGCTGACAAATTTGTATTATCAAACCGCGATTAGAATGGGATTCGAAAGTACTGTTGACACAACAGTGTATAAGTCTATCTAGGTTATGTTCATAGTTATATTCATATATGTATTTATAGTTTAAATGCAAAAACTTACAGATAATAGATAAAGTAATCACTCACTACATCTATAAACAACTCTTTTCTTGGTAAATCTTGTGTCATTTTTTGTGTCAACAGTACTCTCAAATCCCTTTCTGGTTCCGGTTTGATAATATAATATATAATAGATTCAATAATAATATAATAGAATCAAAAATAACGGTCATGGAGCGTCAAAAGCGTTTAAATTTTTTCCCCTCACTAACTCGTAAAGCGCTCGTTTATCCTCTTATGGGCGGGTAAAAACGCTTTTTACCAACTTGTGGATAAAGTTATTTAACCATGCTCTAATTCCTATGGCCCACTACTGCTTAGTATAAGTGGACCTATATGACCGCGTAGTAAACATGTGCAATCGGAGCTCACATATGTTAAATTGGTCATTTCTCATGGGTGACTTTGTAAACCATTGGCTATATTTAAGTACCAGGAGTAACTCTACTCTACGATACGTTTCGACATTGAGTTTTAAATGGTGTCTTTAAGTTAATTTGCATTTGTATGAGATTTGTAATAATATTTCCTCGCGATAGTGAGGGGAAAAAAGTTGTAGGTAGTACACTTGGCGGCAAAGTTTGTTCAACTCTCGTGCCTTGAGACCTTCGCAATGCTCAAGATTCCAGTTTTTGAACCACTCGCTACGCTCGTGGCTCAATTTTGGAATCTTTCGCTACCTCAGGTCTCAATATTAGCACGACAGTTAAACAACAGCTTTGCCCCCTTGTATAATAAATAACTATTATTCCCCTTACATCAGTGTTTTTATTTTCTTATCCCCTTATTCACAACGTCTCCTGGGTCCTGCCTGACCTAGCAAGACAATAAAGTATCGTTTTCCCTTTTAGTCTTATAGAAATATTGGTAAGGCGGATAGGGACAAATAATACTAATCAGCTTGCTAGGTTGGAGACGTTTTATTAATAAGGGTTAGACTTTTTCATACAGGGTATTTCCTACAATAGGAGTAATAACTTTAACCGAAAGTAGTAGGTAGACTAGGTAGGTACGCTTCAAACTATCCAATATTATTATGTTCCATTTTTTTTGTACATCGACCGGCAATGTCAATTGCCGATACATTGAAAATACAAATACAATAATTAATGATACATCGAAAATATGATTGTGTGTATCAAAAAGAAAAAAAAACTAACGACGCAATTTTTAAAAGTAGCTGGATAAAATATGAGTATTTTTGCAAAAACTTTCTATTTTATCGCTTGCCATAAGGCCAGAATTGGCTTGTACTTTTATACCAGTCCAATGTCCAAGCGCCCTTGTGACAAGCGACCAAATTGGACGTTTTTAAACCGCTCACAAATTTTGATGCTGACGGTATCAACAATATTTTAACTCCAAATGTAGCTACGCAGTTTATCTACGCTACAAGCTTATTACTAAGATAAATCACTAAGCGACCTTGAGCAACCTTGGCCGAACTCGCCAAAAAACTCCAACATATACGTGTTTATGTATAACTTGTATAAGTGACGTCAGCAACGTTCACTGAAGACTCTCCCCCCCCCCTTTTCTACATAATCACCCCCTTGTGACGTCATTGTCTAGATATATTTTGGCGTAGGGCGTAGAAAGCTTTTTGAACTTAGTTGCCAGCAATTTTCGGTGAGTTTTCTTTGTAAAAACCACGCTGTTCTTTAATGGAACCGTTTTTCACAATCTAAATTTAGAATTTTCATTAGGTATAGTTAGGTACAACGAACTCATCCGTTAATGTCTAGCGCATTGAGGATAGGTACTAATTTATACTGTGATTTAATTTGATGTGCTGTCTATACTGTCTATTATTATTTATTACAAATATTACAATGTAAGTATGTAGTTACTCTACAATAGGTACCTAGGTATTTAATAAGGTTGATGTATACTGGTGGACTGATGACCTGATGAAGGTCGCAGGAGTCCGCTGGATGCGGGTGGCGCAGGACCGGTCATTGTGGCAATCTTTGGGGGAGGCCTATGTTCAGCAGTGGACGTCTTTCGGCTGATATGATGATGATGACCAATCGTCAGCAGCATTAAAAAAAAGAAATATGGCTCCCTTTCCATAGCATTCGACGTCTATTTTACGTTCACATACTTAGTAAATATCAATAAGTAATTTAACTAAGTATGCGACTGTGTTTCTATGTTTAATTTCCCTACTTTTCTTCAACCAAAATATCTAAGTTAGGTATATTATTTAATGAACCTATTTTTATTTTATGAAAATAACTAATCTCGTCTAGGTAACACCCGAGTGGGAGTGAATGTCCTTATATTTTATTGTTTTATGATAATATTCCAAAAGTTATGTGAATGTGACACCAAATTAAATCATCATGGTATGTTAATTTGACTGTTATTGTGTAGGTACAAAACTTAATCACATAAAAACAACCTAAGAACCCGATATCGCCAAACTCAATGATAATTGTAACTCGATTTCCTGCCTAACCTACAAACAAAACAATAACAATTCATGCAAAATACTCGTAAAACTCAAATTACGCATCGCAGATAAAATTACCTCACCGTCACAAATATTGTGAATGAACGAACGAAACGAAACATGGCGGCGGAGCGAATGGGAGCGGATACCCGTGGTTAGTCACTTCCTGTTTCCTGCGGGGCCGCGCGACCGACCTGCCTGTACATTCACTAAACTTCTTCAGCATACAACTAAATCCCAACATAACTTGACCTCTGGAACCGTAACCAACATAGCAACTAGTTACAACATTTAAATTGGACGTTTCAATGAAGCAGTTCTTAAGCGTTGGTAAACGCGTGCCGAGCGAAGCCCGAACATGCCCGAGCGCGCCCGAAGGCCTCCGAAGCGCCCCGACCACTGACACGATTCACTTCACCGCGTATTCATTGGAGTTTTGATGATTATTGGACAGCGTTTTGATGCTCCAAGAACTTGGATCTCTGCCCTACCGCGAACTTCGAAATCCGCAAATTTGTCTCTCTCACTCTAATGACGCCTTCGTTTGTGTGACAGAGAAAAATCCTCGAAATTTACGAATTTCGATTTTCGTGGTAGGTAGCAGGCCTGATCCTGCCTGATTATGTCATAGGAAGACATTTGAATTTTTTACTTGAATATGTTGTCTTGTCTGAATGATTGTAAGCTAATTAAGAATTTCGAGAGAATACTTCAAATTGGATTGCATCTATAAGCAGGAGAACTATTGATAGGGATATTAATATTATTATTTAACAGGTCAGAGTCCCAAAAAACAACTTTAAAGTACCTAATAACAATTACACAGAAAATCAGAATAGGTATACCTACTCACAAATACTGTCGTACCAAGTAAAAAAGACGCATCTCTTATAGGTTATAGTAGTTCTATGGGAGATGAGATGACTCCTTTTTAGTTAGCAAGGCAGAATACTCCACAGGCATCATACATCAGGGTAATCAGGCCTACAACCGTAAACACTCAAGTTCGCAAATTTCGGGGATTTTTCTCTATCACTCTAATGACGCCTTCGTTAGAGTCGCAGAGATAAATCCTCGAAATTTACGAACTTCGGTGTTCACGATAGCAGACCAGATCAGGATATCCACGATTCCACAATATATGGTTATTAATAGCTCATTAGATAAGTCTGGGGCCTGACCTACTACCGCGAAAATCGAAAATCGTAAATTTCGAGGATTCTTCTCTGTCACTCAAACGAAGGCGTCATTAGAGTGAAAGAGCCAAATCCTCGAAATTTACGAATTTCGTTTTTAGCGGTAGGGCCGCTGCCTAGTTCACCTACCTTAGGGACTGTCAGATTGGTAGCGGTAGTGTAGTAGCTAAAAACAGTCGAAAAATTGTACAATTCTTAAGGATTCCCCTTTTTCCCAATAATTTTTGTTGCAGGTTCATCCATCATAGGTTATTTTCAAATTGAAACCCTCCATACACTGTTCAAATTTGACAGTCCTTAACAAATTTTCATTATACATATTGTAATAATCTATAAACTCCAGTGGCCTATACCACAAAACTTTACAAGCATACAATTCTACAAAATTGTATAAATTCCCATACAAAAAGTTGTCAATTTTGTAGGATTGTACACATGTAAAGTTTTGTGGTATAGGGGCCAGTTCTCAAGTGTCGCAAAAACAATACCTACTTATTACCCATAACTCATAAATCGATGGTTTTTGCGTGGGTTGTTATGACTAGGTACCTCATCGGCATGGCACAATGTATTAGGTAGGTAGGTAGGTACAGTCAAGGACATAAATATGTATACACTATTTTATCTTATGCCGTAAAAATAACGTGCAAAAGTGTATACA
Source organism: Thaumatotibia leucotreta (assembly GCA_025490895.1). NCBI lineage: Eukaryota > Metazoa > Arthropoda > Insecta > Lepidoptera > Tortricidae > Thaumatotibia > Thaumatotibia leucotreta. Next base: position 138,184 of record JALPQI010000305.1, read on the forward strand.
TATTTTTGCCCTTGACTGTACCTATACCGTTCGTTATTAAATAAATAAATATCTTGGGACATCTTGTACAAATCGACCTAGTCCCACGGTAAGCTCAATTAAAGCTTGTGATGTGGGTACTAGGCGACGATATTTATAATATAATAGATTGATACATATAGATATTTAAATACAAAGACAGTCATGACCAAGGAACAAATATTTGTGATAAATAAATACATAATACAAATGCCTTCGCCGGGATTCGAACCCGGAACCTCCAGCTTCGTAGGCAGGGTCACTACCAACAGTACCAACTAGGTTACGGAGGCTGACAAATTAGAAAACAAACAAAATGTAAAGAAATACGGCTGGCTTTGCCTAGTACGCACAGTATTTGACGTATTTGACACATACCTATCGTGAAACACGACATTTACATACGCTACAATGCAAACGCCACGCGGTGCACACGAATCCGGTGTGTCGTAAACTTAAGGGGGTCGAAGTTAACGCTAGGTACAGTCACCCGCGATAGTATCTGGTGCTATTAAGGTCGCAAAATGTGACACGTTATTAAACAGTAAGAATAAGATTGTGTCAGATATTTTTGCGACCTTCATAACGCAAGATAATATTGCCGGTGACTGTACACAGTATACAGGGCGTCCCAAAGTTATGGGACATGAAGGGGAAGTAGTACCTTGAATATCGTAGATAGGATATTTTGCTGAAAGGAGACTAGTTTATTTTGAGAATTAAATAATACTGCATTAAAAAAATCCAAAAAAATAGCTTTTTCTAGGCATCGAACCAAACCTACTTTAATACGAAAAATTTTTTTTCCTAATTTTATGATGTCATTCGAAAGAATGGATAAAAAATAACATTTTTTCTTAAGAAACATATATCTAAAACTAAAAGAATAACCAATAAAGTTTGGTTCATAATTCGAAAAAATATGTAGTTGGTTAGATTTCCGGATGAAACAAGTAATTTTTTTGAAAAACTTTGAATGCAGTATTACTAAATTTTACAAATAAGATAAAGTTTTCTTTCAGCAAAATACACTATCCACGATACTTCCCCTTCATGCCCCGTAACTTTGGGACGCCCTGTATAAGTATATATTCAGTGGGTGTATACCCCTCTTTCCCCCTTTCATTCACAAGCTTACGAAACGGACCGCGTTTTGCATAATCCCAAGTACTATACTCACTCAAGTTTTGATAGGACTTCGAATCTTATCCAAAAGGGAACAAGGTTTTGAAATAAAACTATGAAAACGGATAGTTAATATACGCGAGTTTATCCGTTTTCATAGTTTTATTTCATGAGTAATCCTCGCGGTAACCGAAGAAAATATTAGGAACAAGGTTTATTTACATAATGGGCTCTAGTTAGTTCAGAATTGTTCGGAATCCAAGGAACAGAGGCAACGCGAACCACGAACGAAGTGTTGCTTCCCTGTCACACTTATGTACGAATTCACGAGTGGAAGAGAGAGGTAACAGTTCGTTCGTGATTCGCGGTAGGGCCTCAGGCAATTTGAGACTTAAGTTAGAACTTATTGTGAAAACACAAATGAAATTATTCATTTACTAAATATTTTGATTTCTGCTTTTATTTTTTCCCCAGTAGTCACACTACTTAATACTATATACCTAAATCATAAATATTGCATGTCATATACCAAAGAAAAAACGACCAAGGTCACCAACGTCCGAGGTGGGGATCGAACCCACGTGCTCAGCTTTCGCGGCTGATGCCTGCACCCCTCGCCCACTCGGTCTTTGGTGATCTTGGTCGTTTTTTCTTTTCCAATATTTATAACTTAGTTAGAACTAAACAATGTCTATATTTTGGGGTTTATTATACATAGATTTGTTGCTTTAATTTATACTGACGACTCCGTATACAGGGTGTAAGTCTAATACGGGCGAAGCTCTTAAGGGGTGTTAGTTTACGACATAGTAAGTACATTCAAATAAATTTTACTTAAAATTAGAGCGACAAAATTTTCCATACAAAATAATTCGGCGCGCAATGTAGAGCAACATACGCGAGCTAAGCACTCGTTGACAGCTAATTTCAAAAGCAGATGACATAACTGCCATATCAACAATAACAAATGTTCGTACCTACATTGCTGCTCCGATAATCTTAAAAAAAATCTGTGGGGTCTAAATTAAGTGTAACTTTAAAAAAACCTTGTAATCCATGATTACACTAATGAATCCCATGCCTGGTTTAATTGATCGCCCGTATTAGATTTACACACTGTATATACCGTTCGTTAACATAAAACACTATTCGGAGGGGAGAGAACACAGCGAGCATCGCTTTCGAGTGGAAGCTGCGAGACGGAAGACGCAGCCGCGGACGTCCTGTGCACTCATGGAGGCGCACCGTCGAGAGTGAGCTGCGAGCCGTTGGACTTGACTGGAGCAAGGCCAAGGAAGTTGCTGAGGATAGGAAGGCATGGCGCGAGCTTTTGAAGGCCCTCTGCACCTCCGGGGTGCCATGGACAACAACAACATTAAACAAAAAATGTAAACAAATATGGCTGACTTTCCATAACATTTGACGTCTTTGACACAAATATCGTGAAACACGTTCGCAGATATATTTTTACCTTAAATACTAAAAAAAGTAAACTCGCGTTAATATCGCCGCGGCAACTCATGGTGCGGCTACCGGCCCGCTACCGCAAAAAGAAATTCGAAAATTCCGAGGATTTATCTCTGACACTCTAACGAAGGCGTCATTCTCATTAGAGAGACATCTCTGTCTCTCTAATCCTCGAAATTTGCGGATTTCGAATTTCGCGGTAGGGCCGCTGTCCTTAGACTTACTATTCAAGGACTTACGTAGAATCATGACGCAAAGCTATAGCCAACTTCTAGCTACTGAAACTGTAGCCGAACCATGACGTTGCAAGTATCAGTAACGTTATAAAAGTTTTCCTCGATAAGTAAAGCAGATCATCGCGCTCGCTCCAATATGTCCGTGCGAGTGCGATATAATGCATTACGTATCGAGTAAAACCTAACGTATCCTTTACTTTACAATTCATGCTACGGCACGGCTACTGGCCTGCTACCACGAAATAATACATTACGACACAAGTTCGATAAACACGAAAGTTACGAATTTTGTTTTTGCACGTGTCTCGTACGACTTTTTTACTGCAGATGGCCCTCCGAAGTTTTGGACCTGACGTAAAATGACACACTTCTTGCACTAGAACCTAAGAAAGGCACCATCTGAACTAAAAAATAAATTCGAAAATTTGTCTGTTTCACTCTAACGAAGGCATCATTAGAGCGACAGAGATAAATTCTCGATATTAGCGGATTTCGAAGTTCGCGGTAGGGCCGCTAGCCTACGACTTACTATTCAAGGACTTAGACAATTATGACGCGAAGCTAAAGCCAACTTCTGGCTAATGAGGTTCTACCGCAAACCAGAAACGGAGTGTTGCCTCCCTGTCACACTTATGTACGAATTCCCGAGTGCGAGAGAGAGGCACTTCGTTCATGGTTCGAGAGGTTTTTGAAACTGAATTGCGTAGGGGTGAGACGTGGGTGGTGGGTGGTGAGTGGTGGGGTGGCGTGGGCATGAATGGACGTCAGAGCTTCGTAATAGGGGAGTGCGTTGTTAATTGCCGAACTAGAAATTACTGGGGATGTTTAGAATGATAAAAATCGGTATAGTGTAGCCTGTGGAGGGAAATACAGTGTGTAAATCTAAAGGTGCGGTTAAACTAAAAGAGCATTCGCTGTTCTAACCTCCCACTCTACGAAATTCGATCGGTAAACAAAACGTGATTGGTTGATTTCGTAGAACGGGCGCTAGAACAGCGAAGTTCTTTTGGTTTAAACGCACCTTAATACGGGCGATCAATTAAACCAGGCATGGGATTCATTAGTGATATACGTAATCACTAATCATGGATTACAAGGTTTTTTTAAAGTTACTCTTAATTATGACCCTACAGATTTTTTTAAAGATTATCTGAGCAGCAATGTACAGTCAAGGGCAAAAATATGTATACACTTTTGCACCTTATTTTAAAAAAAGTGTATTCTTATTTATGCCCTTGACTGTAGGTACGAACATTTGTTATTGTTGATATGGCAGTTATGTCATCTACTTTTGAAATTAACTGTCAACGAGTGTTTAACTCGCGTATGTTGCTCTACACTGCGCGCCGAATTATTTTGTATGGAAAATTTTGTTGCTCTAATTTTAAGTAAAAGTTATTTGAATGTGCTTATTATGTCGTAAACTAACACCCGTTAAGAGTTTCGCCCGTATTAGACTTACAACCTGTATAATTGTATAAGGTCGGATTACAAAAAAAAATGTACATAGTAAAACTCATAATCAAAACATTAAATCACGATCGTGTCAATTGTGTTACGACAATTTTGGAACGCCCCTGTATACAGGGTGATTACGGGATTGTGGTGATCCCAACTGCGAGAAAACATGTTACTATGGTCTTTCTAAACATGGAACACATATACATGGAATACTTATCGCGAAAATGCGTGACCGACCGGTTCGAAAATGTCCATAATTTCCAATCTCGTTTCATGATTATGTAAACACATTTGGAAAGGATTAGTAATTAGTATGGATTAGCAATTGGTTCTCGAGTGGCGGCCACGTACCGGAAGGCGCAGCGTGGGTAGGCCCCCCCACAAGATGGACTGATGGCCTGGTAAAGGTCGCAGGAGTCCGCTGGATGCGGGTGGCACAGGACCGGTCATTGTGGAAATCTTTGGGCGAGACCTATGTTCAGCAGTGGACGTCTTTCGGCTGATATGATGATGATGATGATGGACAAATGTATACATGTTAATGAAATTGAACTTTAGTAGTCATAAAAAAGTACGTTTGTTTATATAGGTCCCATGGGAAACATTGTCCAGAGAAGAGTACATGTGCATTGTGCATCTAGGGAGGTAAGTACGGTATTACTAATGAGAGTGTTTGAAGCTTTTAATGACTCGAGGTAGTATGCCTCTTACCGACTATGCATACAATATTTTTCATCACACTTGCTGACAAAAAAATATAAATATATAGTTATAAGGGAAAATATATTTTCCCCTAGTTAATCCCTAGGAAATTTCACTTTTCTATTACTCCCGCGATGCATGCAAGCAATGGGCGCTTAGAAAGCAAGTTTGATGAAATAGAACATTGTGCATCGAGGGAGGTAAGTACGGAATTTTTACTAACGAGAGTCTTAGAAGTTAGTATTATCAATATTCTCGAGTTAGTCTCATCACAATTGCCGACAAAAAAAAACAATTTTAACAAAAAATATTATTCTATGACGTACTGACATTTCTATTACTCCCTAGGGAATTTCACTTTTCTATTACTACCGCTACGCATGCAAGCAATGGCGCGCTTAGGCAGCAAGTGTGATGAAAACCATCTTAACACGTTTTTCACACATCACGACCCCGAAGTCACCCTGTATGCATGATGGCGACTCTGCTCGTATTTGTGACGCTTGTTGTAATAGTAGCGCGCATTCCTCGGTAATCGAGCGGACGTCCGGCGCCGGACGCGGCCCGCCGGACGCCGCCACGACGACACATCTCTACAACATACATGAAATAGAGTCTGACGGTCAGACTCTGGCCAGCATAACTTTGTAAATACTTACTAAGCTAACTTCATACATAAAATACACATAATATAGTTAAAATATGCAATAAATATACGTACATAATACTACACATCTATAAAAATAAAAATAGAAATACCCAACGAATATTTGTCTCTATCACTCTAACGAAGGCGTTATTAGAGTGACAGAGAAAAATCGCCGAAGTTTGCGAATTTCGGTGTTCCCTGTAACAGGCCTGGCAACTAATTCTCTACCAAATTAAATGACAGTTTGTCAATATAACAGGTTAACATAGGCAAAATTGTTGCCATGGTAAAGCATATAAAAAAAATACTTGTGCAAGGTATGTCGGTCAGACGCAGCTGTGACGACTACGTCATCGAAATCGCACATCTCCGTCCTGATGCCAGTGAATCTTTCAAAACTGTGCTCATGTCTGTGACGCTTGTTGTAACAGTAGCGCGCATTCCTCGGTGATCGAGCGGACGTCCGGCGCCGAACGCGGCCCGCCGGACGCCGCCACGACGAAACACATCTCTACAACATCATCATCAGCCTATGATAGTCCACTGCTGGACGTAGGCCTCTCCTATTAACTATGCGTATAGACGCATTAGGAGGTAAATGTCCATAATCGCCACGCTGGGCAAGCGGATTGGCAATCGCAGTAATGTGTCCACTATGATGACGCTGCTGCCCATCATCAATCTTGTAGAATGGTCAGTGACACTTCAATCCCTTAGTCGACTCTTACGACACCCGCAGGAGTTGGGGTGGTGACAAATGTATTATTTCTGCCGTCACCACACGGCCACACACATCTCTACAACATACATGAAATGGGTGAATATCTGAGGCAAGATTTTTGCCGAGGCTTCTACACGTCTCAATTTTAAATTTCGTCATTTGTATAAGGTACTGTGTCTCCTTCAAATGACAAAATAGCACATTGTTACAAATAGAAACTTCGGCAAAAATGTATGCCACCAAAATTAGGCGGTTGAAAAACTCAGATATTCACCCAAATAAAGTCTGACGGTCAGACTCTGACCAGCATAACTTTGCACAAGAAACATGCGGTAAATTAAAAAAAAAACTTGACCATTTGGGCTACCGCTAACTACGAAGTTCGCAAATTTTGGGGGATTTGAATGTATGTTATGTATATAAATTCTTTGTTGTGCATAAAACACAGGTAAAAATACACATATTAACAATAATTTAGACAGGTACAAAGGCGAACTTATCCCTGTAAGAGATTTCTCACAGTTAACCTTTGAGAAAAGGAGTTGCGTAGGTATAGGAAGCAAAAGATAGACAAACATACACGTGTACAGTGGTGAATATATTAGAGTACCAAATAACTATTAGATAGGTACTTACTAAGCTAACTTCATACATAAAATACACATAATATAGTTAAAATAAATCATAAATTATTTATTTGCGTATGAATAGGGTAAAGTTAAAATACCTATGCAATAAATATACGTACACTCGACCAATTGGAACCCTAGGCCACTCTAGAACCATGTCAAAATGAAAAGCCGTTTGAAATGTCTTACAATCTGATTGATAACGTTACTTTGACATGGTTCCTGAGTGGCCTAGGGTTCCAATTGGTTGACTGTACATACGAGTAATACTACACATCTATAAAAATTAAAATAAAAAATACCCAACGGATATTTGTCTCTATCACTCTAACGAACGCGTCATTAGAGTGACAGAGAAAAATCCCTGAAATTTGCGAATTTTGGTGTTACCTCTAGCAGGCTTGGCAATAAATTATCTACCAAATTAAATGACAGTTTGACAATGACAGGTTAATTGATAGGCAAAATTGTTGCCATGGCAAAGAATATAAAAAAAAATGCTTGTGCAAGGTACACCGGTCAGACTCAGCTGTGATGACTAGGCTTAGGACTTTTCATAGCATATCGTGGTTCTAAAATCCTTAGAGCCGCTATGTGTAAAATTTTCGAAGTCAAAGTCAAAGTATATTGTAATATTAAATATAATGATTTATACCTACTGTCACATCGTTACTGAGTTAATTTTAATCGAACGTAATTAATTTTAAATATCGAACTTGATTTCATAAATAGTGTTTACGAAATTAGTTTTATCAGAAACCATAAAAAATTAGACAATTAGGTTCAAGACAAACTAGAAAAAGTCTTAGATCGGAAATAGCGATGAAAATGGCGAAAGTATCATGTTGTTTTTCTCGAAAGTTTCGAATCTTTCGTTTAAATTACATGTAACTTCCGTCCGAACAAAAAACAAAACTGACGTTACCTTTGAAGTAAATAGACTGCACTTCACGTTGAGGTCACATAGAGCATAGATTAATGATTCGAATTTATAAGTATTTTATCATAATTTAAACTCTTTAGTCAACTGATTTTGAGATTTAGTCTGAGCAAAATGAAAAGTCACGTGTTTGTACCAGAACCAATACATTCGGAGTATCATAATTCAATAAAATAATGCAATAAAAAGTATTTTACACGAAAACACTGAAAGATGCGAAAGGTTCAATCGAAGCTCTGTAACAAAAGATACTGTGTTTTTGTCCTTTCGTGTTATTTTCATAGCTAATCAGAACCCTGATTTCGATGACATTCGAAATTTGGCTTTTTCTAGTTTATCTTGAACCTAATTGTCTCATTTTTTTTTATGTATTCTGATATAACTAATTTCGTAAACACTATTTATGAAATCAAGTTTGATTTTTAAAATTAATTACGTTCGATTAAAATTAACTCAGTAACGATGTGACAGTAGGTTTAAATCATTATATTTAATATTACAATATACTTTGACTTTGACTTCGAAAATGTTACACATAGCGGCTCTAAGGATTTTAGAACCACGATATGCTATGAAAAGTCCTAAGCCTAGTGATGACGTCATCGAAATCGCACTCCACGGCGAAGAGCATGCCATACTCAGTGTAGGGTTCAGTAGTTATTCAAAAACAAAAGAAAAAATCACCAATTATCACCATACCACATCACATGTACAAATCACGTATAATTTTTTTCATCACACTTGCTGTCTAAGCGCGCCATTGCTTGCGCGCGTGGCGGGAGTAATAGAAAAGTGATATTCCCTAGGGAGTAATAGACATGTCAGTACGTCATTTAATAATATTAGGTCTGAAAACTTATTTTTTTGTCGGCAAGTGTGATGAAAAACATTGTATGCATCACGGTAGGTAAGCGGAATACTAACTCGAGTCATAAAAGCCCTCCGCCTAACGGCGTCGGGCTTCTAACACTCTCGTTAGTAATTCCGTACTTACCTCCCTTGATGCACAATGTACTATTGTTACACTCTGCTGGACAGCAGTATAGGTAGTAAAAAAAAATCATTTTTTTTTTAAGATCATGTTTTAAATAATTTCAAAACCTGAACAAGTGTTATTAAAAGACTAGGGGGGTAGGGGTTTTGGAAAATCACTAAATATACCATGGGGGAGGGAGGGGTCTAAAATAGGCCAAAATCGTATGACGTTATTAATGGACAAGCCCTAAGGTTCAATATCAGTCATCTTAAGGTGGTATATATCTATAGGCACCTTAAAGGTGCATTCAGACCAAACGAGCATTCGCTGTTCTATCCCCCACTCTACGAAATCAACCAATCACGTTTTGTGTAACGATCGAATTTCGTAGAGTGGGGGTATAGAACAGCGAATGCTCTTTTGATTTGAACGCACCTTTAGTGAACTACAGTTTACCAACAATACTCCCGCAATGATCCCACGATCGCGCCAGCGTACAAAAACTAGTCTCGTCGAACTGGTATGATATCTATTGATGGACATTTCTCCAAGCGTTTCAACCGCCGTGACTTCGGTGGCAACATTATTTCCCGATTTCCGTGGGTGTATCATATTTTTTTTTGGACATCTTTGTAGTTATCAAAGACGTCTACCAATATATCCAAAAGTTCTTGTATCCTGTCACGGGATCCGTGTGATAAGGCTGCCACCGAAGTCACGGCGGTTGAAACGCTCGAAGAAATGCCCTGATAGTGTGTAAGATGTGTGATATTTATTTAATCAACTCCACGAACATAATATCACTGCTGTACTTAATTTGAACTTAGATTATCATCACTACCATTAGGGCCCCATTTCTCGACCGATATTAGACTAATAGTAAAAATATTGTACAATGATGATATCAAGAAGATATTTTTGCGAAAGGCTTTTAAGCGCTACTTTTAGTAAACCATTTATCCGTATTAAAATCAAATGAAGGGATAAATTAAGCAATTTCATAAAAACTCCCTCGCGAAGGGGTTTTTTTTTAAGTTTTTTTATACGGGACGGGAGGCCTATGTTCAGCAGTGGACGTCTTATGGCTGAGATGATGACGATGATGATTATTTTCAGATTTTCCTACACAGTGGCGCTAACTGGTGAGCAGAACATACAACTTGGAAAGCATAGCGGCTCGACCAGACTGAGCGCACTTTTATCGGCCGCAGTGACCTCCGACCGTAGTGGTGTTTGCTACGGAGCCAATTTGTAGTAGATATCGGGGAAGATAACTACGCAGACTTGGGTTGCTATTGGTAAGTATTTTTTTTAATAAGACCGAGTCATACCGAATACGCCATGACCGAGTTATGGTCGGATGACGGCAGTAAGAATACATTTGTCACCACCCCAACTCCTACGGGTGTCGTAAGAGTTGACTAAGGGATTGAAGTGTCATTTACCATACTTTGATAAAAAAAATGATGATGGGCAGCAGCGTCATCACAGTGGACACATTACTGCGATCGTAAATCCGCTTGCCGAGCGTGGCGATTATGGGCATTTATCTCCTAATGCTGCTATACGCATAGTTAATAGGAGAGGCCTACGTCCAGCAGTGGACTATCAAAGGCTGATGATGTGATATCGAATACGTGTGCAGTACGTTGTATCGTAAGTAAATGTCATAGCAGGTGGCATACCGTGTGTTAGGACGCGTACGAGGACACAATGCGAGCGTTGTGCCATCTAATATGATATTTATATACGCTACAACGCGCACGCCACGTACCCGCGCACGCGCATAGCACACGCACCCGGTGTGGCTTCTCCTTTAAACTTTCGCCATTGGACGTAATTATGCAAAAGGGAACCAAGTCACACGAATCTGTCATTTTAAAGATTAACTTTGTTTCGTGTGATTTAAAGTGTTCCCTTTTGCATAATTACGCCCAATTATCACCCATGGGTGATGGGTGATTATGAAAACATGTTTTAACGACCAACGGGATTTATTCGCGTAGACTTACGTTAAATATCCTGACGTTTCGGACATTACGGTACACCCGTAGTCGCTGGCTGAGTCACAGAGAGAGGAGGAAAGGAAACCTCCGTGTGTTCCATAGACAATACTGAAATTCAGGATTCAGATATTGATTCAAACTTGTCTTGTTTCATGTTATTCACGCAGACAGCTGAGACAATTTATGATACCTGTATCCAATGACTCTTAGTCTGATATTGTTTTAAGATATATTTTTGGACATGTGCTTATCCAATCGGTTTTTGAATTGGTTGATGCTGAAAGCCGAGACTACATTCTTACTCGTAACGCCATGCCCGAAACGTCAGGATACCTAATACCTATTAAACGTATGTAAGTTTACGTGATTAAGACGTGGCTACACTGGCAACCCGATTCGCAATGAATTTAACTGCCGCCTTTGGGCTTGTCCATTAATCACGTCATACTGTATAGGGTGAGGGGGGGTCAGGAAAAAATCACCATAGGGGAGGGGCAGTTATCGGACAAAGCAAGTGTAATTTTTATCATCACACTTGCTGTCTAAGCGCACCATTGCTTACGTGCGTAGCGGGAGTAATAGAAAAGTGAAATTCCCTAGGGAGTAATAGAAGTGTCAGTACGTTTTTTAATAATATTATGTCTTAAAACTTGTTTTTTTGTCGGCAAGTGTGATGTAAAACATTGTATGCATCACGGTCGGTAAGCGGAATACTAACGGCGTCGGGCTTCTAACACTCTCGTTAGTAATTCCGTACTTCCCTCCCTTAATGCACAATGTACTATTATTGTTACTCTCTGCTAAACAGCATTATAGCTACTTAAAATAATTAAAAATATTGTAGACTTTTTAAAAACATCCGCAGACCACGAACCCTGTAAAGTGTTCGAAGCGTCCGAATGAAGTTAAAATTAGTTAATATACGTGAGTTTATCCGTTTTCATAGTTTTATTTCATTTTTAAAAACACTTGATCCTGAAAATATCACCAAATATCACCATGGGGGATGTGTCTAAAATAGGCCAAAATCGTATGACGTGATTAATGAACAAGCCCTTTCTCAAACGACGATTGTGATATGTCCAAAATCCTGAGATATCAGAAAACACCGGCCTAACTGGCAACCCTGCGCAAGAGGAGAAATAAAAATTATTCACGCGCACAATCGCTCCAATAGTCATAAACAAAATAACAGTTTCACTCGACGTGATCGCAGTCGCACGGATGATGTAATGTTTTAACATTTGCTGTGTTTTTGGTTTTTTGTGTACATGTCGGATGAACGGTATTGAACAGGCGATGGCAATAATGTAAATTTTACACTTTACCACGCACATACAGGATGTGACAAAAAAAGTGTCGATTCACTTAGTGGGCACATTAAGAATGATATTTTAACTAGAAAAAAAAATTTTTTTTTCGCAAAAAAAGTTGTTGTCTATCTCAACTCAAGGCCCGGCCACGACATTGATCTAAGGTGACCGGCTTAGCGAAAAACCATACATGCGAGAGGAAGTTCCCATATCGGCATCTCGTTCCAACTTATGGATTTGCTCGCCGCTAGTCGCCTTAGACCAATGTCGTGGCCGGGCCTTCAGGGTTGGCCTATTTATCATTTTGTTGAAGCCAGAAATCAATTAGCAATCTTTTTGTACTGTATTTAGGCCATTTTTTTCAAAGTCGCCTTCCCACTTTTTTGTTTAGGTATCTTTTATACGATTTCTAATTTCTACTAAGAGTCGCGGGCTCTTTCAATCCTGATAGGAGAAAAAATGTTGTCCCAAGTTTTTTTTGCATTCCGTTATCTACCATTTTTTCATACATTTTGTATTATTAGGTACGAAAGAGCTCACGATTCCGAGTAGAAATCGTATAAAAAAACCTACTCGTATGTTACAAAAAGTGACTAGAAAACTTTGAAAAAAATCCATTTATCCTATGTAAGTATGGAATTAGCACGTGTAAGGAATGTCTTCTTATTAAAGTGAATTTACACCTATAATTTTTAGTTGGCTGTCGGGGCTATATTCTCAGCAAAGACGATAAAAATTACACTAGTATAATAGCTTCTTATTAGAAAACCAAAAAAAATTAAACCAATTTAAAAACTTCAATTAATTCATTATCAATTTAATCACGCACTATTAGAACACAAACTCGATTTTATCACCAACTTAAATCCTTAAAACGATCACACACATTTTTCATTAAAATTATTGATATTGTGCAGGCATGTATTGCTTGCCCTTATAGTCCGTGGGCTAGTCGGCCTGAAATTAGAAAACGGTATAATTTGGGGGTACCAAGTATCCTTTTTACAGTAGTTAGACATATTCATAAGGATGTTAAAAAAGTATGATAGACATCTCAAAGTGGTAGCTAATAGGCATACGGGCTATTTCAAGATTTCCGTTGTATGACAGGTATGGTTAAAATTAGGAGGTACAAATTTTCCTTTTCACGGCTGTTAGGTAAGCTTATAAAAACGTCAAAAATGCAAGATTGCCATTTATAAGTGCTACCTAACAAAAACGGGGGCCAATCAAAGATGGTGGATCTCAAGTTTTACAAAATCAAGTATATCTCGAGAACTATTAAATATATCTAATTACTCTCTTGAACAAAATTAAAGGCATATTTGTAAGCTTCATATTTTGCATATACACCATATTGCTAAAACCAACCAATAATTAATTATGACCAAATTTATGAAAATATCGTGATTTTGATTTTTTTTGTGTCGTGTTTTTACATAGTAGTCATAACGCTAGAAAAATTAAAATTTTTTTTAAAGATAGTGTATTTAATAAGCTTTAATTTGATGTATATAACTTGTTGGCGGTATTAAAAAAAAGACCCATAAAAAATATTTAAATGAATTGTAGTCATAATCCACCATCCACCAGCCATATAAAATAATTTAAGTTTTTTATATTTTTCAATCTTGGTTATTTGAAATAAACACTATTATTTACGAGTGGCACTTCCATCGCCTCTTAAATCACTAAGCATACGGTGGATTATGACTACAATTCATTTAAATATTTTTTATGGTTCTTTTTTTTTTATACCGCCAAGAAGTTATATACATCAAATTTAAGGCTTATTAAATACACTATCTTTAAAAAAATATTTGATTTTTCTAGCGTCATGACTACTATGTAAAAACACGACACAAAAAAAATCAAAATCACGAAATTTTCATAAATTTGGTCATAATTAATTATTGGTTGGTTTTAGCAATATGGTGTATATGCAAAATATGAAGCTTACAGATATGCCTTTAATTTTGTTCAAGAGAGTAATTAGATATATTTAATAGTTCTCGAGATATACTTGATTTTGTAAAACTTGAGATCCACCATCTTTGATTGGCCCCCATTTTTGTTAGGTAGCACTTATAAATGGCAATCTTGCATTTTTGATGTTTTTATAAATTTACCTAACAGCCGTGATAAGGAAAATTTGTACCTCCTAATTTTAACCATACCTGTCATACAACGGAAATCTTGAAATAGCCCGTATGCCTATTAGCTACCACTTTGAGATGTCTATCATACTTTTTTAACATCCTTATGAATATGTCTAACTACTGTAAAAAGGACACTTGGTACCCCCAAATTATACCGTTTTCAAATTTCAGACCGACTAGCCCACGGACTATTAGAGAATGGTCAAAGACGCCTAGCCTTGTAAGGGATTGCATACACCCGAGAAATTTGACCGGCGGTTGCTAAGACCGAGTGGCCGAGGGTTACAGGCATCAGCCGCGAAAGCTGACTACCTATTACTACCTACGTGGGTTCGATCCCCACCTCGGAGATTAGGTGATCTTGGTCTTTTTTCTTCGGTATATGACATCTAATATTTATAATTGATATTTATTAATATTAGGTTAATACTATTAACGTAAAACGTATACGTGTTTCAGAATTTGTGTCGAATGCTATGGACAGGCAGTCATATTTGTTTACATTTTTTAAATTCTACTATCGAATGGTGCAGTACTTCACCTGTGACAACGAGGCCTGAAATTTGTTGACGTCAGACGAACATAAACATCTATCGAAACCATAAATCGATTCATTCATGCGACGCCTCGCTTCATCGATCAATGGCCTATAAATAAAAGATGGCGGATCACTTGCTATTCTGACGTCAGAGCGAGAGAATTTTTTACACTAATTTTCATATTGGAGCATGCTTGCAAAAACTCGACTTATTCTGAGGTTTATTTTGAGATAAACATTTTTGAACTATGTAATCCTTTACGGCTTGGCTAAACCAGGCCTGCTACCGTGAACACCGAAGTTCGCAAATTTCGGGGATTTTTCTCTGTCACTCTAATGACGCCTTCATTGGAGTGACAGAGACAAATCCCCGCAATTTGCGAACTTCGGTGTTCGCGGTAGCAGGCCTGAGTGCGCATATGCACAGCCAAGTTGCCAATCGCTGACGATCAACAGTAGCATAGGTATCGAAGTTTTCTCTCTGTTACTCTGTCTTATTAATGCGACTAAGACAATTCGTTGCGTGCCTGCTATGGCCACAAAAATCGAATTTTATGGAAGATGTGGCAGAATTGCAGGCAAATATCGTCGTGTCTGCTATACGGCCACATGTCAAAATAGAATTGTGTGGTAAAAGAGACCATATTTTCCTGCAATACAGCCACATCTTCCATAAAATTCTATTTTGAAATGTGACCGTATATGTATGTATGTATGTATGTAAATTCTTTATTGTACACAAAACACAGGTAAAAAAAAAACACATAATAATTTAGATAGGTACAAAGGCGAACTTATCCCTGTAAGGGATTTCTTCCAGTTAACCTTTGAGCAAATGAGTCAGCCACAGGAACCAAGAGATAGACAAACAAAAACGTGTACATTGGTGACAATAATTGAATAATACCAATTTATAATGTATACCTACTATAAATCCTTACTACCTACATACATACAATACATATATACTCATAAAAATATATAATACATATAAGTACATATACTACGCATCTATAAATAAATAAATTACCAATTTACCAATTCACAAGGGGTCGGAAAGCCACAACTTTTTCAGATTATTCTTGAGTGACGCTACAGACTGGGACTGTCTGAGAGACAGTGGCAGTCCATTCCACAATTTAATAGAACGCACCAAAAAAGATTTGGAGTAAGTACGCGACTTATTACACGGAAAAGCAAGAGTGAGATTAGCACTCGAACGCAAGCGGTGACCACTAACATCAGCCAGGTAAACGAATTTTTCGGAAAGGTAAGGAGGCGAAGAAGGATTAAAAAGTACGTTAAAAAGCAAGGACAGGACATGTACGTCTCTGCGACGACGGATCGGAAGCCAGCCGAGCTGAGAACGATACTCAGAAATATGATCGTATTTGCGCAATCCAAATATATATCGGATGCACACATTTTGCAGACGCTCAAGCTTATCCAGCAGCTCTTCCTTCAGATCCAGGAAAGCAATATCTCCATAATCCAGAAGAGGAAGCAAGAGAGATTGAGCAAGGGTTAATTTCGTTTGATGTGGAAGAAAATTTTGAAGACGCCTCAAGGAATGAAGAGACGCAAACACTTTACGACTAATCTCCGCCACGTGGGGTGTCCAGGAAAGCGTCTGGTCCATGATAATACCTAAATTACGCACTGACGAAGATAATGGGATAGGCGTCTCACCAAAGTAAATATCTGGAACCACTACCTCTGAGAGCTTGTTTATGTAGTAAGGGCTCCCAATAACTATTGCTTGCGATTTCTTCGCATTTACTTTCAGACCATAATTGCAAGCCCAACAACGAATCATTTCTAAGTCCCTGTTAATGTTATTAACTAAGCTCGATAACTCCTCAATATTAGCCGCTGAATATATCTGCAGGTCATCCGCATATAAGTGGTAGGACGAACTAAGGGACCTGGTGATGCCATTAATAAAAATTGAGAAAAGGAGCGGGGAAAGTACCCCACCTTGGGGAACGCCAGCAGAGAGCTCGCACCAGTCAGATAACTTGTCGTCGACTCTAACGCGCTGGCGCCTACCAATCAGGGAATTGCGGAACCAAGAAAGAGTAGTTTCAGAGAAATTAAGGGTGCGGAGTAAACCAAGAAGTATGTCAAAGTTAACCGTGTTAAAGGCGCTACTAAAGTCCAGAAGAACTAGGATAGTGAGCTTCTTATGCTCAATGTTAAGACGAATGTCATCGGTGACTTTAACCAAGGCGGTAACTGCAGGCAAACGACGATAAATGGTCACTTTTACCACACAGTTCGATTTTGAGATGTGGCCGTATAACAGGCACGTGAAAAGTTGTCGTAGGGCCACTGAGTACATGTAGGCAGGCTTAGTAGTGTAGCTTAGTTTTCTGTTTCTGTCACTTTCTTTTATAACAATGGTCGTTACCAAACAAACTTGACTAAAATTAAGATTTTTTAATTCACGCTAATTGGGTGTCCCTAAAAGTGAAAAGCTCATATTTAGTGCGATAAAGATAGTTGCCATTCGTCTACGATTGAGCGTCAGCGATTGGCAACTTGGCTACGCATCATACGCGCCCTTTTGGCCTACCGCGATCTCCGAATTCGCAAATTTCGGGAATTTGTCTCTGTCACACCAACGAAGGTGTTATTAGAGTGACAGAAACAAAAAAAAAACGAATTCGCGATAAGGGCGCTGAACTTTACACGACTGACGCACCATTTATTGGGTTCCGTACCTCAAAAGAAAAAAAAACTAAACCCTTCATCATCATCAGCCTATGTTAATCCACTGCTGGACGTAGGCCTCTCCTATTAATTTTGCGTATAGACGCATTAGGAGGTAAATGCCCAATAATCGCCACCATGTGTCCACTATGATGACGCTGCTGCTGCTGCTGCTGCGTAGAATGGTCAGTGACACTTCAGTCCCTTAGTCGACTCTCACGACACCCGCAGGAGGAGTTGGGGTGGTGACAAATGTATTCTTACTGCCGTCACCACACGGCAAGCACGGTATTATTTTCTTGGTTACCTGTTTTTGCGGAGTCAGCATTTTTATGAGAACTGGATGTACTCATCGATAGCAACTATGTCGATGTTTAATTTAGTCAATCTCTCGTTCTTGCTAGAAAAATATCGAGGTATAAACATCAGTGAATCAAGTTAGTCAGTACGATAGCGAATATCTGTGGTCAGCGGTCACATTACCCAACCGTTATCTCTCGTTTGTGGCGCCGCTTCCTGCGTGACCCGACTTATCGCCGCGTGTGTTGGCCCCTTTTTCTAACCTCACTCTCCTAACAGGCACGTTGGGGGGCTAAGTACACCCAGTGAGGGTTTTCTGAAATGACGTTCACCAGGGCGGCAGCACTGAGCCATCAGGTCCAGAAACTTGTCTAAATTCTCAGAGCGGCTATAGTTTCGAGTTTAAATGTTTTGTATGAGTTAATAAAATAATATAAATACCTTCTAGTTAGCTTTTCTTTGGGGCTAGATAAGGTAAATGTCCCCTATTACGGTATGTTAAGGGTCTCGAGACTTTGTGTATTTTTAATTAAAAATCTTAGCAAGATACCACTACAAAAGCTTTTGAATATGTTATATTGATTCTTTGACAGTTAGTTTATGCATACATTTTATAGATTTTGCTCAAACTTTTTTATATATTAATTTAATTGTGAACGTCTTATTTGCTGCCTATTGCGTGATAAAATTCGGCGCTGCTCCTAATTTCGTGAACTTGCGGCCCCTATTTCGTGATAAAGATATTTAGAGTAAATGACTATTGTTTCTTTAACAAAATGTCATTGTTAACGAACTTGATTAAGTTAAGATACTATACGGATATCATTTAAATGAAACAACATGGTTAAATGAGATCCAGCTTAAAGTTTTTATTTCTTAATAATTAAACAAGATAAAATCTACCGATTTGCATACCATAATACTCTTTAGGCGGTTAAAAACAAACTTAAATAAACTTGAACAGTAAACAATAAACAAAAAACCTCTCTTTGATTGATAACGAAATAAACATTAATTAGGGTAGACCGGGGTAAATCGGATCAGCGGGCGAATCGGATCAAGGTCCAAAATCTCTAATGCTCGAGTTTACCACACTTATTCTAAGAATAGCGCTTACTCTCAGATACTAGTGACAAATTACTATGGAGTTTTGACATTACTATCCCAGAGTAAGCATTATTCTTACAATCAAAATTTGGTAAAACGCACCCTTAGTATTTTAAAAGATTCTTCAACAATTTGAAGATTTTTTAAAATACTAATTGTGCCCAATAGCACACTTCAGTTGAGCAACACTTCCTCTCGTTGTCCTTAATCGTTAATTTAAAAAAAAATACGTAGAGATTTCGGACCTTGATCCGATTCGCTTCGGTCTACCTTAAATGAAAATCAGAACATAAGTAATTAAGTATACGGTTATGTATGTGACTGTACATAATTAGGCATTAAAACCTGCCTCTTATTATGCGCCAGCCACATAAATAACTATTATTTTATTAAACGATCGAGGACAAAGAGAGGAAATGTGGCTCATTTTAATTGCGCTCAATTTGACGAAATGTGAAAACACTAATATGGGTATTTTTGACCTTGATCCGATTCGCCCGGTGATCCGATTCTCCTCGGCCTACCCTACGAGGAAATGTGGCTCAACTGAATTGCGCTCAATTTGAAGAAATGTTTAAAACATTAATGTAGTGATATAGGTATTTTTGACCTTGATCCGATTCGCCAGGTGATCCGATTCTCCTCGGTCTACCCTACTGTCTCTCTATCGGTAAATTTACGATACTTACATGTCTGTTTGTTACCCACTACTTTAGTTTACACTATCACGAAATTAGGGAAAAGTAATAAATGCTGGTGCCTAATTTCGTGATACTGACTTTTTGAAATTCCCGTGATTATTTTTTTAAGTTAATATATAAATTACGTAGGTGAGTTATAAACAATCTTAAATGTAACAAACAAACACAACAATAAGTAAAGTAAACCTAATCATAACCAAATTTATGCTGGTAAGTAATATGTGAATTTACCTAAAAACTGTGAACTTGGGTAAGGTTTAAACTCGTTTTATGAGAATTCAAGTGAAAAAAACCTATACCGGAATTAGCTCAAATTAAACTTAAGTAAATACAGTATCTAGTTTTTCATTTACAATACAATTTACTTTAGTTGTTATATTAATAAACAATCAATTAAAATAAGTCAAGAATTCCCTTATTTCGGTAGTATCACGAAATAAGGGACATACCAAAAATTAGGTGCACCTTATTCCGTGAGTCAATCAATTGCAATTTTTAGCAACTTCTATGTTTAAATATTACCTTTTTCCGTGTCAAATCGATAGTTAAAGAACTCAAAGATACACTCTAGAAATTTCAAATCAAAAGGACTTACTTTTAGCGTTTTATGAGCTTAACAAATGAGAGCGTGAACCTTACGGCTACGCTCGGCGTTTGCACACCAAATAGTTGTTTGCGGCACACTGACTGTTCCGAGTGACGTATCGCAGAAAGTGTAGGTATAATAATTTTGAAATTTCGTTTGTTAAAAAGTTTAAATAACGAAGATTTTTTACCCGTTTATAATTTAAACATAGGATATTCTGATTTCTTATTATTTGCGCGGAAGTGAAAACTACCGTAATAGCGTACTATCACGTAATAGTGGCCGTTTACCTTAATTGTGTTTCTTAGCGGGACCTTAAGGTGCATGTAGACCAAAAGAGCATTCGCTGTTCTAACCCCCTACTCTACGAAATTCGATCGTTACACGAAACGTGATTCGTTGATTTCGTAGAGTGGGGGATAGAACAGCGAATGCTCTTTTGGTCTGCATACACCTTAACGGCTAAGTAGCGCCAACTATTGACATACGATTTACATTTCGTGAAAACCCTCGTTGGAACATTTGGAACCCTAGGCCAATGTAGATCCATGTCCAAATGAGAAGTAGGAAAATAATTTAAGACGTCCACTGCTGAACATAGACGGAGGCCGGATAGGGGAGGACGTGTTGACATATTTGTGTTGAACTGTTAACATTCAAAGGTCCATTGGACCTACATACACCGGTTCGAACTGTTGGAAGTTCCTGCATCCAGTGTCTCCCGGCGATCTTCATAAGATCGTCTGCCCATCTTGTGGGTGGACGTCCTACACTGCGTTGCTAAGCCGTGGTCTCCAGTGTCTCTACTCGAGCATTTTTCAACCCCATCGGTCATCTACTCATCGTTTAGGTTCTAAAGTCTAAGATTCGAATGGGATGAGAGGGCAATAGGCATGATGACATTGATGACTGGCAAGTCAAATCAGCATCTTTTTTCGAATTGTCAAAACGATCACCACTATGGAATTTTATATGAAATACTCAAAAGTGACATCACTTTTGAGTGGGTCTATATCGGGTGGCATAATGTTTTTATTTCGAAAAATTTGTCGCATAACAACTTTACGCCGAAAAATGAATGGCATAAACATTGTTGCGCATATTTTTGCTATGCCGAAATTGTTAAATCTAACTTGGTTGTTCCTAAATATTGTTTATCCTAATGATTTTCGTGTCTAATATATATGTATCGAAAAATTATTGTGCATAATGGTGATGTTCCTACTATTTAATGTACTAATAGTGATTACCTACCTTTAACTAGCTTTAAAAATATTTTTTTATTCCTTATACTTAACTATTACTAAATAATTCGCCCTGGTGTCCAAAGAATTTAAGTGAGCAATTTTGACCTGGGAACCGGTCGACGAAGCCCCGCTGCGCGGGGCTTCTATTTCCGCTCTAAGGGATAAAAGGTACCTAACGAACCTATCCAAGTTAAGGTAGGGGATGTTCAGATTATTTCTTTTTTAATGCGGGGGGCTTCGCCCCCCGAGCCCCCCTAGTGGGGGGCTAAGCCCCCCCCCCGTCCCCCCTTTTTTTTTGGATTTGTAAGTATGAGGATGTGTAAACAATTGATTAAAAATACTTAAGTATTTAAAGACTACGCCATTCACTCCGCCGTAGTTTCGAAACCTAACCAATCCACGTCGGTTTTACCCTGGTTTATTACTTGAACATTTTTTTTAACCATTCACCCTGTTGTTCAAATGTTTTGCATGTTGTTATTAAAATGCCTTTTTGAATGAAATTTCGGACATGATAAAAGTAGGCGCAGTGAAAATTGACAGTTCGAGTAGTAGGGAAAACAATATTTATTACAATGAACATTAGGATTATTATGCTTTAGGTCATTCGACATTCGAGTAATCAATATAAGAATAAATATGGTGTAGGTATTTTAAACGTGTATGCGCAAAATTAAGTAGGCTAAACAAGTAGTATGCCATGTAACATAATGCCATACATTCTCGACCAAAAAATTTTAGGACAATCGACGTTATGCGACACGACAGGCACCCCTTTTGAGTACTGCTTTCATCTTTCATCGTCCCTATTGGAACATTTGGAACCCTACATACACCGGTTCGAACTGTTGGAAGCGACCTGCATCCAGCATCTCCCGGTGATCTTCATAAGATCGTCTGTCCATCTTGTGGGTGGACGTCCTACACTACGTTGCTAAACCATGGTCTCCAGTGTCTCCACTCGAGCACTTTTCAACCCCAATCGGTCATCTGCTCATCGTTTAGGCACTACTTGTCATTTTGAGATGGTTCTAAAGTCTAACCCCCTTATTCATAAACATCTGCTAACTTAACAAGCCACTAATAATTGTTTGTCCCTTTTGGTCTTAACAATGTGGCCATAAGAGCAAATGGGACAAACAATTATTAGCGGTTTGTTAAGTTAGCAGACATTTATGAATAAGGGGGTAAGATTCCAATTGGATGAGAGGGCAATTGAGTCGGTTAACTTGAAACTCGGGTAAACCCATTACTGACATAAATTGTAAGATTTTTATACATAATAAAAGCTTAAGAAATTGGTTTTGTTTCTATTTCATGGGTTAAGTATAATTTCGTGTAGATTTTGGGAAAAATAAAGTTAAAATCACAATATTTTATAAAATCAGGTAAATCCATATTATGACAGATTATTTCAAATGAAGGCAAGCCCATCAAAACCAATCAGCGAAAGAAGTTTGTTCAACATGGCTGTCAGTCGACGTCAATTCTACTACGTCAATTTTTTCAAAACTTGATAAATTCAGGTATGTTTTATAAATCAAAATTATATAAATCCTCCCTGAGTTTTTTCAAAGATAGATAAATTGCAAACGATTATATCAAATGAAGGTAAATCCAATCAAAATTCGTATTTTTTTTAAAGAAATACACTAGTTTAGATGGTTTTTAAGCTGAGTTTGTCAGACAGGATCGTTTTGTTATTGATTTAGCCGTAATAAAAATAATCAGCTTTTAAAATAACTACTTTTTCTTTTCTTTTCTTTCTTTTCAAAAATCAGTGGTTAGAGTGGAATTGTCTAAGTTTGAAGTTAACCGACTCAATAGGGATGATGATTGTAGTCAAAATAAATTATTTAACATTACATTATGCACGACATAACACACGAAGAAATTATTACTAAGATGTAGATTGCAGTAATTTTTGTACAGAACTTCTATTTAATCAATTGAAAAGAACTTAAAAGAGTAGGTCACTTTTTAGTATTTCATTTAAAATTCCATAGTGGTGATCGTTTTGACAGTTCGAAAAAAGATGCTGATTTGACTTGCCAGTCATCATGCCTAAAATTATTGTACATACATAGTACTGTGCGTCCCAGTTCCGGACGTTCCGGTCCGGTTATTCTGGAATGTGTATTACTTTTGCAAACAATAGGCCGCTGACCTATGTGTCCTATGACATAATCATGATAATAGTTAGGCACTAACAGCAACAAGGACCTTACTACAAAGGCATAACGTCTACCGATGTATAGCTAGCAGTGTGGACGATGGTACAACGGGAAGCGTAGCATAGATGCCAATCGCTGACGCTCAGTCGCGAATGAAAGGCTACGTCTTCGTCGCACTAATAAGAAAGAATGACAGCCGCGGAAAAGTCAGAAAACTACGATTCGCTATTGAGTGTATTCAAGAAAAATCACCAATTATCACCATGGGGGGGGGGGCTGGGTCATCGGACAAATCACGTGTAATTTTTTGTTACTCTCTGCTGAAGAGCATTATAGCTAGTAAAAAAAAATATATATTTTTAAAAACACTTTTTAAATAAAACCAGATGTCAAACCCTGAACTGAGTTTGAAAACTTCGCGGAAATTACCTCGTAGTTGGCAAAAAAGTATTTTCCCATCACGTGTGCTTAACTGCTTAATAAAGTACGTACTTAAATTCAACTGTTATTAAAAGAGGACTACTTAAGCAATAAATTACACGTAATATTTTGGGCAGAAAATATCACCAAGTATCACCATGGGGGATGGGGGGGTCTAAAATAGGCCAAAATCGTATGACGTGATTAATGGACAAGCCCTTACCCCAACACACCTAAAATACGTGTTAGATTTTTTTCTTCTTAGTCCTTATGGACAGGCAAGCGCTAAGCCTTACTGCCCATAAGTAAATATAATATGCGTTTGAGGAACCATGCCCACAGATAAAGATAAACATGATCGATTCAGGTGTCAGTTAAAAAAAGTTTGACAGTTGACCTGAAAAAAAGATGGATCGGCGGCGCGAGCGCTATTTCACTGTCAAGTGCATTCCATCCCTGTCTGACCTCAGGACTCCTCCGTTTTATTAATGCCACTTGTTAATAAAATAGATAAATCTTCCTTAGGACACATGCCATCATCGACGGTAGAAATAGAAAGGCTAATTGACTTAACCGACATTTTATGAACTTTACAGGAGAGCCGTTTAAAGTTTTATTTTTTAGAAAAAAAATCGCTACAAAAAAAGTAACAGGTATATTGTAACGCAACTGCCATCAAATATTCAAGATATAAAGGCGCATACTTTGGTTCCTACCTTGATAAAATTAGTTTATTATGTCTCGAAATAAAGGTCGCTTAAGACAAATCTGCTAAAAATGAGAGAAAGGCTAATTGGTTCAAATACCAACAGCGTCGGCAAGTCAAATGACTGTAGTGTACAAGTGCACTTTTTTTAAAAGAAGGCTAAATGAGCTAAGCGCTATTTTTACTATACAACGGGGTAAGGCTAAACAGTTTAAGCGATTCTTTAATGGTAGGCTCAGTGCTGCCATCTCACCTCCCCATAGCGGCAGAAAAAGTATCAAAAACCCTCATTGGCTAGAAAGAGAGGCAAACAGCGAAATTGAAAATTGTAACTTTATAAAACGCGACCCTGACTTCTTACTTTCAGGACAGCGGCCCTACCGCGAAAAACGAAATTCGTGAATTTCGAGAATTTGTCTCTCTCACTCTAATGACGCCTTCGTTTGAGTGACAGAGAAAAATCCTCGATATTTTCGAATTTCGATTTTCGCGGTAGTACCTAGGCCAGGGCTTACAATTCGAATATTCGGTCCATTTTAGGGTCAATTACAATAAAATTATACATACTTAGTAGTTAATGCCTTTATCAAAACTAAAATCACGAAAGTTAGTTATACTGTTTATTATAGTGTGCCTGTCCAACAACCTTTAGACATCAGTAGAAAAAGGCCAGTCATCATGCCTATTCTGTGCCTTTTAATATTTTTGCTTAATGACAAATATCATTCTAAATTTAAAAAAATAGCACCAGCTTAGTTACGTTCAAGGGTGAATATCTGAGCGTTTCAACCGCCTAATTTGGTGGCATAATTTTTGCTGAAGTTTCTAAACATCTCAATGTTAGGTATACTTCGTTATTTGTATAAGGTATCGTGCCTCCTTCAAATGACAAAGTAGCACTTTGTAACGAATAGAAGCTTCAGCGAAAATGATGCCACCAAAATTAGTCGGTTGAAACGCTCAGATATTCACCCTCAACATTGTAAAAAGTAAATGTTTGCTGCATTGCCACGTCAACCAATTGTTTTACACATAAACCCTACTTTCCTTTCGGTCGCATTCCTTCCCGTGACGCATCGTCACATTCCGGGCTTGTAACCTGAGTCACATCTCACGTTGGCCATCTAAATATGGTCTAAGTAAACGTCTCAGCTACTTAGATTGAACTTTGAAGTTCGATGATAACATTACGGAATCAATCTTTGCTATAGATTCACTCGGTTACATTACGGAATCAATCTTTGCTATAGATTCACTCGGTTACAGTAAAGGTGCATTCAGATCAAATACAAACTTTTAATACGAATTCAACATCAAAGCTTTACGTTATAGTATTAGAAAACAAAACTATTTACAGACTTTTACGAACCAAGCGGACAGTTATACCTATGGTGGATTTAGACCAAGCGAGCCATAGGCCTCACCTATAAGTACTAAGTTGCAGCCTAAGTATATACTGAGGTGGATTTAGACCATGCGAGCGAATGTTCATTAATTATATCACCACGCTACGAAATTCGTTCGTTACACAAAACGTTATTCGTCGAAATTCGTTGATTTCGTAGAGTGGGGGATAAAATGAGCATTTGCTCGCTTGGTTAATCCACGTCAAGGATGTTCCTAAGCTGCAACGTAGTACTTGTAGGTGAGGTCTGTGGCCAGCAGTGGACTGAAATAGGCTGATACCCTAATAATAATAATAATTGAATGCCCTATACAGATGTAGTGCAAAATCCTTTCTCTTCGGCTTTTCACGGAAACATCCGAAACATTCACTACATCTGTACCACTCATAATCATCATCATCATCATCAGCCTATGTTAGTCCACTGCTGGACGTAGGTCTCTCCTATTAACTATGCGTATAGGCGCATTAGGAGGTAAATGCCCATAATCGCCACGCTGGGCAAGCGGATTGGCGATCGCAGTAATGTGTCCACTATGATGACGCTGCTGCCCATCATCAATCTTGTAAAATGGTCAGTGACACTTCAATCCCTTAGTCGACTCTTACGACACCCGCAGGAGGAGTTGGGGTGGTGACAAATGTATTCTTACTGCCGTCACCACACGGCAAATCTGTACCACTCTGTACTTACCTAATAGTTGCAGATACCTAAGTACTTTCCTACGTCTCTAAATACGACTTCGACGCTAGACGAAAATATCGGACCATACATTTCACCACTTATTTATTACATTGTAATAAACATGTAAAAGCGGCCAAATCAACGCCTGACAGATAGAACCAATCGGTCCATTGACTTAGATGAAAGCAAATCAACAAATTTTAATGTAAACATTATAATAGTTTTTCATTACACTTGTTCATGAAGTGTCTTAGCTGCGTATTGGCATTTGGCACCCTATTTTCGCAAAGTAATGGCACTAGGAATCAGTAGCCGGGCCAATCAACTTTTCGATCGACACTATTTCGGCCCGTAACGCAGGTGACAATTTCATTAAGTTTAAAAAAAATGCTTATAAATTGCACATGCGTTAGGCCCCACACAACTTCACATCGAAACATTTAGGTTCCAACTGTTTTTCATTGTAAATATGTCATACATAACATACATATATCATCAGCCTATGATAGTCCACTGCTGGACGTAGGCCTCTCCTATTAACTATGCCTACAGAATGCCCATAATCGCCACGCTGTGCAAGAGGATTGACGATCGCAGTAATGTGTCCACTATGATGACGCTGCTACCCATCATCAATCTTTTATCAAATAATGGTCAGTAACACTTCAATCCCTTAGTCGACTCTTACGACACCCGCAGGAGTTGGGGTGGTGACAAATGCATTTTTACTACCGTCACCACACGGCTAAAGTCGTCAGTAACAGTGATATTTAGCAACTGTCGCACCTGTCATCATGGCGAAATAAGGCAGGCGCGGATCCAGAGGGGGGGGGGGGGGCACTTGCCCCTCCTCCCACCGGCCTAGGTGCTGTTTTAAGTACAAAATACTATCATAATAATATCATAGAGTAGTGCCCCCCTCCCCTCAACGAATTTCTGGATCCGCTAGGGGCCAGATAAGAGTGAGGCTTATTCATAAATAATATATAGTTTGTCCCTTTCGGTCTTATAAAAGTACTAAGCGGGTCGCTAAGTTAGGAGACGTTTATGAATACGGGGTAAGTCGCCAGAGTTTGCAAGTATAGTGGCCAATTAGCCATAGAGTACACGGGCTCTAAACTCTTCGTTGACTAATGCGAGGACCCTAGACATGCAATGCCGTCTTTACCATAAGGGCACAAGGGGGCACGTGCCCAGGGCTCCCATCTTCAGGGGGGCCCCCGAAAGATCGAAAACTTTCCTCACGTTTACTTACCTTTCGAAAGGGGCCCCAAAATCCTTGGGTGCCCAGCCCCCCCCCCCCCCTTCCCCCCATAGTTAAAGACGGCCTTGTGGACA
This sequence comes from Thaumatotibia leucotreta, assembly GCA_025490895.1. NCBI lineage: Eukaryota > Metazoa > Arthropoda > Insecta > Lepidoptera > Tortricidae > Thaumatotibia > Thaumatotibia leucotreta. Next base: position 166,505 of record JALPQI010000305.1, read on the forward strand.
TGGAATAAATTGCACAACGTTTCTTGAACACCACTAGGTATTTATTTATATTTAAATGCACTTACAAAAACATTGTTTCTTTGTGAGATCTGTCAGTTGGTCTTTGAAGGTTCATCATTCATAGACAAATTGTATGATGAACTTCCAAATTCAAATTGTATTAGTCAAGCACGAGTCGATTGCTTGAACAACTTTCATAATGACATGAACAAAGCTTAAAATCTAGTCTTAAGGAGCCCCAAACAAAGAGCAGGTCCAATAGTTAACCAATATCCTTTTATCTCAGACATCCGGTGGACAGCCTGTCAGCATCTGTTGTCCCAATTTAACGGTCTATCTGTACTGTTCGTCGAGCAGCGCAAAACTGTAGATACTGTTTATACGGAACCAGTGTAAAGAGGACTGAGGATCTACACACTGAACGGAAACCTACGACCTAGTCCCATGCCCATGGTAAGCTCAATTAAGGCTTGTGATGTGGGTACCAGGTGACGATATATATAATAGATAGATACATGTAGCTACTTAAATACATAGACAGCCATGATCAAGGAACAAATATGTGTGATAAATATATACACAAATAATGCTCTCGCCGGGATTCGAACCCAGAACCTCTAACTTCGTAGACAGGGTCACTACCAATTAGGCTACGGAGGCTGACAAATATATATTATATAAATGATACATTATGCGTTGAGTAACGAAGACCATTGTGATTGAAGCGAATTCTCGCTATGCAGTTAGAACATCATTCAGTACAGACTGCCGCACTTACGATTTAAAGTACCTTCCTATCTACTCTACTATAACGTTTACACACATGCTCCAGTATACCCTTGCCAGCTTTCATGATGATGATCATATCTGTGGCTCTAGTGAAAAAGTGAACAACTTCCCGAGGCTTGCGAAAAAAAGAGTGTAATTTTCATACAACAGTACCTATTCCGACATCGCGGGTGAGTTATATCTATCTATTAACTCTTCCCAGGGTGAGATAATTTCGAGCATCTATTTCTATAACTAGCTTTTGCCCGCGGCTTCGCACGCGTAGATTTTGGACTTCTATGAAAAAAAAATGTAAAAACCTAACCTGAACCTCCTTTGATAGTCGTTCGTTTCTATGTGGGGTCGCAGTTCTAACCTAACCCAAAACCTACTTTGATAGCCGTTCGTTTCTGTGTGAGATCGCAGTTCTTACCTTTCCTAAACCGAAGTAGAATCTTACCTTATTACATTCTGTCTGAAGTCTGTTGCATTGAACAGCATATTAGTATGACATAATTAAATACTTAATTGCAAATAAACTACACGAAATAAAATTAGCAACGCAGGCATCGTCATTTCCTGGGTGAATATCTAAGCGTTTCAACCGCCTAATTTTTGTCGAAGTTTCTATTCGTTACAATGTGCTACTTTGTCATTTTAAGGAGGATACTTCGCCATTTGTATAAGATATCGTTATGATCGTTAAGATATCGTATTGAGATGTTTAGAAATTTCGGCAAAAATGATGCCACCAAAATTAGGCGGTTGAAATTCTCAGATATTCACCCTCCTACAAAACAATAATGTAATCCGCCACAGGCTTCGTCCTTTTCTCTTATGGTAGAATAGTCAAGCCAAAACATTTAACCGGTGATGAGTCCAGTCAATCAGGACTCTAACCACAGTGACTCGATAAACCAGAGAAACGATATCCATGATGTTTTTTTTACTGTTTAACCATTTCACCCCTTTCAGAGGTTGAATTCTCAAAAACCTAAAACACATCTTTATCTTTTTATGTTTAGGAATACTCCTGTAAAGCTTTGGATAAAATGGTTTAAATAATCAAGTTTTCCCATACAAACTCTGGACCCCCATCATTGCACTCCATAGGGTGTGGATTTAGATTTAAAATTTTTTAAACCACCCCTACACGTAGGGCCTACACCCTTAAAGGAACCTACGTGCTAAATTTGGAATCTCTAGAACCAGAAGTAAACGTAAATAATTAACCTTTGTTTGTTTTTCGAAAATTTTAAATAAAGATTAATTATTTATGTACTCATTTAATTTACAGAATACTCCTGTGAAATTTCGGATAAAATAGTCCAACTAATCTTGTTTCACCTTACAAACTTTGGAGCCCCATTTCAACTCTATAGGAGGTGAATTTTGAAAAATCCTGGAATTACTTTCCTTAGATTTTTATTCTAAATTAGTTTACGCAATATGCAATTTCTTAATCCAAAACTAAACTTTTTATACAAGTACTCGAGGTAAAATACTCGTACTATATAACATGGTAGAGGTATGTAGATAAGTACCTACTTCTTCATTGGCAACAACACTTCTATGACGTTTTGAATTAAATGGCCCAACGAATCTGGTTCCTCCTTACAAACTTTAACCTTCCATTTAACCCACATCCATAAACATCAATTTTGGGAATGAATTTTCAAAAAACCTGAAACACGTGTTTACTTATTTATTGTTAAAAACATTCATGTGAAGTTTCGAATAAAATAGCCCAACTAATCTTATTTCCCCATACAAACTTTAACCCCCATAGGGAATGAATTTTCAAAAAACCTGAAACACGTGTTTACTTAAATATTTATTGTTAAAAACATTCATGTGAAGTTTCGAATAAAATAGCCCAGCTAATCTTATTTCCCCATACAAACTTTAACCCTCCATTTAACCCCCATAGGGAATGAATTTTCAAAAAACCTGAAACACATGTTTACTTATTTATTATTAAAAACATTCCTGTGAAGTTTCGAATAAAATAGCCCAACTAATCTTATTTCCCCATACAAACTATAACCCTCCATTTAACCCCCATAGGGAATGAATTTTCAAAAAACCTGAAACACGTGTTTACTTATTTATTGTTAAAAACATTCATGCGAAGTTTCGATTAAAATAGCCCAACAAATCTTATTTCCCCATACAAACTTTAACCCTCCATTTAACCCCCATAGGGAATGAATTTTCAAAAAACCTGAAACACGTGTTTACTTATTTATTGTTAAAAACATTCATGTGAAGTTTCGAATAAAATAGCCCAACTAATCTTATTTCCCCATACAAACTTTAACCCTCCATTTAACCCCCATAGGGAATGAATTTTCAAAAAACCTGAAACACGTGTTTACTTATTTATTGTTAAAAACATTCATGTGAAGTTTCGAATAAAATAGCCCAACTAATCTTATTTCCCCATACAAACTTTAACCCTCCATTTAACCCCCATAGGGAATGAATTTTCAAAAAACCTGAAACACGTGTTTACTTATTTATTGTTAAAAACATTCCTGTGAAGTTTTGAATAAAATAGCCCAACTAATCTTGTTTCCCCATACAAACTTTAACCCCCCATTTAACCCCTTTAAGAGAGGAATTTTCAAAAATCCGTTCTTAGTGCGCCTCTAGACATTATAAAGAATCTAAATGCCAAGTTTGAACTCTCTAGGACCAGCGGCTTGGGCTGTGCGTTGATTTAAGTCAGTCAGTCAGTCAGTCAGTCAGGACATTGCCGTTTATATATATAGATAAAATGACGACAGATAATGACATTGACGAATTTTGCGAATTAAGCCCGTATCAGACGCCGGGCGACAAGACTCCCCGCCAATGTCATAATATGGTTGGATCTGTCGTATTTTTCTCATGAACTAACTCATGATTGATTTTAATGGTTTTCACCCAAGTATTGAATATTAGCCATAAGTGTTATAACTTCTAAGGATTGTTATTTGTTTAAGAAGTGTTATTTCTTTCTAGGTTTTATAAACTAGGTACTAAACCATTAACGAAACTATCACGTCAGTATAAAAAGGTGGCAAATGAAAAAAAAAGTATTGTCCGTCCAGGGAAAATTTCAATTTCTCTTAATTTTTAACAAATTACTAGCACGACGTGAAGCGCTCGTTTATTCTTTAATACGAGCGGGTAAAAACACATTTTAATCACTAGTGAGTAAAGTAGTGACGCATATTTTAACGAGTCGTTAAACGCGTAAACTTACGTTTCATTTTATCCTGACGTTTCGGGCATGACGTTACCCGTGATCGACTCGCTTCGCTCGTGGTTCAACTATAAAATCCTTTCGCTTGCTAGAGTTTTAATTTCATGTTTGCGGGTAAAATATAATTTTGCCTGCACCCTTGTACAACAAATAACTATTTCACTGTTCTATCTTCGAGCGTTCAACTTGGCTACGTTCATGCGGTATCCATTCGTAATACTAGGCCTAGTGGGCATCGTCTACGACCTTATCGTTACGATATAAGGCTTATAATAGTCGATCCCGGATTGTTTGTAGTAGAGGAAGCGTCGGACCGCGGTCGCGACTTCCTTTGGCGTCAGCATCCTGACTCCTGTCACAGAGTTGATAACATAGATATTGTAAACAACGCATTGTCCTTGGCTGATCAATATTCTGAAGTCAATCCTGACGGCAGTAGCGGCTATGTCTCAGGAGGCCACGTCCAAATCTTAGAATTTTTTTATAAAAGTGACATCACATAAAAAAACAATCAAGACATATATTTTATGTTTAAAAAACACGGTACGTAATAATTATAAATCATAGTTTATACGACCATTTACATTATTTATTCGAAAGTAGGTATTTATCAATAATTCTCAATAAAAACACATGAATATTGTTAATGCTTTCATTAAATTGAATTGACATAGATAGGATTATACTGAAGTTTACAGTAGATAGGAAAACTTACTTGTGATAATAGGGGACAGTGGCCCTATCGCGAACTTCGAAATCCGTAAAATTTCGAGGATTTGCCTCTCTTACGCCTCTCTGACGCAGTCGTTGGAGTGACAGAGCATCCTCGAAACTTAAGAATTTAGGCCGCAGAATAGTCCTTTCGCCTGGTATATGGCCGAAGAAAAAAAAACAGAATTGTCTGGTAACCCTATGGTACTGTAAAGGAAGCGGCGGCCGCGGCGACTTCCGCTGGCGTCAGCATCCGGGATGCACGCCTCCTGATTCCTGCTCTTCCTTCCTTCACGTTTGCTGACTCACCCGTTTCGAAATAGAAGTTACAATTTCAATTATTTATTGCAGGCCCTTGATTCGAAAACATGAAGGTTTGTCTATACTCCGAGCATGAGCGTTATAGTCTGCATAATATTTTTTAAATATGGAATATTAAAATGTAGGTATGGAGAACAATAATTCCTTTACAAAAAAAAATCTTTAATCGACTTGGTAATAGACGAAGCTGACAGAATAAAATAAAAAAATAAAAAACTATTGGCAACGGTGACAAACAAGACGAGTTACTTACGAACTTTTGAACTCTTTTATATTAGGTATTTACCTAGTTAAGTACTAAATATTATCTAGGTATATAGATTTAGATTTTTCCAATGTTTTCGGTAAACCCTCAGATTGTAACAAAAACAGTGTTGATCAGTATACACAAATTTATAAACTTGCAGTTCAATTAATTACCTATACTAGTAGTAGATAATGTCCTCTCGTGAGTAATCGTACACTACAGTTTGTTTTGCTATCTAATCACTTCCAGATGAATTACTTTTGATAACCACCGTTAAGAGATTCGCCCTTAAAATCTACACCCGCTATAATGGATCGAGAGTGATTATTAAATACTGCACACTATTATTTATTGTGGTGAATCGAAAGCGAGCCCAATTTAAATGTTACAATTTATCGTATAAAATTATTAATTGATTGGTGTTGTGTTGTCAGAACTGTCCTTTACCAAATATTTGTCTATGATAGATCGCTGTGACTTTTTTGACGTTTGCTTTTTAGTTTATTTATACTTTCATTACTACTTTATACGAGAACTTAGTTTTGTTATGATAATATTAGTTTATCGAAATCGAATATAAACATATGTAATTCATTTATTATCTGTGAATTATCGTCGCGGTGACTCCTAGAATAAAGTAAGTAAACTTTTAAAATTAATCCATTTAAAAGTAGCGACAAGTTGAAGTAGTTGAACTACTCAACTTATATCCAATAAACTGTTGCTTTTTTCTCCAACTAAGCGACGTATGTTGATCAATATTCGCGAAGTGACGTACGAGGATTAAACTGAATAAATCATGTCGGATTGTGTGCTAAACTCGCACCGTACATTATTTATTAGGCTCGCGCGAAGCAGGATTTTAAATCTCAGCTACGTCAAAGGGCAGGATTTGGTAGGTAGATGTGACTTGGCAATACATACATTCATATAAATTGCTTTATACCCACTCTTTTAGGACAATGTATGTATATGGACTTAGCAAATACTTACAAGGTTGGTTTACTTTGTTTGCAATTTTTATTTATGGGGAGTGTATAGCTGCAGATTGCTTAGAATGAACTTTTGATATTTTAGAAATGAGCCTTATATATATATTATGATGTTAAGACTATCCGAAAAACGGTTAGCCTTTACCCTCATATTAAAAAGGTTTAATCTATAGCTGTCAAAAGTTCATTCTTGGAAATCTGCAACTTGCAGTTGACCTATAAATCCTATAATGGTGTCTAAGTTTGCTGTATAAATTGGTTAAATAGTAGCTTGCTATGTGTCCAAAATTGATCTGATTACAAATTATTGCATGTTGATTTGATTTACATGTGCCTTTTATTGCTATGAAATTGTGGGTATTGCAATCAAGAGCTTTAGAGTCCTAAAATTGATTATGTAGACTAGCAAATACTGTCACTGTTTGATTTAATATAATGAATATGTATGTAATTAGTTGTTTGCAGTAATATTGACTTCTAGGGACTATTCTTGCAGTATCAATCACATTTAAATAAGTGTAAATACTTAAACAGCTGCTGCTTGGAGACAAAGCTTATGCTATCCATCTAAATTGCTCTATTGTTATCCAAATAGCCTTGATAATTTTGTCATAGGTTCTGAAGTCTAGACTATCTGTATACCTAAACTTTGTTTTGTATGTTGAGCTCATTAGTATGCCAGCAAGGAGCCTACCATGACCATATTGTTTCTTTGGCTTCACATATTTAGTATTGGCTCTATCAAATGTATTGATATAATTGTGACAGAGTACATCTGGCACAACGGCTTGTCATGATGCGAACAATTGTTTCATTGTTTGCATCTTATGCATAATTTGTAAACTTTGTATGCTCGGGTAAGCCATCTGATAGGAATATATTTATTGAATCAATATTTGTCACATTCTGACTGATAAAATGATAAGTCAAATAGTTCTGTTTTTGGCTTGTATCCAACCCAAAATGTGTATATGTGGCATTTGGCTAGTACTTAGATATCTCAAGTTTCTAGTATCAATCAGGCGGAGGAGCAGAAAAACAAACATAATGTAGTAAACATTCGTATTTATAATATAATGTTGTCGTTTTATTTACAAATAAATACAAATTCAGTTAATAAATAAATGGTAAATTATCTACATCTTAATAAGTATGTTTTATATCTCATTTCTTAATCTTCTCTGAATTCATTTCGAATCCAAAATACTAACGTTAACGTTTTCTTATGACACGTTACGGTCTCAAGAAAATTTGAGACTTTCGGCGTTCGGCGACACGTTCACGTACATTCACACTATACGACTATATTTACAAGGTACTCGTAGATACACTCCGCGGGGCTCGTCCGGGCCCCGCGCCACTCGCACAGGCACAAGAGTCCTCCGGCCGCCGCTCGCCCATAAATATTTGTACACGCGGCGCCGGGCGCGGCGGGACTAGATAATACTGGACAGCGACGGCTCCTGATCCGGGCAGCGGCAGCCCGCGCGGCTCACACGCGCGTATAGCGCCGCTCCCGCCGCAGCCGCGCCTCGCAGCGGCCAGTACAGCCACAGGCACGGCAGCGGCAGCGCCAGCGCGCCCACGCACGCCAGCCGCGGCCCGCACGCGCACGGCGCTCCCGCCTCGTCCTCGCCGCTCCCGCAATGGTAGAACAGCGCCTTCACGCAGCACATACACGACGCGTAGTCCACGCACGCCTCGGCGCTGCACAGGCAGCTCCCGCACAGCCAGCGCGACGGCAGCGGGCGCGGCCGCGCGCACTGCTCGCAGCGGCAGCGGCCGCAGGTCTCGCAGACGATGGAGTCGGGCGCGAGCGGGCGCCGCTTGTCGGCGGCGGGCTGGCTGGTGACCGGCTTGAGCGGCTGCGCGGCGGGCGGGGCGGCGTGTCTCCGCGGCGCCTCCACGTAGGCGTTGCGCTCGCGCTCGGTCTCGGGCCGCGGCCGCAGCAGCGACACGGCGGGCGGGCGCGCGCCCGGCGGCCGGTGCACGCGCGCCGCCGGCTTGGGCGGCCGGGGCGGCGCCGCCGGCCCGCCATACTCGTCCATCGAGTCCGGCTAACGGCTCTCCGGGCCGTCGCCTTCCTGTTCCCTCATCGTCCCCACCTGAAACAACAAACACGCACGGTTACTTACTTTGCACTACCGTATCTAATGGTGCTCTCACATTGGATGTTACTTCTGAAGGTCTGTGCATGCAGACCAAAAGAGCATTTGCTGTTCTATCCCCCACTCTACGAAATCAACGAATCTCGTTTCGTGTAACGATCGAATTTCGTAGAGTAGGGGGATATAACAGCGAATGCTCTTTTGGTCTGCATGCACCTTGATAAGGTGGATTTACACCTATCAAGCTATCCTCACTCTACGAAATTTGTTCGCTACACAACATCGAAATTCGTTGATTTTGTAGAGCGGGGGATAAATTCAGCATTCGCTCGTTTGGTGTAAACCCACCTTTATGTGACGATATAAAACAAAGAGTAATAAAGATTTATAAATATTAGATGTCATATACCAAAGAAAAACGACCAAGATCACCTATGTCCGAGGTGGGGATCGAACCCACGTACTCAGCTCCATTTCAGCTAAATTTGACCGGTGGTTACTAAGACCGAGTGGCCGAGGGCTACAGGCATCAGCCGCGAAAGCTGAGTACGTGGGTTCGATCCCCACCTCGGACATAGGTGATCTTGGTCGTTTTTCTTTGGTATATGACATGACATCTAATATTTATAATTTATATTGTATTAAGTAGTGTGACTACTGGAGAAAAATTAAAAGTACAAATCAAAATATTTTGTAACTTCAATGTGAGAGCACTATTCCTTCTAAATACAGTGTATACTGCGCGGAGAGCCATGTCACTGATGTTTGGTGCGAATGTACTAATATTTCTTAGGAACTAGATCAGCCATACTCATACATTCCCTTTCATTCGATCAATGAAGACAAGTACCTAACGCACGCGATCAATCTCCTAACGACGTGGTTCTAATGAATGATTCGCAGCGTGGGTGTGACACACCACATACCTACGCCTAATACGCACTACTAAAACAATTCCGAGAAAAGTAGTTGATCTAATGATAGATATGACCTTTTAAACAACAAACTTAATACACTATTATTAGCATTGTAATTACAAACGAAGCCGCTTAGTTATTCGGGACACTTAACGTGTCTATTTTGTCTCGCTGATGTGTAGTCTACATACGTGTTCATTTCAATGATTAAGTAGGTAAAAAGGAATCAAGAAAGGCCTCCGCAATAATGATGAAATAGCTTCAAATCTGATCTTACTTAAAAACATTGTGGATCTAGGTAAAGAGCAGAGACGAGTCTAACAAATCCGATCCAACTAGGCCAAATAGAGACGTGCAGAGAAAAAAAAATCTAAAGTCCTCTCCGCAAAGATAGCTAGTATTATTACTTTAAAGACCGTATGCACTAATGCTTGTTTTGCGCGCTTTGAGCCTTTACGGCCTTTGACTATTGGCATCTTATTGCCTAATAAATACTTATGTCGAATTATGTACTCGTAGCTCTGTTAGTCCGTTGGTAGCATTGGCCTTCTTTGAATGTAAATTGTAACAATCACTTCACCTGTTTACCACGAACGCTTTAAAGGGTTCGAAACTTCGTGATATTAATTAGTATACGTGATATAATCCATTTTCATAACAAAAACAATGAAAAATATTTATTGAAACAATTTTAAACTTACAATTATCCACGACCCTGTGCTTGTGCTAGGAAACCCTGTGTTGGCTGTGTTACAAGACCCAGTTTCGACATACAAGTATATATTTCTTTAAATTACTAGTTGTACAGAAAGTTACATTTGTGCATAGAGATAGCAGATAGAATATCATATGTCCTTTTAATCCTATCGAAATTTACTTTCGAAACTGAAAAAAGTTATTAGTTTAGGTATGGAACTTTATAAATATGAACGGAACAGCGTTAAGTCACTAGTTGGTACTGCAAACAGCATCAGACAATTTTATTGTTATCCACAATTGAGTCGTTCAAGTCATGAACCTGGCAAACTCATATTGAGACATAATCTTGGTGGTTAAACTATACTTTAGAAAATCACTATCAGGGGTCCATTTCTCGAAAGCTTGTAACTTGTAATACAAGCGGCAGTCCTTTTCTAATTAAAAGTGTCAAAAAGAGACTTCCACTTGTATTACAAGTTACAACCTTTAGAGAAATGGGCCCCTGAAATAGTCCTATGGGAAAGTCAGTAACCTCATATAAAAAGTTTATGTTCTGGGATTTTTTTTTGTTTTGGTTGATCTTTTTAGTAATTGCGATAAACAATTTCATAAAAACCCATTTTTTTATTGCTTTTCGAATAGTAACTCGTATGACTAATATTTAACTTTAACTATTGGACATCACACAGATTTTTGAAAGAGCAATATTAATTACCTGTATGCCTGATATGCCGAATTAACGTTAAAAAGGTAGTATCTAATTGAATTTCAAGAATTTTGCTGTATAATAAAAACTGCAAGCAGGACATATGAAGTAGGTACGTTGCAAAACATCCGAAGATAAAATAAGTGAGATAGAATACAATTTACTTACTTGGCATAAAAATAAACTATTTAAATACATCTAACCACTGGTTAAAACATTTAGTCATGGCACTGATTTCATGGCAACCAAGAGACATATTCGGATTTTATCTAAATTAACATGTCTAGGGAGAGAGAAGTCTCAACAAAATTCTAAAGAACTGTGTTCAACACTATATAAAGAGCAGAGATGAGTCTGACTGACAACTAATATTTAATAAAGGAATGTTAATAAATAATCAGATGATTCTAAAATTAACTAATATTAAAAGATTAACACTGCACGTCATCGTCCGTTTCTGTTTGAAATATGAAGATGTATGAAAGACTTTTCGATATGAATTGATTAAGTGTAGCGATCATAACTATCAAAAAAACAAGTATCTTCTTAAATACCAGATTGATTAGTTAGGTAAATAATGAATGGACAAGTTTTTGCGAAACAAAACTAATTATTTTTTATGTTTTTAAGTATTCGGATTATTGTATAGTTACTGTAAATTATAAATATTAGATGTCATATACCAAAGAACCAACGTTCAACAACGTTATTCACAGAGGTGGTACGGTATGGTCGGCTCAAAAAGTATTTTAACAATATTGATCCTTATGCCGTGGGCATACGTCCTGAAATATTTTAAATTTTTCGTGGTGTTATGTTAGGTAGGTATATTTTCGAAGTAAAGCAATCTGGACTGTGACAATGTTCAAAAGTGCAACATAGAATTTTGTTATATTGGGGCAGCGATGTAACATCTAAAACTTATAAATCTTGTAATAAATAAATAATCTAAAGTACCACGATTATTTAGACAATTTTTTGTGTATTATGTAGGTATAACGTAGGGAAGACCTTTTTACAATATTAACGACTGACTAATACAACAGGGACATGGCAAATGGTATAAAAATAAAAGGTACTTTTAATTTCCTATTTTTAGTACAACCGTTATATGTTGAGCTGTAAAAAATTTCCTGATATTGCCCACATAATTTAAATAACGCGCTTATTTTTTTATTAAATGGAAGCACATGGCAAAATATAGGCAACTAGAAAATACGTAAAACTAGTTTGACAGACACGACAGCATACATTGATTTCGTAGAAAACAAGTTACTTTTTGTAACAAATGAATTGTAAATTATTTCCGCCGAATTCTTTCAAATGCTTCTATTTGTTTATAGTGTACCTACTTTTTGTTATTTATTTATTCCCGGTAGTGCCGAATAAACATGTCACATTATCGTTCACTATCTTCCTAAAGGTGCGTTCAAACTAAAAGAGCATTCGCTGTTCTAACCTCCCACTCTACGAAATTCGATTAGTACACAAAACGTGATTGGTTGATTTCGTAGAACGGGCGCTAGAACAGCGAATGCTCTTTTGGTTTAAACGCACCTTAAGATTTTTTATTGATATTGTTCGTGTTGTTTATCTGTGACTGTTTTGACAGATAAAAGAAACATACAGTCCGTGAGCTATCAGAAAAATCTTCGGTTCTGTAACTGTCTCGCTCGCTTCATATAGGTATGCAAAAAGAGCGAGCGAGACAAGTAAAAAAACCGAAGGTGACATGCGTTATGGGCAACATCGTGTGTTACCACTTCAAATAGTATGTTAAAATGCCACTATATCTTCATGTTGCTTTGAAAACTAGAGACATGGCTAAAATTCTTAGCCTTCGGTATACGCTGAGTGTCATCCATTTTGGTGTTATTTTTGGAATAAGGTGTATTTCGATTAAGTTTCTGTTTGTACCAAACTAGCGACCTGCCCCGGTTTTGCATGGGTACAAAACTAGTACCTACTAAACCTGGGGGGCTACCATGACGTACTAATGCGATTCAGTTTAGGTCGAGAGAAAGAGACAAGGCTATACGAGTCGTATATATCTGTCCCTTTCCCTGAACCTAAACTGAATCACATTAGTACGTCATGGTAAACCCCCTGGTCCCGAAACTGGTCTATTAAAAAAAGCATTAAAAGTAGTAAGTAATATAGGTTAATAATTAGGGTAATAATTATATTCCATATCTATCAATTACCTATTAATTCTTGCTATAAAGTGAGGATTCTGGATGGGGTACCAAATAAACTAGCTGTAAAGGCATCTGGCGAGCATCTGAACTTTAAAATGCTTTTTCTTCCTCTCTTAGAAGTCTTATTGTTTGTTTTGTGATATTAGCGTGAATTTTTGAAGACCGAGCAGACAAGAGTTATAAGGGCCCTTTAAAACAAATTCTCTGGTTAACGATTATGTGTTATGTATGTACTTAGTGGTTGCGACTGTTGGTAGATTCACTTTCAATCGATTTCCCTAGATAAGGTCTAAAGATTATGCTGTAATTCCTGTTAAATTGATGTCTCATATGCGTCTGTTCTATTTACATCTTCTGCGTCCTATATTAACTGTGATCATACAGTAAGTATCCGAACGAAGGCAAACCATTTAGCCTGGTGATGACTAGTATACCGGATGTCCCAAGACAATGGGCCATGAATGAAAAGTACTCTAAAAATTGTTGATAGACGATAGAGATAGAAGAGGTGTTTTGTTAAAATGAGAATCTTATTTTTTAATAGCGAGTTATACTGCATTCATAGATTTTGTATGACATGTAGCTATTTTAGAGGTACCTATTACAGTACAGAGGTACATAATTTACTTGAAATTTAAATCATTAATTTTAGCAATTTTATCCTATTTCTTTATTCTAGCTTCCACTGTTACTTTAGAATAATTATTTATTTAGGTGCATGGTATCGATTGACAATAAATACAGATGATTTTTTCCTATTTGAGTGGGTTTTAAGGTACTTTCCCTTTATTGTATGAGAGTCGCTATCAGATCAGATGTTTTGTAGCTGCCAGGGTGTTTGCAAATCTGAGCAAACCTCAATAAATCAATAAGTTTTCTCAAATACCAACAATTTTTATTGAAAAAGAATTTTTTTCTAGGTACTTCAAAATAAAACTAAAGTCATTTCTTTAAATTCATTGATAAATCCAGTTTCAACTGAGCACTATTTCGTTATTATTTTATAAATTAATCATTTATTCAAGTAAAAAACGTTTGTAACATTGACTCCACTGTTCTCTGTTCAATAAATGCCACCAAAATCCTAACCATAGTCATGACGTTAGATTAGAATACAGGATGCTTAGCCAAGTTGCCAATCGCTAACGCTTAGTAGCGTATCGTAGTTTTCCCTCTCTGTCACTCTTTCATATTAGTGCGACAAAGATAGCTGCCTTTCGTTTACGATTGACGATTAACCGTTAGCGATTGGCAACTTGTCTAAGCATCCAGGTTCAAACATTTTGAGCACCGTGGCAGCTCCGATATTACCAGGGACGCGTGTTATAAAGCTACATTTTACAATTTCGCTGTTTGCCTCTCTAACGCACGCACATATTGCCTAGAAGGAGAGGCAAACAGCAAAATCGTAAATTGTAACTTTATAAAACCTGTCACTGTCACAAATATTTGTTTCTTGGTCATGGTTGTCTATGTATTGTATCTATCTATTATATATATCGTCGCCTGGTACCCACATCACATAAGCCTTAATTGAGCTTACCGTGGTACTAGGTCGATTTTGTGTAAAGATGTCAAAAAAATGTATATATTTATTTTGAAAACGCGACCCTGATAGCTACTGATTTTTTTTGTGGAAAAAGTCAAATTACTTTATTAAATGGTTTGAATTGTGTTTCTAAGTAGTAAGTTTAGTAACACTACTATATAAATTATAAATATTAGACAGGTATCATAAAAAATAACATTGGTCAACTTGGCATTTTTTCGTTGGTAGGTATATGACATCTAATATTTATATTAGTTTTTAATAAATCCTGACAAAAGTGAGAGTCGTCTAAGGTATTCTAAAACACCGAAACAGTCGCTTGTAGGGAAATAAAGTGACTGTTCTGATATTATTAACTTATTAGTATTACAGTTATCAGGTATTAACAAATTTCTGACAGCGAATAAGTTAGCCAACCACGAACTCCGAAGTTCGCAAATTTCGAGGCTTTGTCTCAAATCCCTAAAATTTGCGAACTTCAGAGTTCGCTACTCATCCGCTCTCAGAAAGCTGTTGACAAAATTTAAAGCTTTTTTGATACAGATTGATCGAATATAAGCTTGTCAGCCTCCATTCAAAATTACATTAAACGTATTTAAAATTGAGGAATACTTATGTCCAGGATCTATGCTACTTCGTACCTAACTTGGTCAACATTGAGTTAAATGGTTTGCCTTTATCCTGATACATAGGTAAGTTATAGATTCTTAACATTAACCTATAAACGAATGATTTATCTGTTCTTGTATATTAAGGTTTGAT
Organism: Thaumatotibia leucotreta; assembly: GCA_025490895.1. NCBI lineage: Eukaryota > Metazoa > Arthropoda > Insecta > Lepidoptera > Tortricidae > Thaumatotibia > Thaumatotibia leucotreta. The sequence continues at coordinate 181,733 of JALPQI010000305.1, forward strand.
CCTGAATTCCTTGTTAAATTATCGTCATTATAGATTTTGTGATTCCTAAATACTTCAGGAACTTGCCATCGTCTATAATAGTTACAATCTATGTTTATTTTAGATTTTCCAGATACATAACTCATTATTTTGTGTTGTAATGCATATTACTTTAAAGACTACTATTTTAGATTAATAAATCCTCTTACCATTTTATTACAATAACTAATAGGTATCTAATCTATCTACAAAAATGTTTTGAGAGATCATAGAAAATCCTTTAAAGAATTTAAACGACTATCTAATAATACGAGTACCAAGTATCTATTTGCGTATAAAGTGGCTATAATAAGTACATATGTGTTTGATAATTTGTACTCCGATGAATATTAAACGAGATAAAACGTTATCTGCGAGTTAAAGATATAAAAATAGAGAATGACCATGAAAAACACGTGTTGCATGACAATTATGGTTGTATTTACGTTATATGGTGTAGTGTTGTGTACGGTATGGCTATGGTCGATTATTTAAGATCGTTTGAAAGTCTAACCACGGTATTTATACCGAAATTTGACTTTCAAAGACAACTTTTGTTAATGGAAGGTCATGAACCATGTTGTCCTTTTCTGCCCTAACTATGACATATTCTCATCACTCGCTGATTAGTGTAAATATTCGATTTTTTGTATCTTATCTCGATTGAATTCTGTTCTGTTTACATAGCTTTGATTCGATTTTGACAATAGCTTGTTGTAAAAATGTATCATCATTGATAGGTAGGTGGCGCATAGTCATTCAATAATGAGATAAGCTTAAATTAATCGTCGTTACAGAAATATTTATGGCAACTTCTGTGATCTTTTTTATTCTAGTTGTCCTAACAATGCCTGGTGTCTAGTAAATTGAATAGCCTTGCTCAACAAATGAGCGTGGCGTCGCTACGCTAAGCGAAATGGCTGGCCCGTTAATTCCTTTTAATTTATCGTTTAAATGCTACTACGTTTGTGTAATTGTGACGGGGAAAGGCGTGCAATAATACAATATTGATTTACAACTCTTCGTTGTATTTTTCATGGTAGTACATAGAACTTTCTGCAAGTGCAAATATATAGTGAATCTCAATGGATTAGTCTTTAGTTTGAAATCAGTAGTTCTATGGTAGTGGTATTTAGAGATATTTATAGATATGATTTGATTAACATTCTAGATATTTGTTCTAGTTTAAAAGCTGCGTACGTACTGTATTATATTTTTTTACGTATTTTTTATTGCTTGCTTGAGTGTTTCTTTCTGTTCCTTGCTTTTTGATTTTTCCTTCGATTGTATCAACGTCGTAGAAACTGGAAAGCTCATAGTGTATTGTAAGTGGGAAATATTTTTTAAAAGTTAAAGGTTACCTACTTAGGAGCTAGGTATGTTGTTGAGTTTACATTCAACTGATATTTTTTGTCTGAAGTGTTTAGCAGATGGTGACTATTAGTGGGAAAAACGGAACGAGAAAAAACAACAACAAGTATGCTTGATTTTCCTTGTTATCTTTGGCTTACCAATTTCATTAGGAATTAGAAAACAAGTATGTACATTCAATCGAAATCCCTTTTAATACCAAAGCTAAACATAACCCTTGTTTTAAGAATAGATTAAGCAATGTTTACATTTATCTTCATTTGTGATCATTTATTGCTACACAAATAACGAAATTCAGGTCAAGTTCAATTCGATTTGTAAGAGCTGGCACGAGATGTATGCTAATTTGACAAAATTTTCATACACATTCGGCGCTAGATCCTCATCACTAATATATTCAATATGCATCCCACTGGGATGTCAACTCTAATTTTACTACAATTTTCCCCAGGTGACTTCACATAAACCTTTAAATTTTGTCTCGCAGATTGTCTTTTCACCAATAGGCAACTCCAGTATAAATATAAATGTATTTGCATCTTGCAGCACAGTCATATCTCCGATACATCATTGCCATGAGGACTTAAGTCACGACCCCGGTTCCCGGTACAAGTTTTTATAAGAGTGTATCAAGCTTTCTAAAGTTCTGGTTGAAATTTTACTATAACATTGATCAAATGGCGGGTCGCTATTGGTCAATCATATTATGTCAAGTGTTGCCAGCTTATCCAAACTTGGAGGTTAATTGTTGTTGATGGCGGAATGATTCATTTCACCGCGTTAATTTAAGTTTACTGACCATTTAAGACAAATAGCTGTAGCCATTATGTCTATCGTAATAACAATTTAGTTGACGTAGTAATTTATATCACGTGCCGATGGGATCACATCCATACATTTTTGTAAACCACTATTAATTGTCATCACATGGATCGAATTAGAATCTATTGCTGCGCTTTAGACATCTAGGTATAATCCATCATGGATGGATCATTACATAGTACAGATACAGTAACAACAGAAGTCTACAAATCTTAATTCTGGGTAGGTATTAAGTAACATGCCATAGGTACTGACAGTGTGATCCCTGCACGTTAGTTCTAAAACGAAATGAACAGGCTAGGCCATAGATGTCAGTGTCGTTATACATAGTGCTATCAAATCTGAAATGGATATCTATGTTGTTTTGTCTAAATTTAAAAACTATCTGCAAAGTTCGTTACAAGATATTAACAGCAATAACAGGCATTGTTTACTATTCTTTATCTCGAATTTAATGTCCAGCAAAGTTATCGTTTAAATTCGCCCACTACTGTTAAAAATAATTCGTTCAAATATTGGTGCGGGATTTGGGAGCTAAACAAGACAGCTGATTCATAAATGAACTCTCAGCATGTTTGTTTACGTTCACACGGTAATTAATGAGTCTGATGTCAAGGAAACTAATAATACCTACATGTTTTGATAAACCTCATTAACAACGTGACGTTAGGCATGTCTAGTTTTTGAGGGTTTGGATAGTTGATATCCGTAAGAGGTACGTGAGGTATGTAGTATTTAGAGAAGGTTCTCGGAGCGGAGCGAGCGGCGCACGTGCGTGGCCGAGCGAGGCAAGGCTAGCGACGCTACTCGTCATTCATGCCACTTTGATTCCATCGCATTCCGAGGAATCACTTCCTACGCGCTACGTGACGAAAACTGTCGCCGCTCATCCGCCTTGTAGCTGTGACCGGTGGGCGATCCCACGTCATTATGCCTTATGTACTTACAAAACGGACGTTCCACGGTCACACATCTCCTACACACATCGCACAAGGGCACTCGGGCCTCCAGCCCCACACACAACACTGAGCGGACGGACGATCCTGCCACGCCTGGGCCGCGCCGTAACCACTGACACACTCAAATACGGCTCAACCACCGAATTTCGGCCGCGCAAATCCACAGGAAGGTTCGTAAGACCGGCGCGGCCCGGAGCGGCAGGCACCTGGCGCGGGCGGGGGGCGGCCCACGCACCGGCCTCGATTCTCGTCCGCCCGCCGCGCGGTTATCACTGCAATATGGCCGCTACTCACTTCCTCGGTGAAGTTCTTCGTTGATTTCTACTCCTGATCTCGATGACGGCGTTTTTTGTTACCGTTCCGAACTCGTGCGGGTTCACTGCACTTATTCTTATACACATTTTAATGGAAAACCTGGAGCGCTAGCGCTACGCTCCGACGAAACGACCGTTCCGTTCGCTGGCACATTCCGCACTGGCGTCGGGCGCGGGCGCGGCGCGGCGGGAGAGGCCGCGCCGCCCCGCCGCGCTCCCGCCGCCGCCCGCGCTGCGCCTTTTTATGAATGGAAGGCGGCCATACTGAATGAACCGCGTACACGGAGCGGTTGGCCGCTATTTTCGCGGGCGAGCGACGTCAGGGGTGCGAGGGGGGAGGCCGGAAGCGGGCTGCGAGCGCTCGCGGTGCCAAATTTTGCGGCGCGGGCGGCGGCAGCGGATGTGCTCGTTTACCGAGCTTCCGGCGAGATCCCCCCGCGCAGCCGCATCCGGGAATTGGGTTTCCGGTCGGCGAGAGTCGCGCCACCGAGATACCGCCCACTTTCGTCCTGCATCGGCTGTGCACAGGCGTTGTGGAATCTAGATATTATTAACGCTACTTTTCGAGCGCCTGCTTTCTATCAGTAATTTGGTCGAATGCAGATTGAAACAAAGTTTCTAAACGCGACTAAAGTAGGCGTTGGCACAAATCGCTCGTTTTGAAATTTCACTAGTGGTAGGCGCGTGGGGCGTCGTGGACGGCGGTTATCGCGCGATTTTTGCAAGGTTGCAGTGACAATGAGGTGTTGTGCACGCGGCGTCTCTGTGTCAAGGACGTGCGATAACGCCACGTCTGTCAACCAACCCATTAGCACTACACACCCAAATTCTTTAAAATTTGACTCGTAGAACGTAAATTCTGCGACAACATTGTAGAAGTCGTCGATTGTGTCTCAAGCAAATCCGTTATCGTCAAATTATCGCTTCATGCCAACATCACCATTAAGATCGTTCTCAGATTTAGATTTCTAGTACCGTCATTCACATCATTGATCGCGTAGCGTACACAATCACTTGGCAAAATTTTGAGGTTATGTATGAAATATAGATATACAGTTGTAATTCTGTAGTTAGAACGGTCCCATTCAAGAGTTTTACTTTGTTATTAGGTCATAGTTTATCGTTGCTTGAAGTAAACATTCAAGCCGTTATTCACAAGCTACGCTATTTAACTTAAAATTCGTTTCTCCCTGTCATTTATCTATCACATCAGACATGACATGAGATTTCTTATAGTGTCATCAATACCAATGATACCAACATGCGACTTCTACTGCTGGGCATAGATCTTTTTCGCCGCGTTCATCTTTCCATCCTAGACATGCATGCCGTATTTTATTTGAATTTACGCCAGTATTCAAATATGAAAATCGAGCTAACATGGTCACTCACATTGTGATGATTAAAAACGGTATACTTACCTACCTACCATCTAAATTAAAAAAGTAGCATCCGATATTTCGGCATTGTTGCAAATACCATCTTTACGGAGTTACTCAATTTACATGGTCAATATCCCTATTTAAGTTATACTAACAATGAAAATTGAAAATACTTACTAACTCGTTACCGCAACACACACGGTACTTTAGTTGTTCATGTATAATGCGTACAGAGTAGTAGGTGGGTACTTACTGATAAATATAACACTAGTTTACGTTGCGAGTAGGTACATAATACATTGTAAGTAACAATTACAAACTGGTATAAAACATAAACATATCACTTCTACATTTTTAAATCAGTAATACAATGCACACATGTATGTCATAACAGCGATTACTTTGGTCAGTTCACGTAAACCACCTTCAGAAGTTACATCATCTACGCAATCAAATCCAGACGTTTCAAAATCCCATTAAAATGTCATTTCCGGAGTTAGCAAAACGGAAATATTAGTGAACATTAATTTGAATGGAGCCAGAAGCCGACGGGAAAACGGACTTGGAAGTTGTATTTGATAATACAAATAAAGACTCTAGCCCAGTTGGTTCTTAAGACGTTAATAAGAAGACTTGAATAGAAATGTGACGGTCACAACGTAAGCGCCAAAAGCCCTAACCTTCCTTTTTGTAAAATAAAAAAAGTTGTATTCATAAAGCTAGAACAAAGGGCCGGCCAGCAGCAGCTGAATGGGGAGAAAGACAGAAATGTACAAAAAAGTTCTACCTGACCATACCCATTCGTAAAATCTATTGTTAGAATGCGGCCACATTACTGGCTGCTCTTGGAAACACTGTCCCATTTTTGGAGTTTACATTCTGTGACATTCGATGACTGTGCTAGTTGATTTTATTTTACAGTGATTTGAAAATGTCTGCAAAATTATTGAGTGTTAATTGAAGGCAAGAGATAACTTACTTTATAATAATTTTAGTAGGATATAGTATAACTAGCTTTTGCCCGCGGCTTCGCACGCGTAGATTTTGGACTTCTATGAAAAAAAAATGTAAAAACCTAACCTGAACCTCCTTTGATAGTCGTTCGTTTCTATGTGGGGTCGCAGTTCTAACCTAACCCAAAACCTACTTTGATAGCCGTTCGTTTCTGTGTGAGATCGCAGTTCTTACCTTTCCTAAACCGAAGTAGAATCTTACCTTATTACATTCTGTCTGAAGTCTGTTGCATTGAACAGCATATTAGTATGACATAATTAAATACTTAATTGCAAATAAACTACACGAAATAAAATTAGCAACGCAGGCATCGTCATTTCCTGGGTGAATATCTAAGCGTTTCAACCGCCTAATTTTTGTCGAAGTTTCTATTCGTTACAATGTGCTACTTTGTCATTTTAAGGAGGATACTTCGCCATTTGTATAAGATATCGTTATGATCGTTAAGATATCGTATTGAGATGTTTAGAAATTTCGGCAAAAATGATGCCACCAAAATTAGGCGGTTGAAATTCTCAGATATTCACCCTCCTACAAAACAATAATGTAATCCGCCACAGGCTTCGTCCTTTTCTCTTATGGTAGAATAGTCAAGCCAAAACATTTAACCGGTGATGAGTCCAGTCAATCAGGACTCTAACCACAGTGACTCGATAAACCAGAGAAACGATATCCATGATGTTTTTTTTACTGTTTAACCATTTCACCCCTTTCAGAGGTTGAATTCTCAAAAACCTAAAACACATCTTTATCTTTTTATGTTTAGGAATACTCCTGTAAAGCTTTGGATAAAATGGTTTAAATAATCAAGTTTTCCCATACAAACTCTGGACCCCCATCATTGCACTCCATAGGGTGTGGATTTAGATTTAAAATTTTTTAAACCACCCCTACACGTAGGGCCTACACCCTTAAAGGAACCTACGTGCTAAATTTGGAATCTCTAGAACCAGAAGTAAACGTAAATAATTAACCTTTGTTTGTTTTTCGAAAATTTTAAATAAAGATTAATTATTTATGTACTCATTTAATTTACAGAATACTCCTGTGAAATTTCGGATAAAATAGTCCAACTAATCTTGTTTCACCTTACAAACTTTGGAGCCCCATTTCAACTCTATAGGAGGTGAATTTTGAAAAATCCTGGAATTACTTTCCTTAGATTTTTATTCTAAATTAGTTTACGCAATATGCAATTTCTTAATCCAAAACTAAACTTTTTATACAAGTACTCGAGGTAAAATACTCGTACTATATAACATGGTAGAGGTATGTAGATAAGTACCTACTTCTTCATTGGCAACAACACTTCTATGACGTTTTGAATTAAATGGCCCAACGAATCTGGTTCCTCCTTACAAACTTTAACCTTCCATTTAACCCACATCCATAAACATCAATTTTGGGAATGAATTTTCAAAAAACCTGAAACACGTGTTTACTTATTTATTGTTAAAAACATTCATGTGAAGTTTCGAATAAAATAGCCCAACTAATCTTATTTCCCCATACAAACTTTAACCCCCATAGGGAATGAATTTTCAAAAAACCTGAAACACGTGTTTACTTAAATATTTATTGTTAAAAACATTCATGTGAAGTTTCGAATAAAATAGCCCAGCTAATCTTATTTCCCCATACAAACTTTAACCCTCCATTTAACCCCCATAGGGAATGAATTTTCAAAAAACCTGAAACACATGTTTACTTATTTATTATTAAAAACATTCCTGTGAAGTTTCGAATAAAATAGCCCAACTAATCTTATTTCCCCATACAAACTATAACCCTCCATTTAACCCCCATAGGGAATGAATTTTCAAAAAACCTGAAACACGTGTTTACTTATTTATTGTTAAAAACATTCATGCGAAGTTTCGATTAAAATAGCCCAACAAATCTTATTTCCCCATACAAACTTTAACCCTCCATTTAACCCCCATAGGGAATGAATTTTCAAAAAACCTGAAACACGTGTTTACTTATTTATTGTTAAAAACATTCATGTGAAGTTTCGAATAAAATAGCCCAACTAATCTTATTTCCCCATACAAACTTTAACCCTCCATTTAACCCCCATAGGGAATGAATTTTCAAAAAACCTGAAACACGTGTTTACTTATTTATTGTTAAAAACATTCATGTGAAGTTTCGAATAAAATAGCCCAACTAATCTTATTTCCCCATACAAACTTTAACCCTCCATTTAACCCCCATAGGGAATGAATTTTCAAAAAACCTGAAACACGTGTTTACTTATTTATTGTTAAAAACATTCCTGTGAAGTTTTGAATAAAATAGCCCAACTAATCTTGTTTCCCCATACAAACTTTAACCCCCCATTTAACCCCTTTAAGAGAGGAATTTTCAAAAATCCGTTCTTAGTGCGCCTCTAGACATTATAAAGAATCTAAATGCCAAGTTTGAACTCTCTAGGACCAGCGGCTTGGGCTGTGCGTTGATTTAAGTCAGTCAGTCAGTCAGTCAGTCAGGACATTGCCGTTTATATATATAGATTTGAAATATAGTTAATATGATTAAAGTACTATCATTTGATAATTTTTTTTATTTATCCGCAATTTTGTTCAATAGGGATGATGACTGGCAAGTCAAATCAGCATCTTTTTTCGAACTGTCAAAACGATCGCCACTATGGAATTTTATATGAAATACTCAAAAGTGACGTCACGTTTGAGTACTGCCAAATGACCTACTCTTTTAAGTTCTTTTCAATTTATGAAATAGAAGTTCTGTCCAAAAATTACTGCAATCTACATCTTAGTAGTTATTTCTTCGTGTATTATGTCATGCATTATGTTAAATAATTTATTTTAACTACAGTCATCATCCCTATTACTGTACCTATTTCTGAAATCACAGTCTTTAGAGGAATTACTGACTTGACAAAGATCAGAGACGCCGTGGTGTCAATGATGTTAGTGTTTATTGTATCTATGTATATCTTATGTTTTTGGTATTCTGCAAATAAAATTGATGGTTTATATGAAGTTTTCTCTTTTGATCCGTGTAAGAACTCCCTATGTCAAACAGTGGGCGTATAATATTCTGACGAATGAACCTACAATCGCTTACCTTTAGTACCTATCTACATCACTTAGCATGAAATATTAAAGTGACACAATGTCATAATTCATGCTGCTCGATAAGTAGGTATATTTGTTCCGTTCCGATATGAAGGCGCCGTAGAGTCTGGACTCTTTTCCAAATTTTAAGGCTTCCTGATATTCCCTAATCATAGTTGTTGTGCAAATATTTTACTGATTTGGTACTAGGTACTATATAGTAGGTTTCTGAGGTTAACTCTTTGGTCAAACCAGTTCGACAGTTTTGTTCTAGTGTTTCATACTGCTTTTCTTCAACTCTCCAGAATTTTAATTGTGTACCAAGATTTCATTTTCAATGCAGCATAGCAAATTGTTCGCAAGTTTTGCAACGCGCTTTTGGCACCGATGCAGTTGCAAGGTCTTATACATAGTTAAGTATGCTTAAACAGAGACGTGTTTTTTTAAATGAATAATTAAAGTTAAGTAGTGGGTTTAGATTTATGTAAATATTTATTAAACGGGTTACTCACGGGTGTTCCATGATGAGGATCCTCTAAATGGATCGAAACATGTCAAGCAATTGTCGACTAAAATTACGTGAGTAACCCGTTTGATAAATATTTAAATTAAGTAGTGGTATCAAATTATGAAATTTAAAATGACTCGTAACAAATCAAGAAAAAGTTAGTTATCGGGCCGCATCAGAAAGTGGGACGATGTACCCTGACTTCTGTTTTGACTACCGTCATGCTTTTATCACTATCGACGAAGGAATTAGTACAAAAATAAATTACGAGATCAGTTTAATTTGTAAATATTGTCTGTCTGTCTGCATAATGTTTGCAGGTCAACATAATTTACTATCAAAACTGAAGATTGGTAAATTATTATTGATATGCTCTTTGGGAAGCGATTTGTGAGATAAGGTTACAAGCACAACATACTCAGCATCAATACCTAAACATTAAAAAAAAATCTTACAAATGTTAATCTACTAGCGACTCGCCCTGGCTTTGCAAACGGCTTTTTTGTGTTATTTATTTTTTTTTATGTATTACCAATAATTAATTATAGGGAAATACTTTTTTTAAGCGTTTTTTAATAAATTTTTAGTAAGACATTTTTCTCATTTTCTCTAACGCCCGTCAATGAGTATGACAAGGTAAAAACCCATAGTGTAAGAATTTTAATCGTGCAGGCATCGTTCAATGAGTTTTGATCGAAATAGTTTTTTGAAAACCACATTTTCGATGAGATTTTCATTAAATTAAATGATGACGAAGTGAGAAAATATACGTACCAACCGACACCGACTACAAGTTTTGGTTGGAAACCGATTCTTGAGTAGATACTAGTAGGTATTATTAAGTAATCGAGTAGTCACTCATAATTTCGTTCCACCCGATGCATCTCGCAATGCGTTGCATTTGAGCACAAATTAAATTTGTGTTATGTTGTAACGTAACTTTTACCGCGTACGTTTTTATTTTATTTTATATCGAAAAACTGTATCAAGACGCAAGAAAATGTATTCATTTTTGGTTGTTGTGTAATGAATTAAAAATATAGGTACAATGGTTCTAGATTATAGATTTTTGTCGAACGGTTTCTTTATATCGTTCGCAACTTTCATATGAGCAGCAACTTTATATAGGATACTTGTCTTTTTCCTAAATGTATGTAGAAGTGTTGTGAATTTAAGCGTCGAGGCGTAAACTATAGGCCTCGAGTCGTGACTGCAGCGTCTAGAAGCCTCGAACCTCGAAACCTCGACTGTATAACCTTTTTTGAGCTAAAAACTTAAACGCTTAAGTCTTCATAAATATCTTGGGACATGTTACACAAATCGACCTAGTCCCACGGTAAGCTCAAATAAGGCTTGTGATGTGGTTACCAGGCGACGATATATATAATAGATAGATACATACAGATACTTAAATACATATACAGCCATGACCCTGGAACAAATATTTATGATAAATAAATACACAAATAATACCCTCGGTGGGATTCGAACCCAGAACCTCTAGCTTCTTAGGCAGGGTCGCTACCAACTAGGCTACGGAGGCTGACGAATATGTTTTGTTAAACCCCCTCGTGCAATGAAAATAATTAATGAAAATTTTTAAATAAGGTGGGACACTTTTGGCTTCAAGTCAAGGCACTATAAATTAAATTTGTGTTATGTTGTAACGTAACTTTTACCGCGTACGTTTTTATTTTATTTTATATCGAAAAACTGTATCAAGACGCAAGAAAATGTATGTTGTAAGCCTTTTTTATTTTTATTTAAGTGTATTTTGTAGGGATATTTTATAAGTTTTATATATAAGTTTTTAGTTAATAATTTAATTTCGTTTTGTTATATAGTTATAGTTTGTTATTTAATATTTAGTTTATCTCAGTTGCTATAATTGTAAGTAGTTAATTTGTGTCTGAATAAAAAAGCACTATTGATGGACTTTTCAATCTTATTTCTAACAACACACGGTTGTAATTTGACTTACAAAAATTCCTTACTTAATTCATTACTGGTGCCATCACCCTATATACTTCTAGCAGTGAGTTCTACCGCAAACTAAGAAAAAAATTTGCATGTCTCTGTCACTTTAATGACAATTTCGTTAGAGTAACAGAGAAATTAAGAACTTCGAACTTCGCGGTAGGATCACTGGCTGTCGAGTTGACGATATCGATATTTGGCTGATATATATTAAACAGACCCTAAGTGTAACATTTTCCACTAAAACATGACCCTAAACGACCTGTTTCACAATCACCCGATACATATATCCGTCAGATAAACTTATCACTGTATTTTATCTTAGACATGTAAAAGAAGCAACTATTTATCTGACAAATATATTTTATTCGGGGTTGGTGAAACAGCCCTAGGAATCGACTACGAGTTTATAGCGAAGGCGTATAAGTTTTAAACAGATAGGAGCGACTTTAAATGGATACGAGTAGGTGCGATAGCGGATGGAAAGCGAACAACGCTTCCGCCTCAGAGTGGCCGGCCGCTAGATCCCGTGTTTATTCATACTCATACTCATAAAAATTATTCGTTACATGTGGTATTGGCGCAAAATGCTCCGGATATCCTGGACTGAACGACGCACCAACGCTTCTATCTTGGAAGAGCTCAATGTCACAAGACTATCTGACATCTGCATCCAAAGAGTCCTCAAATTCTTGGGGTACACAATCAGACGTGGCGGGGATACGATATAATGATGAGCATTACTGGGAGTGTCGATGGAGAAACAAATGGCACGCGCCCAGTAGATGGATGGATGTGGTCCAAAATATAACCCAAACTTCACTACAGTCGACCATTCATATGACCGAAGATCGAACGGCTTGAAGAGCAGTGACAGGAAGAATACCCCATAGGAGTCACGTCTCTCAGACATGAGGCAACGACTTAGAAGAAGAAGATTCATAAAAAATATAATATAAAGTGTATAAGTCTGGGATCCGCCCAACAAAAAATTGGAGGACAATCTTGTATAACCATCGACCTATTCCTACGGTAATTTCACTATGTATTATTAAAGCTTGTATTGTGAGCACTATTATAAAATGATAACTATATACCTAATATTAAGACCGAGTGACCGAGGGGTGCAGGCATCAGCCGCGAAAGCTGAGCACGTGGGTTCTATCCCCACCTCGGACGTTAGGTGATCTTGGTCGTTTTTCTTTGGTATATGACATCTAATATTTATAATTTATGCCTAATATTATTTGCGACGATAATGGATAGATACCAAGTTATACAAGAGTCAAGAATCCAAGAGACTACCAGAGAAGAACATAATAGTTATATATCTGATCATTACATTGATACTGGATTATGAGGTATATAGGTCCTTCAAGTAACTTTCTCACTCTCTCAACGCAACTCTCTAACACTTTATTCTCTGAATTTGAAGTGATAGTCGTGAATTACTCACATAAACAAATTTCAGGACGGCAGAGTTAACATTTAAAGATTAACTACGGCCTTGTTCAAAATATCCTATATCAAAACATGTGAGGTCTAAAGGCCCCAAATCTTCAAGAACACGGTTATGCTCCATCTAGCGGTGAGCTCAGTACGTGGGCACCGCCTTCGCCTCCAGAATAACAAATGAAACCTGATTTCTAGCGAGTGGGCAGCGATTATAACGCCAACATCGCAGCGAGAACGCTTCTTCCAACTGCAATTAGTTATAGAACACCGATTTATACGTAGAATCATTGGAAAGTATCAGTGATTGTGTTTTTGATGGCATACTAGGTACCAGACGCCTCGTGTAATGTTGAGCAATTACCGTCGCCCATGGATATCTGTGGGGTCACAAGTGCGTTGCTGGCATTTTAAGTGGAATTGCACAAAAAAGAAGAAACAAGCCAGTTTGATTATGTGTAATAAATATGGTGCTTTAAATTTATATTGATAATTTCTAGTGCCTATCCGTCGTCGGATGCAGGGCCTTGGGTCTTAGTGTTGACTTTGAATACATACAGGCAACAGCAGAAATAAAAAATCAGATATGGGATTGGATTAACACGCATGTACATTCGACAAGATGCGTGAAAAATAACGAATATTTTAGGAGTTTTTAACGTAGGTAGAGAAAAACTTTGTTAGTACGGCCATGTAAAGCGTCGTGCTACTCTGGGAAAACTGTACTCAACATTAGTGAACATAATAAGGGAAACGGCAGGTGAATGGTAGGGTGTGCTCCCGGTTCTGAATTTGTATGGCAAGAACCGGGAATTCTCGGTTCCAGTACTGTATGTTTATAGAAAGCTAGAACCGGGAGCACAACTTAACGGATGGAGAAGGATTTCCAAACCGTGCGTCGTTCTCGTTAACTTTCCCAACAAAGTATGGGGAATATTCCCAATTGGAAACTTTCCCCATAGTAACATTACAGGGAACGACCCATCACTACACGACTCAAAATCACAAAAAAATAGTTTGGCTTTTCCTGTCCAATGTTCTAGTGGTCGAGCTATTATGATTATTTATGTCTCACTAATAACTACCGTATACCGTACCGTATAGTTCAGTCAAATGACTGAACTACGTAGTTATTTTGTGGATGCTATATGAAATTAAACGAAAGAAGTTATTCTAGTGATTGATTTGCTTCTCTTACAAGAATTCAATATTTCGAGAACCTTCCTCCCTTACAACATCTTCCATGAAACATACAATGTGTCACTACGATGGTGTCAATTTCACTATCCATTAAGCCACCCATTGTAATTCTCGAAGCCATTGTTTCCCGTATCGCTTTACAGACTTCATTAATTCAGTGGAACTTGAAAATGAACTGCATCGGAATTGCATTCCAGTTAAAAGTTACATAATTTAATACCACGACAATATATTATGTACCTAACAAGAATAGTGGTAATCGGTTTAAAATCACATTTAGTATCTATACATCGTGGAGAAGCATACAGAACAGCAAAACATACAGAAGCACCAAAAGAGCCTACAGGGAGTTAGAACTGTATAGAAATTGGATCCCAAATTTAGAAGACGATCACAAACTAGTAACCACATCAAGGGAAGAAATATTACACAGTGCAACTAACTTTTACAGAAAACTGTACAGCAAACCCAGAAACGAAGTTGGACCAGTTGTAGACATTCCAGAGGGATTGCATGAAGAAAACAACCTTGTTTCATGCGATGGTAATTCTTGTCTACAACTAATAAATGAGAAAGAAGTATATGATCACATTAAGTCACTGAAGGCAGACAAGAGTCCTGGACCTGATGGAATATGTAATGAAGTATTGAAAATCGGATCTCCAATTCTAACTAGCTTGCTTACTGGTCTTTTCAACAAAGCAATTGAGGAAGAATCTGTACCAAATCAGTGGGGCAATTCTGACATTATACTCCTGTACAAAAAAGGGAATCCACAGGACATAAGTAACTACAGACCAATAAGCCTTTTACCAGCCATCTACAAACTTTTTGCTTCGATTTTACTTCAAAGAATTAATACCAGTATAGAGATTCAACAACCCATCGAGCAGGCAGGATTTAGGTCAGGATTTTCAACAGTTGATCATATACATGCATTAGAACAAATTATTGAAAAATATATGGAGTTTAATAGTCATGTTTACATAGCTTTTATAGACTACAGTAAGGCATTCGACTGTGTGAGCCACAATTCAATCTGGCAAGCTTTACGGGCCTGTAATGTAAATCAAAAATACATAAATGTAATCGAAAACATTTATAACAACAGCACCAGTAGACTCAAACTCGAAAAAAAAGGCAACACTATTGAAATACAAAGGGGAGTTCGACAAGGCGACCCCTTATCACCCAAGCTTTTTATAGCAGTCCTGGAAGAGATATTCAGAAAACTCAACTGGAAAAGCAGAGGAATAAGAATCCACAACAAATACTTAACTCACCTGAGGTTTGCGGACGATGTGGCGATATTCTCAGAAAATGTTACTGAACTAGAGCAGATGATAACTTCCCTCGCCCAAGAGAGCTCAAAGGTAGGTTTGGAATTAAATGCTGATAAAACAAAAATAATGACCAACAGCAATAACAAACAACCAGTACATGTAGGAGGCAAGCACATAGAATATGTTGACACTTATGTCTATCTTGGAAAACAGGTTTCATTCAATAGTACAAGAAACGACGAAGAAATAGAAAGACGTATAGCTACAACATGGAGAAAGTTCTGGGCACACAAAGAAATCCTTAAAGGAAATTATAGCTTAGACTTAAAGAAAATTGTTATGGATACTTGTCTCCTACCTTGTCTGACCTGTGGGTGTCAGACATGGGTGTATACAAATAAAATCAAATCTAGAATAACTTCCTGTCAAAGAGGTATGGAAAGAAGCATTCTAAAACTAAGAAAAATTCAAAAAATTAACAGTGAAAAAATAAGAAAAAAGACAAAAGTAAGAGATGCACTAACCCATGCACTGAAAATGAAATGGCAATGGGCGGGTCACGTAGCACGCCTCACAGACCATAGGTGGACATTAAAAACAACTCAATGGGAAGGCCCATTGCACAAAAGAAAATTAGGAAGACCAAGGAAACGTTGGGCAGACGATATACGCAGAATAGCAGGGAAAGATTGGATGTTGCTAGCGATAGATAGGAAGAACTGGAAAGAGATGGAGGAGGCCTTTACCCAGCAAGGAGTCCATATGTTAAATTAGATTTAAGACAAACATGTTAGTAATGTAAAGTTTTGGTATATGGAATAAATGGCTTATTATTATTATTATTACATCGTGGAGAGTTGGCCCATCCATCTGGGCCTAATGCAATATGTTTTTTTAGCAAAATAATGTTATACGAAATGGTTTTCGTAATTAGAATCCGAGATTGAGTAGGTGTGTATGTATTTTATATATACCCTTAACGGTTTTTCACTATTTTTGTTACATCCTGTAAATTGTTATTATTTGAAAACCACTAATGAAACGATAAGATAGAGCCGGAAATGGATTGGTCCTGTAATAGTTGTTTATAGGATTCGATAAATTAACCCTTCATCCGACAAAAGTAGGGTATGCTCGTATGTTCAATTTAAGCCTCCTTGGCACTTAATAATTCAGGTTAAAAAAAATACAAAAGTAGGTAGGTTGTCGAATTACAGGTCTGTCTGCAGTTCGTGTACATATACATAAGCTCATTTCTCGCCTTTTTGACCTCTTACACAACTGCTGTAGGTGCCTATTACAACTGTTAACCTATTTTGCTCCTGTATCTCGTGAACTAACGACATTCCCAGAAATCATCAGCTGATTGTCAATTAATGAAGAGCAAATAATTCATTTCTTCGTTAAAGCTACCGAACGTATCTGTATTACGAAATAACTTGTCTTGTTTGATAAATAGTATTGTTTTGAACATTAATTATCGTTCGCAAGTTTGAGGGGAGATAACGGCTCGTTTAATACTATCGCTGTGTACCTAAATCGTTTGATAATTGTACTCCGAGTACTGGTTACGTCGAAAAATAATACCGGATGTTTTCTAAGATAAGGGAATGAATGAGCTTTGGTGCGTTCCGTCCTTTGCGACCAATAAACTGGGTTGTGTTATATTTTAGATTAAAGTAGATGTAAATATATTCTAAATTAAAATACCTATAGATGATCATATCAATATGACACCTATTACTAGTCCTTAGTCTGTTAGTTGTATAGTCGATTAGTTGGAAAGGTTGTCTAAATTTCTAAGTAAAAGTCCTTTTGGGATGTATTCTTTTTAGGTTCTACATTTTCCAATAAGTAATATTTCGGGGTCATCAGCATCCTTATTTCAGCCATAAGACGTCCACTGCTGATCATAGGCCTCCCATTTAGACCTCCACATACGCTGGTTGGGTGAGACCTATATCCTGTGTCTCCTGGCGATCTTCATAAGGTCGTGTGTCCATCTTGTGGATGGACGCACACTAAATTTACCAAACCGTGGTCTCCACTCGAGCACACCCCATTGGCCATCTGCTTTGCGTGCAATGTGGGATCCCATTGCCACTTCAGCTTGCTAATCCGGAGGGCGATGTCGGTGACCTTTGTTTCTCTACGGATCTCCTCATTTCTGAATGGATCACGAAGAGAAACCTCGAGCCTTGCCCTCTCCATATCTGACTTTGATCTATGAGATGAGGTCGATAGGGAAGGACCACGCCTCGGCGCCGTAAGTCATCACTGATTGAGGACTTTCGTCTTGAGGCACTTGAGGTATGTTGAACAAAAGACGTTGCGTAGTTTCCCGAACGCTGCCCAACCAATTGGAATCGGCGGCTGACCTCTTTGGACCTACCTATTTGTACTACTTGTCCTAGGTAGATGCACGAATCAACAACTTCGAGTACCGAGTTTTCAACAGGCACTGGGACGGGCACTAAATTAGCATTTAACATGTTTCGTCTTGTTCATATTCCTACCCGTTCAGAAACTGGGTTCAGGTTATTGAGCATCGTGCTCCGTCGACTTTGCCATGACTGCGATATTGTCGGCAAATCGAAGATGAGTGATTTATTCGCAGTTTTATCTCGATGCCAAGTCCTTGCCATTTCAAAAGCTTGAAGGTGTCTTCCAATACGATAGTAAACAGTTTCGGAGAGATTACTTTACCTGCCTTACGCTTACGCCTTTTCATATAGGAAACGCAAGTGTACTCAGCACCTGTACTCGGGCTGTATTGTGGTATTACTATACAAACACTTCAATGTACCATCAAGTCAATATAGCATCGCTGAAGAGACTCAAGCACCGCCTATATCTTCAAAGAATCGAAGGCTTTCTCATAGTCCACAAACGCTAAGCATAATGGCAAAATATACTCTTCGGTCTTTTGTATAATTTGCCACAGCGTATGGATGTGTTACTATAACCATTTCGGAATCCCGCTTACTCGGGAGGCTTGAAATCATCAAGTCTGTGTTCTACATTGCAGTAAGAAAATGTTATTTATACATGACATGAAGCACGTTCAGCATGGCCTAGGTATACACCGTTACCTAATATAAAGTAGGTACCTAAAAAGTTTAATCGCCTGTTTATTTAAAAATAATTCGCCGATAACGAACACGTATCATAAGCTTTTGGTCTGCAATATGTCATGTAATGTAGTCTGGACTCTAGGTCATTCTTGTCCTTTGGGTCATTGTCACTCGGAAAAACGAAAGCTTCTCCACTCGGTGCCATGCCATGTTATCACATAGGGCTGTAGATCGGGGAACCTAATGCACCGTTAGGTAATTGTTTTATTCCAAAATTAGTACATGAATTCCTGAACACTGCATGTTCACCGAAAAGATGATAACCTAAATCGGATGGACGGGCGGAGTATAAAGGGGTATAAAGGGCTTTAAAACATTTATTGAATGTGTGTTTTTCTTTTTATCAAGTAGTAATTTTTGTGTTGTTGTTCATCTTATTTAAATTTACACGCTGTTAGATTTTGATCATAACTTAAATCTTTTATTAATAGTTGAAAATTTTAGGATACCCATTGTTTCGAAAGCGAATACAATGTATGTAAAAGTATTTTGTGAAATAAATAAAATAAGTTTATTTCAGGCCTCGAAGGTCCATGGACACAAATATATGATATAATTAATATTTTCTTTGAATATAATAAATATTAACTCGATTTTGGCGACATAAAATCGTTACCTACTCTGTTTTGTCATGTATGAAGAACTCTGCAGGTTATACTGTCAGTTCTGCCTTTTTGGGATCTACAATTCTGTATGAAACTAGTTACATACATATTCCCTTAGCGCCATTTCTGTACCAAGCTATAGTATTTAAGCAGAAAAAGATACGCTTTGTAGGTATCTACAGTTGTACAGACTTATATAACGAGAGATAAATGACCCGCTGGTACTGATAGCATTATTATTTTTAATTAAACGAATAATA
Organism: Thaumatotibia leucotreta; assembly: GCA_025490895.1. Classification (NCBI taxonomy): domain Eukaryota; kingdom Metazoa; phylum Arthropoda; class Insecta; order Lepidoptera; family Tortricidae; genus Thaumatotibia; species Thaumatotibia leucotreta. The sequence goes on from JALPQI010000305.1 coordinate 201,115, forward strand.
TCAGTTACGTAAGTATGAAGGATCTCTTTGAATGGACTGGCGACGTTCCATTCATGGCACACACTCATTGGGTGACCTTAGTCCGTAGATCATTTATTTAGATGGAGTGTTATTGGCCGCCTCGGTCACATATTGGCGGTTGACGGTTCCGCAATTTAGTAAGACAGCACGACGGCTTATTTCATTCGAGTCCGTATTTGCTAGTACTTGTGCTCATATATTAAAAAGATCAGTCAAAACATTCTAGCTTCAGGTACTGTAAACTAAACAATGTTACAAGAAATAGTGCGAAAGTGCAACATACTATAATGAATTTTGCTGGTGGTAGGACCTCGTGCAGGGTTCGCCCGGATATCTACCACCGACCGTTAACATGCCGCTAAATAGTTAGTACTGTGTTCCAGTTGGGGGGTAGGATAGCCGGTGTAATTACTGGCATAGAGGCAATCCATCTAAGTCCTCAGGGTAGGCAGCGCATAGGCGATTTTTTGGTCACTATGTCCATGGGCCTCAGTTCCCGCTTTCTATCAGGTGGGCTGAGAGCTCAGTTCTTCTAACTTCCTCACATAAAAAAAAAGAATTGTCTTAGTAATCCACGGGAACCTGCGATTAATTCGAAATGCGGAGTCCGTTACCGTTTAGCCCATGCCTTAGTCGTATTATCGACATGAATTTAAACTAGGAATGCAAGCGGATATAGTCCGAAGACTGTATCGAAGATCGAAGTATCAATTGAAACTAGTAGTGAAATTGTGTGTTTATTTAATTAGCGTTTTAATTCTATCAGTCTCGATAATTTTGTTATTTGCAATATTAATTTTAGGTTTCTCTTAAATGCATAAACTGTTAGCCCTATCCTTTTCTAACTGATGACCTTAGAAAAAAATAGTGATACATTTAAGTAACGGCAGACAGGCATTAGACACGGCATGACCTTCAGATAACTGAAGAGTAAGTAGAAGAGAAGTAGAAGCGAAGAATAGAGTGAAGATGAAGTAGAAGAGATGTAAGAGCAAGTAAACAAAGCAAGCCTAGGTGATTGAATAAGAGCGGAGAAAGTTACTTATTTTTGAAACCATCAACACTGAATAACTGTGACACGTATAGAAAAATATAAAGGTATAGGTTGCTCAATACTGAATTTGACTTCTGATGACAATTGGAAATGACACACCCTCTCTAAATCATTTGCTACATTAGCATGCAATCGCTGATACACCTAATTCGAATAGAACCAGGATTTTAAGCCGATTTGGTATTGTCGGAATTGGAGGTGATTAAATAAATTCCAAGTAGCGGTCGTCGGAGGGCGTGCGGCGCTGGGGACGGATTCCCGTCGCTGACGAACTCGAGAACCAACAACTCAGACCAACCAGTATCAGAGGAACCCAAGGCTACTGTGGTGGGTGAGCGAGAAATTGGTCCGTTAGATTATCGAGTTGGCAAAAACTTGAGCAAGCATCATTGCCGAATTAGGAATATTTAAATCAAAATTGCATATTAATTTTATATACATTTCGTGCAAACACCAACTAAAACATTCATGTCATGAATCCGGATCAACTAACAAGTCAATAGTCCAGTCGCCTCATGACTGTTCTTTAAAATACAAAAATGCCAGGAAAAAGGATATATTTCAAATATCCACCGTGAAGCATGTCTATTCGAGTCAGATTTTGTTTCCGAGGCTAGCTCTCTTTGTATTGGTTCGATTGAATCGACATATGCGCCTGCGCATAGGAATACGCAGCAGTGGCGCGGGCGCGGCGAGGCAGTCGACCTTCCGTGAGGCCGTCCCCCCTCCTCGCCCCGCGTTTGCTGGACACCACGTGGGCCCGCCGAGTAACATAACATGCACTTTACTCAATACACTCATAACTATTTGCACTGAATGCATTTTGTGCGCTGTCGCAATTAAACTTTGAATAATGGTGCGTACAAAAGGTTAGAAGACAAGAGTTATGTAATATTTGTCGTTAGAAAATGTAGACATATGCCTCGAGTGGGATGCCTTGGTTACTTAGTTGATTGTTGGCAGGATTTAACGAGACGCAAAAGCCACGGAAATTTTATTTGAGATAAAAAAGACGGGAATAAAAAAATTTAAAAATGTTACTTTCGACATCTACCTTGTCTCTAAGCACTCGTTTTATTTCTTTCAATACTTATGAGAGTAAATTATGAAACAGATAGATACACTGATAACGGCATCATTAAATTAGAAAATGACATTGACCAGCAAAAGTCAATCCATTTTGCATACCTATGCAAATATTAACCCGACTAAAAATTGAAACATGTGGAGGTATTTTAATAAACCCACATAACATTATAATAATTATATGGATCCACTAGTCCACGTAAATCATCTTATAGTTCATTAATGTTTAATCAGCTATAAAGTTTTTATTAATAGTGTTAATGGAGTGGATGATAAGATTTCAAACTAGGATTTTTGAATATAACTGCCATCTTGTAACCAGTTCCATATTTCGTGATATTAACGATAATCGTAAATCAAAGCGAATGGACAATACAGGCCATGGCCGTAAAAGGATCACCGTACGATGGACATTCATGAGAAATAAAAAAAAATGAATATCAAAGGCAAAGCTGGGTACCATACATCAGAAGTATTTTTTTTAAATTATCTCGTTTATTTTATATATCCTATCCTGGGACAGCCTTCGCCTTGCAATACCCCGAAATCAGAACATGTCCCAGACTCGACATTAGATATTAACACTGAGATGATTCTCATCAAATACCACCTGTTTGAAACTATAATTTATTCAGGCTTCAGAAACAGAGGCGCCATTAAAACCAATCATGCGATATGATAATAGGCTAATATCGCAACACGCAACGCTCCCCACAAATCATTCCGCGAGAACAACCTTTCGCTCTTTTCCCACATTCACTATTTTCCGAGAAAAGGTTTACTGTGTAATTGCCCGATCCTTAATAAGGTTCGAATATTTATGAGCCAGTTCAACCTGAAGCGTTTAAAGTTAGTGAACGAAGGCCAACTAATTATTTATCTCCCATGTAAGACAATTTTAGCCGATCATTTGACGTTCACCAGAAGCCTATGATTGCTACATGTGATGTGATCTGAACGAACCGTGATATATGGACAGGTGTCAGAGTTGAATATCTGCTCATCGTCTGCCATTTTGGTCCTGCTAACCGGATTCTGATTAAAAGAGCTCTCGTTGCAGCTGTCAAGTGTGCGGCCCGTTGAGATTGACAATATTGAAATAAATCGTTTGCGCTGCACTTACACTTAATACCTATATTATATAGCAAGAGGACGTTATAGTTTGCCATTTGTGCTAATTGTTGTTTGCGGTTTCATTTGAACTCAGCTTATCTTAACATAATGTAACTAACTTATATTGTTGTTCATATGTAAATCATTTTCATTATTTCACTCACGTTGGTATTGTTTTCAATTATGTACTTCACTGCCAGGGCATCTACTGAATTGTCGAAAATACAAGCGAAATCTTAGTTTAAATTGCGTCCAAGGCCAGCAGCGCTTGAATCCCAATCCCACTTTGGTCTTCACAATTTTGCAACCGTCTCCAACTAGTACGATCTGACTATCAACCCGCAACATTGCATGGCGAAGTGATTTACACCGTCGCTCGAATCTTACGATGCATTCATATCGCTTTCCATACGACTGACTCGGAAGGGCCAGAAAGATCTCCAATCTTATTTTTTATTAAACTTTGTTTTTATGAAAGTATTCAATTTGAGATGCTGCTTTTGGAACTTTTGTCTAAATCTATTTCCTACTTTTCGATAACAGATAAATACACAAAATAATACTTGTATTATATATTATATTACAAGACTGGTATTTTTAGTACTCATATGTTTGTATTTAGATTAAATATCGAACAAATTTTTATCTGACTTATAGCCGAAAATACGGGTAAATATTTAATACAGGATCTCAATCTTTGACTTGTAAAGGTAAGAGGTAATAATATTACCGGGCTACGGGTAATAAGATGTGCCGATAAGTGAATCGATCATAATTCAGTTCAGCCATTAGAGAAAAAGGCGGCGTATCTGATGATATGAATATAATAATTGTTGTAATGTCTGAAATGATGACAAAATTGTCAGTTTAGTGAACTCAAGCTTGAAACTAAATTGGGGCTTAATCGCACTTATATTTCACCATAAATATGCAGAAAACTACCAACTTCGATTGTTTATAAATTCTCAACTGAACCAAATGTTAAAGCTCAAGTCAGATTGACAAAAAAAGTTTATTTCTGCAAAACTATGGTCATTTATTGTTTAAATTCAGTTGGTGCTGGTTTGGTCTTATAATGGTTATCGATAGACTCTGTACGCGATTATAACAGTAGCCTAGGTGTGGACCCGTGGGCGACTCGTTCGCCCACGAACGCCCGCACGCGGCCGCGAATTCCGAGCCCACCGCACCAACGCCAGCCTACCTCCTCGCCCTTGTTACAACCTCATAAAGCACATGATCGCCAGGCTAAGCTCCGGCCCACACCTGCCCAAGACACATGGCAAGCAGTGTGGGTTCGAAGCCGCTAATGAAACTTGAATTGTTTTAAGTAGGCTAAGCCGCGCGCTAAATTGTCTGTTTGGATTTTAATTCAGAAACCGCGTTCATGTTTGATACCAAACATAAACTTATTGAAATTAATGATGTAATATTTAAAATTGTTAATACATGGGGTCGTAAAAACCTGTCAAGGCTTTCTTCAAGAGTTTCCTCAAGAGGTTAATATGCTGCTACCGGCGACACTCCTGTTTTGGGGTTGCAAAAGTCTGTACTGGCAAACTCTTTTTTGCTACTGACTTGATGTAATGTAAGTCCAAAATATATGTACACAATTACTAATATTTAAAAATAATTATACTGAGTTGTAAAAACTTCGCATGGCGTTGTTACTTACCTACATTATACGTGGATTTGGACAAAATCTGATGACGTCCTCACTGCAAAAAAAGAAACATTCAATTAGTATCTAATTTATTTAATTGGATGATTTTCATGTCAAAGATTTGGATCGATAACTTATACCTAACTAGATGCCAAGGATCATAATCTCTGTAAATAATTATGGGGAATAATGTAATAATCAGTATGTTATATTTCTATAATGTGCACTAATTTAAAATTATCTATTATATTTAAAGTTATAGTCTTATGATCTGTTTTTGCAAAATTGCTCTCATAATAAGTATAAATTATGACTGAATCTTGAAAAATACACATGAGAATCGTTTACAAAATATGACATTACCTATTTAGTGAGTTTAATATTATAACATTTTATAACCTTTGCCATTTATGAGTGATCTAATACATCCTAACACAAGATTTCGTAAGTATGTACCTAGCAGATCATTAGCCTATGGGGTGATTAAACGAGAAAATCAAAAAGTTAGGTTGGGTTTTTTTCCAATGTCTTCTATAAGCCCCGGAATGTCATTATTATCTACGTATTTTCTTTAACATTAGAAATACTTAACTAAATAAAATAAGCCATTTTTTTGTTTCTTTTCTAAAGTAGGTACAGAATGTTTTCATTCGTTTTGATTTTCCATGATTTCTTCTGCTCAGAACTACGAGGTCTTTTTATCAATAATTCAGTTTGCATGAATATTAGGCATTTTCTCTTATTTATTGAGAGGAACGCATGAATTTGTTTCCCAAATATGATGTTCCTATGTCTGTAAATTAAGTATTTAAACTGTTATAACCACGACAAGGCTTGATGTTTGTCGTATGATTCGATTACGACAATATTCAAATAATTATTTATAACTTTATCCTAAACTAGAAGCGATATAGCTTATCGAAGTGTCTGAGCTCGTATCTCGCTCAGATTACACTGAACAAATACGCATGACGGTTGCGAAGGTCAAGTAGAATACGGACAACAAAAACGTTTATTTGAAATAAAAATCATCATGAATGAATAAACAATTCCACGTTCATAACCTTAATCAATGAGTTGCATGCGCAATGCGGAGAGCTCATTGATCGATCGACTAGCACAGCGTCTGCGCACATGGAAAGAAAACCGGATGGCGCACACAGGCGCGCGCGCCGGTGTGTGTAAAGGATTTCCTACGGCCCCCCGCCCCGCGCGCCCCTCGCCCGCCGTAGACCTGTTGTGCCGCCGCGCCGCTACCGGAGTTACGCCGCATAGTTACCAGACTTGATATGCCTGCTCCGCGCCTGCCTCGCACCCCGCTTCTCTCCCCGCAGGGTTACCATTTATCAGAATTTCGTCCCATATATCTGCCATTTCGAGTTCATGTCGCGCTATTAGTAGAAATTTGTACGGAGAGGAAATTGACTCGTTTATGTTAGTGTCAGTGGTCTTTAATTAATTCTACGGGTGAATACTGTTATTTTAACTAATTAAGAATTTTAGAAGATTTATTATTAAGTTTGCATTTGGATTAGTAACTTAACGACTTGTTTAAAGCGGATCTCGAAATGTTAATGATCTGTTTCTTCATTCTGTTGCATGTTGTTGTACAACTACATAAAACTGTTATTCCACTTCGTTTCGATATATGTTAACATTTTAAAGAATCAGTACCAGTGCATATACCAAAATTGCGCCATGAGTAGGTACATAACTACATAATGTGCACGTAAGTGGACACTAGGTACGTCACAAAATAATATTTACTTGAAAGTACATAATTTAATGCATATAATTTACATTTTAAAGTGTCAGGTATATAAAACAGTTTCTAATAGTAATTCTGATTTGTGCTAGTAATATCACGGATAGTCAATTACACGACAGGAATTTAAACAATTATGTAGTGATATTACCTTAACCAAATCTATATTTTTTAATGTCAGAGACAGCTTACAATTAAGATACAGTCAAGGTCATCAAAAAAGTATCATTTTTCAAGTCCAACGTCTCAACGTGAAGAAATGTACAGATATATATGACGTATAAACTCTAGAGCCAGTTCTGGCAGGCGGATGCGGCGGAAACGTGACATCACCATGCTAATTCCTCTGCTATCATTTAGCGTCGTAAATCTTCCCCAGAATCGCCCATTACGAGTACGACCGTTTTATTTTAAAACAATTTTCGAGGAATTTTTATTCGAACTGCGGTTTGAAAGGTGATAATTTTGGTAACATCGCTATTTAGGCAGCTTGATGATAAATGGCCGTTTCATATCTAAATATGAATCTGGTTTTTTACTTACTTAGTAAACCATGTAAGTAATAGTAGGTACTTTTTTAGGACTTAACAGGGATAATCTTGCACAAATTCAGTTTCAGAGTTCAATCAGATCAGTTTTATAGCTAAGTAACCTACACATTATTGTTTTACGACGGCGGGGTAAAAGAATCCCGGCGAGGGCATTATGTTTATATTTATTCATCACAAATAGTTGTTCCTTGGTCATGGCTGTCCATGTTTTAAGTATCTATATGTATGCAAATAGCACATTTTATTTAACATTAAATCTTTAACAGGAAGGAGTCTAACTTCCATAGCACAGGGAATCCTAGTGTAGACGTTGTGGCACCCTTTAGCTTGTTTACCCTTAGCATTAAGTCTTACATATAGTTACTAATCAAAAATGTACATAGGCTAAGGTTTATTTTCACAAATAAAATTTGTTCTTATTATTACAGGCAAAGTTATTGCCGACTAGGCTACGGAGCTCGATAAGTTTCCTCTCACATAGGTACCTACATTGTCAAAAACCGGTCCAGAAATTTGGGAGAGAATGTGTTTTCGGGAGTAACAAAATTGTGGGTACAAAACCATCTGTAGTCGTTCCATGAGTTGGAAAGTAAAGGATACGTTGTTTTTATTCGATACGTAATGCATTCTATTGCGCTCGCACTTACATATTGGAGCGAGCGCGATGGCCTGCTTTACGTATCGAGAAAAACCTAACGTTACCGATACTTGCAAAGTCATGTGAGCAAAAGTAAACTAAATTTTATTTGAGAACTTCTTATTCTAGTAGATTTTAATGTAAATCTTCAATTTGCCTATATCCTATTCAAAGATTCTGTCACTTCGAAATTATGGTTAATATACGCCAATATTTAGAGTGTACTAATAATAGGATATAGCATCTACCTAAACCTTAGCTCTCGGCAAAACTTTCTCTGAAATAGCAACGTAAAAATTGCAAAATATTCTCAAAATACTAACTGGAAATTATCATGAGAAAAACCTTATGCAAGTTGCAGATGAAAACATTTTCTTTCTTCGGTTACCGCGAGGATTACACATGAAATGAAACTATAAAAACGGATAAACTCGCGTATATTAACTATTTTCAACTTCATTCCGACGTTTCGAACACTTTACACTTTTACAGGGTTCGTGGTCTGCGGATGACAACCCTGTAAAGTGTCCGAAATGTCGGAATGAAGTTAAAGTTAGTTAATATACGCGAGTTTATCCATTTTCGTACTTTTATTTCATTCTCTTTCAGATTAGGATTTATTACGCAGTTCATTAGGGGTTCTCGACGGTTGATGATCGCGACATTTGACGTTTAAGTTACACATTGGCGATTGTATCAACTCAGCAAGTGCCATAGGCCCTAAGGCTTGGCAATCAATGTGTAGTTTATTATTTTTCAATACCAAAAACATTCCGTATGAACAATCCCAACTTGGGAAAGTTATTTTCGGTGCATTGCTACTCTGAAAGCTTTCGCTGAACACCTTAGGTTCGTAGTCAAATCACAGTACTTAACACACGAACACGAGACGTCACGTCATCGTCACCCTAAGGTGTTCTTGGCATTCAAAGATAATAAGGGCTACGATTATTGACAAGTATCAAATCAACATACAAATGGTTTAGGGTCAGGTTCAGGGAGTTACTAAAATGGGCTTTATCGTGTCGGTAAAGAGCTTTTACTAGAGCTTTAAAATTACTCTAAAACGTGACGGAGACGTCCAACACAAACTATATATTATCTACATGCGATCGTCGACCAAAGTGAAGGAAGCCGATGGCGAGCGGCAAACGACTCCACTGCACTGTCCGCTTTCCGTCCTGCTCTACCTGCGTAATAATGTTGCCAGGTGATGGAGCATAAATCTGTGTATTTTATAAATAATAATAAATTAACTAACTCTTTATTTACCAAACTGTAATTACTATTTTATATGGCGATGTCCGGTGTGCCAAACTAGGCTGAGCCTGCATGTTGGGACCCACTGAATATTCGTTTAGAGAACATTCAAATTGCACTCCAGTTCCAAAGTTATTGAAAGGATGGGTAATAATTATAATACTAATAGAAATAAAAGAAATAATACTATTATTTTAACATTTGTAATTACTTAATTTTAGATAAAGCAAAAACCTAAATTCTGGTAGGTAACTATACGTACCTCAACGCTGGTACTAATTCGGTAGCGAAAATGTTCCAGAAAACCGACACACAGTAGATCGAAATGAATAAAAAATGGACATTCGCATTTTTTTCTAAAAATCCTATTTAAAGAAATGCTCTTAGGTTGAAAATGATATGAGGAATAAAAAATGTTACATAAAATTTTCTAAATGAGGCTTATTTTAAGCAGAAAAAAATAAAATGGTTTTTTTTTGTATGAAACTGAAAAATAGGTATCTTATTGTAAGAAAACCGTAACCGATCCCGCTTTCAAACCTTTAGAATATCATTGTCCTACTTTAGGACAGTAGAAAATAGTTAAAACCTTATCTCAGTAGGTGCCCGTTTTTGTTTTATAGTCTAATCAAAAGCCGGTAAATACAACATTTTTCTTAGTTGACTATTTTTTTATTTTCGTTAAAAAACGGTATATTCATGACAATTTAGTATAAAAATAAAATATTTTCTCTATTTTTTTTCTATTTTCTACTGTTCTAAAGTAGGACAATGATATTCTAAAGGTTTGAAAGCGGGATCGGTTACGGTTTTCTTACAATAAGATACCTATTTTTCAGTTTCATACAAAAAAACACATTTTATTTTTTTCCGCTTAAAATAAGCCTCATTTTGAAAAATGTTATGTAACATTTTTTATTCCTTGTATTATTTCCAACAGAAAAGCATTTATTAAAATAGGATTTTTATAAAAAAATGCGAATGTCAATTTTTATATCATTTCGATCCACTGTGCGACATTTGATTAATGAAAATTACTAAGGTCACCGTCATCACCGACTCAAGCAGGAAAATAATTTGTTTATGTAGTCACTACATTGTAGTGCAATAACTTGTAAGTAATGTAGTAGATAGCCCACAAACTTCCACAAACCCAAACACCCAAAGCCACAAACTATTAGGTTGCACCACTTGCACCATACTTAAATATCTGCGTAAGGTTGAAAATTATTTTCGAATTAGGTAGGTATGTAGTTTTATGAAAACCAATTTCATACCAAAATTGAAAAGGACAATAGTCTTACTTAAATATGATTTGAGTGATTTTAGATAAAGAAGTGTATTTTCGACAAAACTATGTGATTGATCACTAACTCCCTTATTCATAAACGTTTCCTAACTAAGCAAGCCGCTATAATTAAGTAACGTTTGTCCCTTCCCTTTCGCATCTTTCGATCTTATCTATGTCTATAAGACCGAAAGGGACCGCTTAGCGCCTTGCTAAGTTAAGATACGTTTATGAATATGGGGGTAAGTTTTTCGGACTGAATAGTCGAGCGAGCGGCAAAAATGTAAATATTGGTCTTCATTTATCAAAACAATCACCGCTTGTTGGCAGGGTTCTAGGTTGCTTAGGGCTTGTCTATTAATCACGTCATACGATTTTGGCCTATTTTGGACACCAGAGCCAATATGACGTGTTGTTGCCAATTTTTTTTTCAAAAAAACTTGTTCCGGTTCTGACATCTGGTTATATTTAAAAAGTGATCTTAAAGAAAAGTATACATGATTTTTTACTAGCTATGATAATGCTGTTCAGCAGAGTAACAAAAAATTACACATGACTTGTCCGATGACCCCCCTTCCCTTTGGTAATAATTGGTGATTTTTTCTTGACCCTCCCCCTCCCTTATACAGTAATTTGGTAATGTGATTAGGTAATGGACAAGACCTTAGGCATTGTATGCATTATTTGAACTTAAATAAAATTACTAATTAGATTTTCGTTAGTTCCTTGAAAAATATTTGATAGGTACCTTGGAAAAGGCAATTTTTCCGTATCAAATGAATTCTGGCAACACCGTATAGAAAGCAAATAAGCAAGACCGAGCGCTAGCTGCCCTGGGCAGTGAAAAAACAGGTAGCACCGTTCCACCGTATCGATCTTTATGTTATTTTTCTTATTTATCTTTTTTATCTGGCTCGCTCGGGCGAACGGAAGTTGTAACGATTTTTAATCGTGGCCAGTATCTCGGCCGGTTCGGCTGTGGCGTTCTACATGCACGAGGGCAGCGCGACGTGCCAACTCGTCCAATTTAACTTGATCCAACCCTTAACACGTTCGATGCCGGTGACACGCATATGTGACCGAAAAAACTGTACTCCTATGCCAGTGACACACATACGTGATCAAAGTAATATTACTCTTATGCCACTAGCATTAATCAAGTTCTCACTCCCATGCCAGTGGCATAGAAATACGAACGTTTTTGACACAATGCTGTGTCGCCGGCATAGGAGTACAATCTTTTCGGTCCCATGCGTGTCACTGGCATAGGATTTCTATAAGATAATTTCAATCGGCATAGTATAAGCACTTAGTGAAACAGTACCGGAGGCGAACGTGTTAAGACGCTCAACGCCGGTGACACTGCGTCTGTGTTCAAAATCTGACTCCTATGCCAGTGACGTGACACACATACGTCATCAAAGTAATCCTAAGAATAAATAAAACATGGAAGCTGCACGCCATACGAAATGGTCTCTCAAAAACGACTCTGAATTTTCGTTGACAATTGTCACCCCCTCCTTAAACTTAAACCGCTATTTAAAAATAGTTGTGATAAGCTCCTCAAAGTTTTGATGGGCTATATTACATTTGCATTTGTCGAAAATGTTGCGCCGACATATGCGCGGTGTTAAGATGTTCGCCCCCAGTACTATTTCCCTAAGTGCTAATGCTATACAAATCGAAATTATCTTGTAGAACTCCTATGCCAATGACACGCATGTGTGATCAGAAAGATTGTACTCCTACGCCGGAGACACAACATTTGTGTTACAAATGTTTGTATTTCTATGTCACTGGCATAGGATTAAGAATTTCAGTTATGGTATGGCGTAGGAATAATGTTATTTTGATCACGTATGTGTATCAGTGACATCGGAGTAAGGAATTTTTGATCACAGAACTGTGTCACCGGCGCCGAAAGTGTTAAGAAAAGCGCCGAGTCCTGCCCATCGTGGCTCAACTGTACAATTGATTTTGGGGGCATTTTTGAACTCACAGAAGTAATCTTATTCTTATGCCATTAGCCTTAATCAATTTCCTTTGCATAGAAATACGAACGTTTTTGACACAAGTGCTGTGTCGCCGGCATAGGAGTAGATACAGTCTTTTCGGCCACACACGCGTGTCACTGGCATAGAATTTGTACCAGATAATTTCGATTGGTATTGTAGTAGCACTTAGTGAAACAGAATCGGAGGGGAACAAGTTAACTATATAGGTATCGGCAGGATACCACCATTTCAATGTATGTGTAATGTCAACACTGACAAATTAGATGCTCGTCTTCGACCTTCGATTGAATAAATAATGTTAGCTGTCCTTTTCTTTAATAAGCCTCGGGAAAAGGACAGTGACTCTAATTCTATCTGAAGGATACATTTGTCCGGGGATTGAGAAACAGGCCTACTACCGCGAAAATCGAAATTCGTAAATTTCGAGGATTTTTCTCTGTCATTCAAACGAAGGCGTCATTAGAGTAAGAGAGACGAATTCTCGAAACTTACGAATTTCGTTTTTCGCGATAGAGCCGCAGGGCGAGTCTCCGAACATTAACACGTTCGCCTCCGGTACTGTTTTACTAAGTGCTTATACTATGCCGATAACATAGTATGTGTCAAAAACGTTCGTATTTCGATGCCACTGGCATAGGAGTGAGAACTTGATTAATGCTAGTGGCATAAGAATAAGATTACTTTGGTCACGTATGTGTCACTGGCATAGGAGTACAGTTTTTTCGGTCACATATGTGTGTCACCGGCGTCGAACGTGTTAATTGTCAAGCTAAGTGCACCAATTGGACCAACCATCTGACTTTTAAGGCAAAATGATGTGTTTCTTTTGTATATGTATGAGGTTATGAATAGGTATTAAGAATATAATAAACATACATTTCACAAGTCTAACCGGAATAGGCTTAACAGCGACTCTAGCTCCTTTTACAACGACCCGACTTTTTACGTACAATTATGTACCTATTCTTTTAAACGAGACCGGTAGCCACGAAAACGCAAGACGTGCTAGAGTAGCAGGCATAGAGAATTTCCAAGTGTCCTTCGGGATCGCAGGAAATTGTTACAATTCAACAACTATAAGCACTAACTAGCTATAGTGGATAAGCACTAACTATAGTGGATAAGCAGCCTATACCTAGTCATTGCTACAATATTTTAGTCTTTTTAACCGATTTCAATAAATGAAATGAAAATCTTTATTTCAGACACCAGGTATCCGTATACAAATAAATAATTAAAATTAAATAAAAGTACCTAATAAAAAACCTTACGAAAATGTTAGTAAAAATATAAACTTATAAAGGAGGAGGTTCTCAATTCTAGAGATTTTTTTAAGGCAGGTAATATATTTATTACTCGATATCTCCAAGAATCATGAACCGATTAAAATCTTTTTTTTATTGACCTTATAACCCCGAGATAATGTCCTTAGGGGTCTGATGATTGGATCTTGGAAAAATCGGTTCAAGTCAGATTTTTAATTTATTATTTTGGTAATTATTTATTCATTCTGGCTGTTATTTATGTTGTCACACCCTCGAGAGTGTGGCAGCCAACCCGCTCGTACCTACTCGCATATTGGTGCGAGAATAAATTAACACGTTCGCCTCCAGTACTGTTTCACTAAGCGCTAATACTATGCCGATCGAAATTATCTGATAGAACTTCTATGCCTTTGACACGCATGTGTGACTGAACAGATTGTACTCTTATGCCAGTGACACAGCACTTGTGTCAAAAACGTTCGTATTTCTATGGCACTGGCATAGGATGAAGAGCTTGATTTATGCTAGTGGCATAAGAATAAGGTTACTCTGATCACGTATGTGTGTCACTAGCATAGGAATCAGATTATGTTGGTCACACACGCTGTGTCACCGGCGTCGAACGTGTTAATAACGTGGCGGCAGCTCAAGGTACGGCTACAGGGGCCTATTTCTCGAAAGCTTGTAACTTGTAATACAAGCGGAAGTCCTTATCTATTTTATAGTGCTAAAAAGAGACTTCCGCTTGTATTACAAGTTACAAGCTTTTGAGAAACGGGCCCCTGGTCGCCTATTCGCTTCACCCGTGTCAATATAGCGTTTGGAAGCGCGCTGAACAACGAGTTTATATATTTTTTGTCCACCGGAAACTGGGAACGAATTAGTCTGGAACAGATATCTTCCATTAGAGTGTCTCCGTTCCCAGCAACTTTGATAATGGTATACTGATAATGAGATATAATTTCGACCTTTACAGGTTCGCTTGAGAATGCAGATGGGTCATGGTCAATGTTCGTGAAAACGTCTTTCCTGTGGACATTGCGAAAGTTAACGGTTCTGGGACATATAAATTTGTTTTTGACCACATAATTCATAAGAACCAGAAGCCACCTATAGGCTTGTTGTGTACAGGGAAGATTTGTAACTTAACTCATGCGAACAAAATCTGTATAACCCAGATACTGAAGTACCGTCGAATGGATGGCTTGAATTGGATGGATTGGCTTGATTCGACACCGCCCAAAATACTGGACATGGTCTTTGACCCACTTGTATTTTTATCGAACCAGAATTATTAAAACTGTCAGTGCCTCCTTGGCATTGAACACACGACCATCCCCTATTTCTGTCGAATTAAGAGTTAAAATTAAAATGCAGGGGCGCCTGAATTCTTATAAATACACTGTGCTTTTTTTGAATTCCGTTAAATTTAACACGCTGCTTGGTACGTTTTCATACATAATAAATGAAATGGTAAGTGTGAGAGAACCTTAAGAATAACACAAAAGCTAATTTCAGGTGACTAACGACACATGTCAAAATAAGTAGCATCAGGGTGTATTAAAGGTTTCAATACACTTGTTCAGTTATTAAACTTAATAACAGTTAGAGTTAAGATACTTAGTTTCTTAGAGAAATTGATTATTTTTGACCTAAATAAGCTTCCCTTTGATTTAACGAAAATCAATTAAAACACGGTGTATAGTTTTTAACTCATACCTACTGTTTATTTTCTAACTTTACAACCTAAACGCACTTTAACAAGGCACGTTATAATTATAACCTAAACGGAATAATAAATTAAATCCAATTAACACTTTTATGACCATTTGAAGTCTATAAAAGTAACCCCATTTTCCTAAGGCCACCCCGTTCTACGGTAGCTTAAATAATTTGGTGTAAGTGAGCAATAGCGGAAGGCAACTAATATTATCAGGATGTTATAGAATCCCATACGATTCAACAGTTCTTCGATAAATATTTGTCTATAATGACAAATATTAGTTTACGAAATGTGCTCATAGTTTGTTAAGGGTGCATATTAAGCTTACTCTGATTTGTATTAAAAAAAAAAACACGATCTTGTCATGAGTTGCGCCAGGCAGAAGTTGGAAGAATATTATGTTTATTGACTAAAGAAAAACTGGAAATTACACTAAGAATTAGACGCAAAAGGTAAAGATAAGATAAGAGTAGGTTGCCTATCCAAGACCGCTATGCGATATTATTATAGGTAATTTAATTTCCATTTAAATTAAAAGATAGATACCCGATGCTTGATGAAGGCGTTTCGTAGGTACAGGTTTGATTTTATTGGAGGACTGCATTTTACTGCCAAAGCTTAAAGCGGATGACACTTGTACCAGAGATTATGGAGCTACTTTGTGCTTGTACCTATTTCTATTGCCCGTGCTTCACACGCGTTCGGTGACCGAATCGAGCATAGAAATTCGTAAATTTCGAGGATTTTTCTCTGTCACTTAAACGAAAGCGTCATTAGAGTGAGAGAGACAAATCCTCCAAACTTACGAATTTCGTTTTTCGCGGTAGTAGGCCAGGTTAATCTACCTTTTAATTAAAATGGAAATTAAATTACCTATAATTATATCTCATGGGGTATTGGATAGGCAACCTACTCTTATCTTATATTTGTACCTTTTGCGTCTAATTCTTAGTACCGCCAGTTTTTGGTGTGGTTTAGCCTTAAGCCGCGTATCCATTAGAGGCAGCCTCGGGTCGAGCGGCTGCCTCACTCCGAGGCTGCGCAAGTGGAGACGCTGCCTCAACCTGAGGTACGCCGCAACGCGAGGCAAATTCGTCGCCGCGAGCCGAGCCATATTTTGTCGGTCTCTGTGCCGTGCTCAAAGTCCGAGCCGTGTGTTTAGTGGAGACGGTCGCTCGTGAGGCAACAGCTACGGATCAAGCTGAGGCGACACGCCTCGAGTTGATCCGTAGCTGTTGCCTCAGAGCGAGCAGCCTCAAGCTGAGGCTATTTGCTTCAAATCGAGACCGCTCGACCCGAGGCTGCCTCTAGTGGATACGAAGCTTTAAACGGCAAACGCATGACTATCATAAGCCACCTGGTCTTCTCATCAGTTAAAAGGTCGCGACTATATTGCGATTGCGATTTATTTTTACATATAACATTTTTGCGCCAATGAGGTAAGGCACGTGATGCGCCCGAAATACTCGCGCTCCGGCGCCCACGCTCATCGAGAATATTACACTCCAAATAACACTACTTTACAGAGATAAGTAAATAATATTGTTTGTCAATCAGAGGCCCAACTGCAAACTCCGAAAAAAATTCGAGTATTTGTCTCTGTCACTCCAATGACGCCTTCGCTGGTGTGACTAGGGTTGCCACCCGTACAGTCAAGTAAAATATAGTATCGTACTATATTTTACTTGACTGTACTATGTATTATATGTACTACATTGTTATTGCATATAATATAGTACAGTCGAGTAAAATATAGTATCGTACTATATTTTGCTCGACTGTACTATATTATATACAATAACAATATAGTACGTAAAATACTATATTTTTATTGTATCGCCAGCGGCTTCAATTTTGTGATTGTTTGAAATTTTGAAACGGAAGGATAAATAAGTGTAGGTATTATTTTGTTCCTCACTCTTCCTGTAAGTACTATATTATTTAAAAAAAATCATAAAAATACTATTCTGTCTTACAAAAAAGGGTTGCCCACAGAATTAAATTTGGATAGAAGAAACAAGTTCATTCATTTGTATGGCTGCCGAGCGTGTCAGATTTTGTACTGAAGTTATTACTTGCCTATGATTTTAAATATGTCTCAGGCCCTTGAGTATTCATATTTTTTTGTGTTTTTGCAATTAATATTACTTAAGGAAGCATTATTAATGTTTTTGTTCACTACAACTTACGAAATTTGACGCTCGAAAGCTGCAAGCTGCGATTAAAGACGGACAACTCAGTAGATTTGACTAAGTTCATTTGACACGCTAAGTAGATACGTTTGCTTGATCTATGGTATATATGACATCTGTGGGGTTGCCAAACCCTAGGTGTGACAGAGACGAATCCCCGCAAATTGCAAACTTCGGAGTTCAGTAGAGACAACAGTAGCCGTACCTACTATGAGCTGTCGCAGCGTTATTAATGCGGACTGACTTTCCGGCTCGCTCGCACCAATACGCAAGTACGAGTGGGATGGATAGAACGTAAATCCGCGTTATAATATAATGCAGCGGTAGCTCATAGTAAGCACACTGTAGACGTACCTACCTACCATGAGTTGGAAAGCAAAGGATACGATAGATTTTACTCGATAAGGTGCATTCAGACCAAACGAACATTCGCTGTTCTAACCCCCCACTCTACGAAATCCGATCGTTACACAAAGCGTGATTGGTTGATTTCGTAGAGCGGGGGATAGAACAGCGAATGCTCTTTTGGTCTAAATGCACCTATACGTATTGTATTCTATCGCCCTCTCGCTCGCACTGACATATTAGAGCGAGCATGATAGCCTGCTTTACGTATCGAGAAAAACCTAACGTTGCCGACACATACAACGTCATGTTAGTGAGTCGATAGTGGAGTTAAAAAAATTAAAAACTGATCATGTTTTCGACGACACCCTGTATACAATCACAATCACAAGTACCTGCTGCTAAACATTACTAGTAGTAGAGGACATTTTTTTGTATACTTACATGTTTAACATTAACATGTTTTATAATGACTGATGGCTAACTATCAAGAATTTCGTTTGACAAGTCTTTCAAACAACTATTGAGCGGGCAATATCATAGTTACAATTACAATATGTGGAACAATTTCTCACGGACATGATATTCAAATTAGGGAATAGCATTCGAACCGGTATTGCTAATCATGAGATGCGTTTAACTCGTTACAGGGAACCACCTATAATGATGGGCAGGCCAGAGACTAGTTGAAACTAGACTGGGAATTGCCTCGAAGATGCAACAAGCACTCATGGGTTTTTTACGTCACTCGTTGCCATTATTACGTCTCCTTTAAAAACACAGGTGAGTTTCCAACTAATCATGTTAGTAAAATGTGAAGCATACTTTCTTCTAGCAAACTGCCATTTTTGTCCCCTGGGAGACGTTACAGAATAAGAACACAAAAAAAACATTTTTGACCCTCATATTTTTTTATCCTCGTATGTTTTTCCTAATCAGGATACGATTGTGAATGGGCCATTAAACGGATCACTCCTATCACTAGATATTATTTTTGTTACCAGAATCTTAGCTACGTGTTTTGCAGTGTTTACTCGGATTTGGTCGATTTACAGCCATTAATAACTCGATAAGCGATATATCGCCAGGAACTTAAGTTTAAATTTGGCCACTCATTTGCTTTCAAATTTTGGTCGATCTTTATTACTATGTAAAATAAGAGTAACCTGCTTGGTTACCACAGTTACCAAAAGCAATTGAGTGGTTATGTATCCTAAACCGAACGTACCTATTCATCTTAGCCGAAAAGTACACGTGAAACTATTGCATAGTAGGTATGTATATTATATATATAGCATATAATATTGTACGCCTTTGTAAGGCAGGATTTTGAGAACCTTTGTAACCCCAACACTTGGAAACCCAAAACAATGCACGTGCGATCGAGATCATCAGGAGTGCATTTCTTCAACATTAGACCATCAATTTCCAAACCTCCCCAGTCACTGATCTAGTCATATACCTATCTTCCGCATACATGATCTTTGGTTCCTGACTCGTGGCGATTGCCAGTCTTATCGTTGCGTTGTCTCTGCTGAGGGCCTAGCGGTGCCATTATGGCAGAACAACTTAAAGAATGTGTAACACAACAGTGCTTGTGGGCAGGGCTGTGGCTTGAGAACAAGCACGGAACAGATAATAGTACAACGTATTCGTACAGTCATCAGATATATCGGAGCGGACAGGGTGCTCATAAATATCTGGACAAGTTTATATAGGCATGGCCTTAGAGTGCATGTACAGATATTTTTGTAGTTAAAACTATTGATATTTATTAGTATTAACCCGAGGCCGAGGCCGTTTGGTGACGGCAGTAAGAATACATTTGTCAGCACCCCAACTCTTCCCGTGGGTGTCGTAAGAATCGACTAAGGTTAGACTAAGATTGAAGTATCACTGACCATTCCTTGATAGAAGATTGGTGATGGGCAGCAGTGTCATCAATAGTGGACACTACTACGATTGCCAATCCGCTTGTATAGCGTGGCGTTTATAGGCATTTAAGTACCTCCTAAAGCCTTCATATTTCGTATGCATAGTTAGTGACATAGTCAGTAGAAGAGACTTAGCCTACGTCCAGCAGCGGACTGAGGCAGCTAATGATTATTATTTATTAACGTAAAAAATAATCTGCCAACGTGTTTCACGATATGTGTCAAAGACCTGAAATGCTATTGAAAGTCAGCCATATTTGTTTACACTTTTTTGTTTTCTACTGGCGAACAGTATAGTTGCAGCTGTATTTCGCCGCTATATAATATACTCAACATCTTAGCTGCAACACTTGCTTGATGAATAAAATACCCGTATTCAGAATTGGAATTCGAGCCTCCGAGATTGAGAATACCCAACCGTTTCTCGCGAAATTTTGTGTCGATATTAATAAGACTAATTTTGAATCTGAACACCTACCGCGAGCTACCATCGTGTTGCCTCTCTGTCACACTTACGTTCAAATCCACAAGTGCCTGAGAGAGGCAAAACTTCGATATCCGCAACTGTAATGACTTAGATTGACAGTGAGACAAATCCTCGAAATTTACGAATGTCGAGTCGTCAAATAATAAATATTAAAGCAGCACAATACACAACGGTGGAGAACCGTGGCCGTACCATGACTTTGCAAGTATCAGTAACGTTAATTTTTTCTCGATACGTAAATTAGACCATCGCTCTCGCTCAAATATGTCCGTGCGAGCGCAATAGAAAGCCTTACGTATCGAGTAAAACGTAACGTATCCTTTACTTTCCAACGCATGGTACGGCTACTGGGCATCTCCCGCGATAGGCTATCCACCTCTTTCTAATCAATGCTACGCGGGAGAGACGGAATCTATCGAGCAACGACAGATACTGGTACCCGAACTGGTTTCATTTAATCATCATAATTGCGTCCCCCGTTAAGCCTATGGCGTGAGTCGTGCGCGCAGCCATCCACCGTTCTATATAACATTCCCTCAATAATGTCACCAGGGTGCTTAGCCAAGTTGCCAATCGCTAGCGCTTAATCGTCAATCGTAAACGAAAGGCAGCTAGCTGTCTTTGTCGCACTAATATGCAAGAGTGACAGAGAGGGAAAACTACGATACGCTACCAAGCGCTAGCGATTGGCAACTTGGCTAAGCATCCAGCTTCACAAAGGACCATGCCGTTAAGGTTAGACCAAACGAACGAATGGTCATTCTATCCCCCATTCTACGAAATCAACGAATTTCGACGAATCACGTTTTGTGTAACGAACGAATTTCGTAGAGCGGGGGATAGAATGAGCTTTCGCTCGTTTGGTCTAAATCCACCTTTAGACTAATATTCGATTTATTTTTAACCGACTTTAAAATAGGAGGGAGGATAGGTACTACTTAGGTAGGTACCTATGTTTGTTACTCGACGTTTCCGAGAATCATGAACTGATTTTCCTGTTGAGATGGTCCCGTTGGCATCAAGTCGAGGTCTGACGAATGGGATTTTGGAGAAATCGGTTGAAGTCGGATTGTTTAAAATTTGAGTCAAAAATCTTTTCGATGTCTTGTTTCATACCACTCTGTTTTTAGTTACTGTTTTGATTAAGTAATTAAAAATCCGGTGCACTTGTATTTCTTTTTCACGCTAGATTTTAATCCTTATATATATAATTGACATTGACACAAAATAAGACAACGAAAAGAATTTAGACCCATTTATGTCGTGATTATCTTGCACAACATTTAATTGCCATATAGGTACTTAAATGAGATTGTTGCCAATGTTTAGGACATCCAAACCTGACGCTTTTGCATTTTTAAGTCAAATCGCGCCGTATCGCCGTATCGGTGTCGTCAAAGTTGTTTCTTATTCGCTCTTATTACGTAGTAATAAAGGTTTTCGGATTTAATCGAATTCGCGTCGATAGATTTGAGGAGACCCTTAAAGGTGGATTTACACCAAATGATCGAATGCGAGAATCAACGAGAATCGAGAAATCACCACTCTACGAAACGAAATTAACGAATTTCGACGAATTGCATTTTGTGTAACGAACGGATTTCGCAGAGTGGGTATAGAATGTGCATTCGCTCGTTTGGTGTAAACTAGGTGGGTTTACACCAAACGTTATCACTTACTGTTCCGAGCGAGAATTCGTTCGTTCTGGGACAGATGAAAACAGGATTTCACATAGCAAAATGTTCGTTCGTCAGCTCACGAACGCGTGAATGCTCGCTCAGAACAGTAAGTGAAAATGTGGCTTAAGGCAATGGCAATTGTCAGCATATTTACTTGTGACTTGTAACATGAGATATCGCGTCGTAACTGTCAATAAGGTGACACAATGACTACCTTATCGTGGCATTCGTGGCTACGAAGAATATTTGGCAAACAACACCAAGGCCGAGTTACACGGAACTTGCTACGGCGAGTTTTTTAAGCCATGGTCCATCTTAAGGGTCGGATGTTTTGGTCTCTGAAATACAAGATACCCGCGAGAAAACTGAATGATTTAGCGACGCAGTATTCTCGTCAATAATTACCAAATTTATAAACTTAAACCGATTTATCCAAGATCATGTCATTGCACACTTAGTGCCAACGGGGCCATCTTGCTTGGCATGATATTGAGATATTTGTCCATTTGTCCTTGCTCAATGTCAATTCAAGACTTATGTGGTAAAAAAAATTGATAGCAAATAATTGAAAAAAAAAATATTATCTTTGAAATTTATAAGTAATAAATGTATGAGAATGAAGATTCCGTGTGGTGACGGCACGGCAGTAAGAATACATTTTTCACTTCTCATGCTCTTAAAATGTTCTTTTAATCCCTGCATATCGGGACTAAAACTCTTTATTAATCTCTAGGGACTAAAGTAATTTTTTTTAATTGACGTTGGAAACCCGTAAACAGCCACACTCACGGTGTTCAAGAATAAAGGATAGTCGCCATTTTCAGTGCTTGTGTATGGACCACTTTTGTGCATGCCGTGGATACAACCTCTAAACTTTTTTTTAATTGACTTTGGAAACCCCTAAACAGCCATTTCTGGTGTTTATGATTTTTGAACGAACGATTATTGCCATTGGAAAAAATCTCAAAATGTCAATCGTGTAAAAATATTAAGGAAAATCGTTTTTTTTTCTTAATATAGGTACATGTATATTTAATACTTGTTTAATATATGATTAAGATTGAATCCAATTTATTCCTTACATATGTTATGTTTTAACCAATTAGCTTCAAAATAGTTTGTAGTTAGCTCCAATTCGTTGGCTAAATATGCAAGTATTTAAAGCGTCATATTTCGAAAAAGGAATACAGATAAAAACTAAAACGCGGAACGAATTTGATAGCTTATTTTTTGTGTTTTTGTCCATAAGTAATATTGTTCAAATCGTATAATTTACGATGATGGCGTTAATATGAAGAAGTATTAACGCCTTACTCCAAAATGAAGAAGAATGCAAAAGAGGTGGTGCAAAATCTTTTGCCGCCGAAATCTAGTGTAATATTCAAAAGCGTATCAAACTTTTATGGATTGGAAAACTGGAAAGCTAATTAGGTACCAACATCATTTATGGAAGGCGTATTTCTGACATATTTTGATGAAAAATCTAAGAAATATCAACCGTCATCACCACACTCTCATCGTCACACTTAACTTGATAAAGTTTGCGAACTTATCGTCAAGTGGCCATGTTCCGAAGAAATCGGAAGTATTGACATCGCAGAACATATATTTTTTTTGTTTCTTACTTGTTCTTTCTGTTAATAAATACTGAGATTTTTTTCCTCGCATTCTAAGTGAAAAGTAGAGTGTTTAATTCGGGACTAAACAGCCATAATGACACTCGAACTACATCCACCCTCGCTACGCTCGGGTGGATAAATATCTCGTGTCATAATGGCCTGTTTTAGTCCCTCGTTGAACAATCTACTATGTCACCACCCCAATTCCTCCTGCGGGTGTCGTAAGAGCCGACTAAGGGATTGAAGTGTCACTTACCATTATTTAATAAACGATTGGTGATGGGCAACAGCGTCATCATAGTAGACACATTACTGCGATCGCCAATCCGCTCGCCCAGCGTGGCGATTATGGGCATTTACCTCCAAATGCGTCTATACGCATAGTTAATAGGGGAGGCCTACGTCCAGCAGTGGACTATCATAGGCTGATGATGATGATGATGAACGCTTAGTAGCGTATCGTAGTTCTCCCTCTCTGTCACTCTTTCATATTAGTGCGACAAAGACAGTTAGCTGCCTTTCGTTTACGATTGACGATGAAGCGCTAGCGATTGGCAACTTGTCGAAGCACCCTTCTATTCCGTGGCTATGTTAAGTCCATTGAAATGCTAGTCGCCTTAATTCATTTTTTGTCCGCAGCAATGTCACTAAAGTTATTGGGGTCACTTTGAGGGTGTATGCCTGTTTGCCTACGCTATCTGTATTGAATCAACAGTCTGGACTACCGATTCTGCGTACAAATGTTGAGATTCCATACAATTCTTGGAAAACAGCCGCCGGCGTATTAGTTACACAGATTACAGGGAGATGCTATGGGATAAATTGGAGGCTGAAAAAAATATACTTTGAAATTCGTACATATGCCTAGGAAATTAAATAGGCTCATAACTACCTATTACAGATTACTAACGTAGCATATGTTGTTGTTGCATTGCATTAACTACTACTACTACTAAAGTCTACTATAGTCTTGGATTTCTAATGAAGAACTTTTGACAGTTATATATTAATCCTTATTAATATGAGGGTAAGACTCACCATTTTTTCGATAGCCTTTAACGTCATAGTATAAGAGTCATTTCTAAATTGTAAAAAGTTCATTCTTAGAAATCCCAGACTATATGAATGTTAATATAAATGTTTTTTTTAATATAGTATATTTATCTATATACGTACCTATGCTACGTGTTTCATCCTTTTTCGCCTAATCTAAAAAATATAGATATGTATCTTGAGACATCTTACACAACTCAACCTAAAGTTGCCTCCAGAATTAGGCGGACTAACTTGACAGCTCAATGCACGCTAATGTTGCCACAGATTTGCTAGTGCTGTTCATATCGACATTTAAATATTTAGCGCTATGAAAGTGAATAAATACTTTTTATCAAAAAATTTATTTTTTACCTTCAACTTGCAATTTTATTGATAGGCAAAAACCAATAGCCTCCATATTCCTTCCCAATTTCCATTGAAAGTGGTTATTTAACAGTATGTACATAATACATACTGTTCAACAAATGTAAATCGTTTTAAGTATATTTTTAAGTAACCTATTACTTGTATGTTTGGTTAAACTATAAATCCAAGTTGGCTGAAATAAATAAATAGACAATGCAACATGAACATAATGACTGTTGACATAAAAACAGCATCTGTTTGCATTCCGTGCCTATCGTAAATTTAGGATAATTATGTCTCTGTCATTCCAACGATGGCTTGATTAGAGTGACAGAGACAGACAGATCCTTGAAATTTGCGGATTTCTAAGTTCGCGGTGGTGGCGCTTATTGGAAATATCTGCTTTAACAACGTGGGAACATTGAAAATAAAATAATAATTATTAAAAAAAAATTGGTTCAGTATATTATAGAAATATTACCCTTTGTAATTGAAACTTTACCGTTTGTAATTGAGCGAGGAAGATACTTTAGTTACCTACAAGTCCGGAATGTACAAGTATCGATATTTCTGTATCGACATTTACCTAGCACTATTTTATTTTTCCTGTTACTGGTATCATTCTGAGCTGTCAGTTTAGTCCGCCTAATGCTGGAGGCAACTTTTAGTACAATCGAAATGAGACCCTCCTTTTTTGAAGTCAGTTAAAAAGTTCATTTACAGGTTAGAAGGCCTTAACGAACAATATTTATTTTTTTATTATAATATTCTATCTATGACCTGGATGCTTAGCCAAGTAGCCAATCGCTAACGCTTAGTAGCGTATCATAGTTTTCCGTCTCTGTCAGTGTCAGTCTTTCATATTAGTGCGACAAAGACAGTAAGCTGCCTTTCGTTTACGATTGACGATTAAGCGTTAGCAATTGGCAACTTGTCTAAGCTCCCTGATCATCGTGGTAGTTGCCATCATAGCGTCCTGAGCGCTCAAATATATCTGAATAATCAAATATATCCGCTTCTATTATTATGGCAATATAGGCGTGTTCAGATTTTTTTAACGCTCCAGATGCTACGATATATCTGATGGCGACTGTACAGCCAGCAGCGGATATTGCAAACCGGGCACAATGAACTTTGCAAGACTATCATATAAGAGCGTGTAAAAATCATTGTGAACACCTTACTCGCTTAGCAATATCTGCTGCTGACTATACATTGGTCCACAAGTATGAAAGCGGGCATTGTGCTCATATGTGCCGCATCGGGCCACATCTGTAGCGCATATTCGAGCCAGAGCGCCTACCACGAACCAGTGATGGGCAAAATGTAATCGACTAACGATTAACAATTAAGATTAACTTAAAAGTAATCGATTAATGATTAAATTTGATGATTAATAAATCTTAATCGTTCTTGTTCGACTAATTTAATCACGATTAAATTAATCGACGATTAAATACGAGCGATTAAATCCATAATCGATTGTTTAATTAGATTTGTTTTTTTCGATTAATATCAGGATTTTTTGTGAGTCGTAAATTCAGGTTACCCTAATAGACTTATACCTGAAGCGATGTATAACAATACCTAAGACTTTCTGCGAGTATTTCATAATCGCGGTTACCTTTGGTAAATAATATGTCGAAGCATTCGTCAGTTTTTGACAAGTGGCGTCAAAGGATGTTGAACGATAATACATTACTTTATTTATGCACTGTGTTGAAAAATTCTTAATCGAGTAATTTAGTCGATTAAAATGACGATTTATTAATCGTTAATCCAATTCTGCGACGATTAAGTTAATCTCAATTAAATTAATCGCGATTAATTTGTGACGATTAATTCTTTAATCGATTAGTTAGTTGATTAAAAAAATAATCGATTAATGCCCATCTCTGCCACGAACCACGATTAACGTGCCTCTCTCTTGCACTTGTAAATTCGTACGCAAGTATGACAAGGAGGCAACATATCGATCGTTCGAGGTAGGCCCCCTGCGCCGGCGCTGACCATGTGGCGCGAGCGGGACGGAACGCTTTTTCTAACTCTTTTTGTGTTGTAACATTTCGTAGAGGAAATTCATATTCTAATAAACATTGGTTATTGTGTTTTGGCGTTGCTTTATGTTTATACCTACTATACTATATATATGGGTAAATTAAGATCTAAATTGGTAGTTCAAATTGTAAAATGCCATACCTGGCCTGCTACCGCGAACACCGAAGTTCGTAAATTTCGGAGATTTATCTCTGTCACTCCAACGAAGGCGTCATTAGAGTGACAGAGAAAAATCCCCGAAATTTGCGAACTTCGATGTTCGCGGTAGCAGGACTAGCAGGCCTGTAAGTCTCATAACAGTCATAACCAATAAAAAAATACCCAGTTTATTTAGGTATTTATATTTATTGAAGATTGATGGATTGGCAGCAGCATCATGAATCATAGTGGACACACTACTAGGTACGTAACTGCGATCGCCAACCCGCTTGCCCAGCGTGGCGATTATGGGCATTTACTTCTTAATGCGAACGCATAGGCTAAGGAGAGGCCGTTGTCCAGCGCTGCAAGTTACATATAGTCACTAATTACTGGCAATTAAAAGATCAAGCTAGCTGTTTCCACATCCCCCAATAGAATATTAGAATTAGATTTAAGTTTATTCATAACATACACAAAAATCACAATAGAAGAAAAAAAAGTGTATGCTACGAAATGGCCTCAAGACCAGCGCCGGTACTCGCTAGCAAAATGCTGAGAAGCAAAATGCAGAGAAGCATTTTGCTAGCGAGTACTGGCGCTGGTCTTCCGATAAGGCCATAATATAATAATATGTATGATATTGTCAGAAAAGTACATATGTACAAAACCCATTAAATTATCCTCTTAGCAGTTATCACATGATCTAATCAAAAATGTCCCACGTCCTAATCGCAGGCAGATTCTAAAATCACATCAGACATTCTCCCAATTTACTTACCTGTCCAACGTCATCGGAAACACGTCTTTATTGCACTAGTGTTAAGTGTCATATTGTGATAGAGACTGAACACGTGGTGTTGAAGAGGTGCCAACTGCGCTCCCTGACTTCCTGTTTACCGTCCGTTGGACTGAATGAATGTTCGAAATTTAAAAATTAAAAGCTCATAGCAGACATACTCTGTAGCTCCGTACTTGTTTCCGTTTAGGCGACATTAAGAAAACGGAAATCCCATAAAGTAAATTAGCCCAGTAAGATATTAAGATTAGACTACAATATTATAAGATTTTTTTTTTATGTTGGCACAACAAAGTGGCAACGAACAGGAGACGATCAGTAACCCGTTAGTTACGAGTATAAGAAGAAATTACATTTTATGTTGTTATAATAAACTAGCGACCCGCCCCGGCTTCGCACGGGTAGGTACTATACCCACATAAAAACCTTCCTCTTGAATTATTCTATCTATTAAAAAAAACTCATCAAAATGTGTTTCGTAGTTTTAAAGATTTAAGCATACAAAGGGACATAGGGACAGAAAAAGTGACTTCATTTTATACTATGTAGTGATTTCAATGAACTTTGAGACCCATTTAGATCTAATTTATTTTATCGTTGAAGAGTACAACCAAGGCATATATTATAACTTTGAATTTGGCTCTCATTTCACATAACTTTTTCTTATGGGATACCTACTTTTCTGGCAGAAGTTTGTTTTCTGTAGGGGTCGCACATGCTTTATTGCAGTTTTCAACTACTTTAGACGAAGAGCGCCAGTTAAAACTACTTTTAACAGTTTTGACCGCAAATTTGCAGTCATAAATATGTACTAAAAAAAAATCAGTCAAAATCAAAACACAGTTGTTCAAAGTACTTTTAACTGATTTTTCTAGTCAATAGTACTTATAACTGGTTAAGAGTTTGACTACAGCATGTATACATATTTTTGCCCAGATTACAGAGCGCATGAATAGGGAAGGGAATCCCAAACAATCCAGGTAAATGTACCTATTGTGATATCATGATATCAATGACCGCAAACTTCGAAAGGATTTTGTCCCTGTCCTTCCAACGAAGGCGTCATTAGAGTGACAGAGACAAAACCTCGGAATTTACGGATTTACAAGTTCGCGGTTGGGCCTCGTATAGCTTATCCAAATTTGAACTCTATTCAGAGTTTTTAAGTTTGTTTTTCCTGTTGATATCGGAATAATGACCTATGGTGTGATTTCCCCGAGAATAGTAGTAAGTTTCCTCATTCATGATAATTTTATGATGTCATTGATTCATGATGGCGAGTCGGGTAAACATGTGATGTAATGTACCGGATGTTTTTAAAAAGCGGCGCTAAACATCCTTTTCAAAGTCTAAAATGACAATGATGAACTTTTTTTGTTGTTTTCGGAGAATTAATTACAAGATGCCATAGAGTTAAACTGATCATGCTTCGACTCTATGCTCGTTGTAATAATAATAAAGGTCAAAAATAGTTAAATACCTATACTTGCCGTAAAACGAACTGGCAACCGAAAGGCATAATTTATTTAACACGTTCATTGCCACATCACGCGACGTCGCGTGATGCCGTCCATTACCGTGTGGCCGACCACGCGACGTCGCGTGATAGTGCCTTACGATTTTGTTTACGTGTCAAGATGGTAGCCGTAGCGTAATAGATTCTGGCATTAGTTTTGGCCACTAGGGAAGGGTTTTACCTATTCGGCAGGTGGTGTGGCCTGTGGGTAGCCATCTCCATTATTTTTCAGCGCGCTCGCTACTAGTTGGCTCGCCGCAGCCGCGCAGTGCAGATGTATTCCTTTGACGTTATATTGTTATTTCTCGATTGGATTTCGTGATTTAACATAGGAATTTAGCTTTTTTACTATGAAAAATAACGCAAAGTCGAGAAATGTGTAAGTACGCATGATATGTTTTCATCACGCGAAGTCGCGTGGAGCAGCCATGTGGGCAAGATATGGGTAAGGCCGCGGATTTTGACGAATGTGACACAGACATAACATAAAAAAAAATACGTTACGTTACCATAAAACGCAACGAAAGTTACTATAAAGCTCAGCTCATACTGGTATGAACTCTGATTAAATAAAGGTCGTAAAAAAAACAAATTTTTATCGCTAAATACTTGTTTTAATCAAATATAATAATCAACCCATATAATGTAATTTCTCATACTTAGTAATTACTTAAATTAACAGTATTTACAAATGTTTTAATGCCATAATCTTGGGAACTAAATAAACTAAAATAAATCACCATAAATGCTTAAATGGAAAATGAACTGTTATTAATTAACACTAATAAACGCATTAATAATTATACTGGATTTCATTAGCCTTCCTTACTTCTAAAAACGCAAATCAAAATACCTAAATAACAAAATAATTTGATTTTTTCGCAAACACTTGTTACAGTATGCTGTCATTCAAAATCTAATAAAACTCATTTAAATTAGTAAATTTCAGTGTCCACTTCCCTTTACCACATATTTTCGTTACGTAACATAAAAAATACGTTACGTTTTGTAAAAATGTAACGTATTCGTAACACAAGTGTAACGTATATTTGAAAAAAGGTTGATTATCTTGGTAAATAATTGCAATCTGAACATAATAGTACATGCTACTGACGTTTAAAACTAAACCCTTTCGTATGAAAAAACAGCCGTTTAATAATAATTACTACTTACCGTGAAAATCACACTACCACTTTAGACGTTTTTTGCTAAAACTTTCGCCGCGTGCATTGTGACAACCATTTGTCAACGAATTAATGAGAGTGAGTGTGCCTATGGGTGTCGCCTTACTAGAATAAGAATTGCTAGTGTCGATAAACAAATTTCTACCAACATTCGCTTAAATATGACCTTAAAAAAGCGTTGCGAAAGTATCGTAACGTAAGTTTGGAATTGGTGACCCAAAAAGTAAAGGGAAAGAAAACAGTAAAATTGTTCACATATCATAAGTCCTTAATGAACGAAGCAATCGTTTACCCTACGTGAAGTGCACTACGCCGCCCGGTAAACAGCTTAGTCGGATAAATCGCGCAGGTAGCATTAGCAGTGATATTACCCCTAACGGCCCGGACAACAAAGTGAGCGAGATTCAAAATGCCACACCGTCGACTAATGTACCCTACGAAATCATCAGAGGCCCAGAAGACCAGAACGCATTGTCGAAACCTTCGTATGCTGACATGGCAAAAGACGGCGCCTGGAAAAAGGTCGATTACCGGTCGAAGCGCAAAATTAAGAACCGGTTTATTGGCAAATCGGGCGTAGCGAATACTGACCTGAGTTGTAAGTTTAAAGCGGCCGAGGGATCAGTGCCGATTTTAATTACGAATGTGCATAGGGACACTTCTAAATCCGATATCGTCGACTACATATTTGAAAAAACCGAAATAAACGTGAAGTTAGATCAAATAATCATGAAGGACAAGACCAAACTACACAATGCATTTAAGTTTAATATACCTAGCCATTGTGTTGACAAATTTCTTGACGAAACGTTATGGCCCAAAAACATTATCTTCCGACGATTTGTGTCAACAAAACCAAATAACGGTAACGTGAACGCTACGAGTGTGTCGATCGCTACGAGTGCTACGTGCGCTACGGGTGCTACGGACTTATGATAAATTATAATATTGTAATGAATAGTATTATAAACAGTATACCTATTACTCTCTGTTCGTACAATTGTCGTGGTATAAAACGATCAATTGATGATGTTAGGCAACTGTGCTCGTCATCGGATGTGATAGCTCTTCAAGAAACATGGATTTTAAATAGTGAGTTGGGATTGCTTAACACAATAAGTGATGATTTCGCATATACCGGGACGTCGGCGGTCGACACTTCTGTAGGTATGTTACGCGGCAGGCCGTTCGGTGGTACTGCGCTGCTATGGCGTAAGAAGCTGTTTCCCTCAACATCTGTTATACAATGTGATAACCCGCGTATCAGTGCAATAAAAATAACGTCCGGTGACAAAGTGATCTTAGTGCTCAGTGTCTATATGCCGACCAACTGTGCGGACAATCTGCCAGAATTTGTTCAATGCGTGAGTACTATTCATTCGATTGTTAAGGAATCTGACATTGAGACTGTGTACGTCCTTGGGGATTTTAATGCGCACCCCGGTGAGCTATTTGCGAACGAATTAATGAGTTTTTGTGTGGAACAAAATTGGAACTGTGCGGACATAGACAAGTTAGGTATTGATTCCGATACGTTTACATACCTAAGTGATGCGCACGGGTGCAAGCGATGGTTGGATCATTGTTTAACTACAAAAGCAGGGTTTGATACTATAATCGATGTGTTTGTTAACTACGGCGTATTCTGTTCCGACCATTACCCTTTAATTATCAAGTGTGATACTGATATAATTAAAACTAAATTATTTAATTTTGAATTGGATTGTAAAGCTAAACAAATAATTTGGGGTGAACGTACATGTAGTGAAATTGAAAAATACACAACCAAATGCAATGAATTGTTAAAATTAATTAATTGTCCTACTGAACTTAAAAGCTGTTGTGAAAAT
This sequence comes from Thaumatotibia leucotreta, assembly GCA_025490895.1. Taxonomy (NCBI): domain Eukaryota; kingdom Metazoa; phylum Arthropoda; class Insecta; order Lepidoptera; family Tortricidae; genus Thaumatotibia; species Thaumatotibia leucotreta. Next base: position 233,758 of record JALPQI010000305.1, read on the forward strand.
TTCTGTAATAACCTGGGCCACCGCAGTGTCATTGATAGTCTGTATCATGATATTATTGGCTCGCTATGGGATGCCTCCATGTACAGTAAGCAAGCTCAGGGTGGCTCCAGAGGTAACAGGGTGATAGGGTGGAACAAGCACGTTGGCGAGGCTCACCGGCAGGCCCGGTTTTGCTTCCAGAACTGGGTTCTGTGTGGCAAACCATCTGCTGGACCTAGTTTTACTGCGATGAGCGAGAGTCGCAAAATATTTAAGTCCAAGCTCAAGTGGGTTCAGAACCATCAGGAACAGATCAAAATGGATCTGCTCGCTTCTCATCACGGGAAAAACGATTTTCGCACCTTCTGGAAGCTGACCAGGAAAATGGAAGCAAGGCCGGGTCTCTCGGTCTGTGTTGACGGCATCTCCGATGCTAAGGGCATCGCCAATATGTTTAGGGAACATTTTAGCGTGACATCTTCGTTGGGTGGGGTCACCGACCTGCATTTGCTGGACAATCTGACCGGGAGTGACTTTCAAGTCCGTTTTAGTGAGCGAGATGTCACTAAAGTACTTAAAGAGATGAAAAGGGGTAAGTCTCCCGGTCACGATCACCTAAGCGTCGAGCACTTGCAGTTTGCGGGACCATATCTGTCAAAATTGTTGGCACTGCTATTTAACCTGTGCATAACTCATTCATATTTGCCGGAGAGTATGATTAAAACGATAGTAGTACCAATTGTCAAAAACAAAACTGGTGATATATCGCAAAAAACTAATTACAGACCTATTTCTCTGGCTACTATTGTGGCTAAGGTATTCGACAGCCTGCTTAATGCGCAACTGGATAAGTATTTGCAGATACATGATGCACAGTTCGGCTTTCGTGCCGGGCTGTCAACTGAGAGCGCAATCACTTGTCTAAAGCAGGCTGTTGAGTATTATACCCATAGAAAAACACCTATTTATGCGTTTTATTTAGATCTCTCGAAAGCTTTTGACCTTGTCAATTATAATCTACTCTGGCAAAAGCTTGACAAGGTAAATTTTCCCAGAGAGTTGACACGCATACTTAGGTGTTGGTACGCTGGTCAGAGAAATAGTGTCAGGTGGGGTAACGTACTCTCCGACGAATATGGGCTGCAGTGCGGTGTCAGGCAGGGTGGACTTACCTCACCCAAATTATTTAATTTGTATGTCAACGATCTTATCGGTGAGCTTAGCAACACACATGTCGGGTGTCATATTGACAAAGTATGTTTCAACAATATAAGTTATGCCGATGACATGGTGTTGCTGAGCCCGTCGGTAGGTGGTTTGAAAATACTTATAGACATATGTGAATCATACGCCTGTAAAAACAACCTCTTATATAACACGAGTAAGAGCGAATATATGGTCTTTAAAGCGGGAAGCAAGTGTCCTTCAGAAGTACCTCCTATCCTCCTGAACGGTCAGCAACTCAACAGGGTCAAAACATTTAAATACCTGGGACACTTGGTTACCGAAGACCTGAGCGATGACGCGGACATCGAGAGGGAACGCAGAGCATTGGCGATAAGAGCGAACATGATAGCGCGCAGGTTCAGTCGATGTACAGCTCAAGTAAAAATAACTCTGTTTAGAGCGTACTGTACGTCACTGTATACCTGCAGCCTTTGGACAAAATACACGCAGCGATCGCTTAATGCTCTGCGAGTCCAATATAATGACGCGTTCAGAGTGCTGTTGCGGCTGCCGCGATACTGTAGCGCATCCGGGATGTTTGCGGACGCGGCCGTGGACGGTTTCCACGCGACGCTCCGCAAGCGCTGCGCCGCGGCGCTCCGCAGAGTGCGCGACAGCCGAAACAGCCTCCTTACTGTCATAGGAAGCAGGTGGGACAGTGGCATATTGAGGCACTGGACTTCCTTACATGCTAGTTGTAATAGTAATCTAGTTTTGTAAGTATTCTGTGTTGTAGCATATATTATATTTAACATACTATGGACTGTCTGTATGGATAATTGTCTGAAATAAATGTATTTTATTTTATTTTATTTTTTATTTTTATTTTATTTTATTTTTTATTATTTTATTTATTTTATTTATCATTATAATTTGGTTTAAAAACAAACATTTAATGCTGACAAGTCTAATAATATTTAAAAAAAAGGTTTTAAGTACTCGTAGTCGAAAAAATTACTCGACTTTCGTTACGATTTGGCAGAAATATTTATTTATTAATTTTAAATAAAGAGCTAAATTAGCTATTTCATTTGATTACATGTAAATGTAACTGAGCACAGGGGAATATTTTAAAATTGATCAGAGTTCTCTAGATGTTATCAGTTTTTTTTTATGAACAAGACAAATTTTAAGCTCCGAATTCGTCAAAATCCGCGGCCTTGCCCATATACAAGGAGAAGTGGATACATTTCCTCGTATATCTTGCCTACATGGCCGCTCCACGCGACTTCGCGTAACAAAACATATATATATTTTTATAATATCTATATGTTTACATTTATAAAATACCAACATATATACATAAGAAATGCCCAAATAACCCAATTAAACGAATTTTATGTGTTAGCCATCTCGGTATGTTCACTAAATTTAACAAAAAGGTACTAATGGTGGACTTAAGGCCTTGCATTCTCTACCAGTCAACCATTGGATCAAACAGAAACTTGTATTTAGTGCTGGATCGTCCAAATTGAAAAATAATTAGGAAACACAAATCAACAATATTACACAGTTTAATAAATACACATACACATACAAAATATAAATATACCTACATATGCATATACATACATAGATAAATAATTTGTAGGTATACGTATTCATTACATGTACCTACCTATGGTGATACTAAATATAATTTTAAAGTTTTTGATATACACGGTGCTCGCGAGCATTCCGAAAGATTTGAACAATGCATCCTAGACATCAAAATAAACGAAAAATATTATGAGACCCAATGTCAAATTCCACAAAAAAAAATGTTTTTTTTTCTTTTTTTTGTGTTTTTTGAATACTTTTTAACATTTCCAATACTTTCAATCATAACAACAATTTGTTAAAAATAATTTATTAAATGATTTTTTTTAGGGACAGGTTTTTTCGTCAAGTCTATTCTTATTTTTTGATTGTCAGGCAAAAGGTGTGGTAATATTAGAACACATTGTGGTAGCATTGTAATCAAAAAGAAGTTTTATGACGAGTTACGTCGAAAAACTTATTTCGAAAAAAGGTTAATTATCTCTGGAACCAAGCCGAATCCAGGAAATTTTATATAACATGAAATACTCTAAAATATGCTCAGGAATTCGGTAGGTAGTTTTGATATTTTTATTGGACCATTGAAAATCCATTTTCTTTGATTCCAATGTACATACCTACGACGATGGCCTTCCTAAATATCATGCCAAATGGAAAATGGAACAATTTTATAATTTTAACTAACATGAGACTCAAACATTAAAATATCATCGAACCGGGTTACTCACGTAATTTAAGTAAAGAAAAATCGAATAAAACTACAGCAAAGAAATAACGAAACTATGTAAAACGCACCAAGAAATCGAATGACAAAATTTGATACGAAGCAACCTCCAATAAAAACCATTAGCCGTACCATGAGCTACCGCGGCGTTATTAACGAGAACTCACTTTCTATCCGTCTCGCTCGCACCTGTCGTGCCAATCCACGAGTTCTTTTTTTATGTGACGAAGGTAGACAACTGAGCTCTCACCCCACCTGCTGGAAAGCAGAAACTGAGGCCCATGGACATAGTGACCTAAAAATCGCCTATGCGCTGCCTACCCTGAGAACTTAGATGGATTGCCTCTATCTATGCCAGTAATTACACCGGCTATCTTACCTCCAAACCGGAACACAGTTACTAACTATTTAGCGGCAGGTTAACACGTTCGCCCCCGTACTGTTTCATACTAGTCATACTATACCGATGGAAATTTTCTTATTAGAACTCCTATGCCAATGACACGTATGTGTGACCAAAATGATTGTACTCCTATGCCGGCGACACAACACTTGTGTCAAAAATGTTCGTATTTCTATGCCAGTGGCATAGGATGTAACAACTTGATTTATGCTAGTGGCACTGCAGTACGGTTATTTTGATCACGTATGTGTGTCACTGGCATAGCAGTTAGACTTTTTTGATCACAGACGCTGTGTCACCGGCGTCGAACGTGTTAAAGTTCGAGCGGGATAGATAGTAAACCCGCGTTAATATCGCGACGTCAGCTCATGGTAAGCAAGCTGAATGAAATCGATTGTGACGCGATAAAATACTTAACACGTCCCCAGCGGGGGGTAGCACGAATGTCTCTTGTCGTGACTTCTCTCTGGCCAGGTTCGAATGTTGTTAGCGTTGTTGATTGTTGATGCGACGTTGTTGGTTGGCATGTTAATAGCAAGTCAAATTTTGTTTCTCAACGTTTGAATAGCCCTATGGACGTGTTGGTGAGTAAGTGTATTGTTTAGTATAACCCAGTCCAGTATTATTGTGAACGATCAAGGTGCTTAGACAAGTTGCCAATCGCTAACGCTTAATCGCCAATCGTAAACGAAAGGCAGCTCACTGTCTTTGTCGCACTAATATGAAAGAGTGACAGAGAGGGAAAACTACGATACGCTACTAAGCGTTAGCGATTGGCAACTTGGCTAAGCATCCTGGCCTGCTGCCGCGAACAAATTTTGGGGATTTTTCTTTGTTTACTCTAATCATGCCTTCATTGGAGTAACAGAGCCAATTCCTCGAAATTTACAAACTTCGGTAGCAGGCCATGAGTCCGAAAATTTCAGCGTTATACATAGCATTATTTTAGTGTGAACGCTTACTAAACTTGTTTAAGGGTTATTCTAAAATCCGTTGCAGAAACTCGCCCATGGAACAAACAACTCTGTTATCTCAGTTTAATTTACCAATATGCTAATTGTTAGGTACCTACAATACTTTTTTTACATTTTGTAATATTTTATTAAAAGGAGGTGTTAGAAATAGCGTAGATATTATTAACTAAAGATACTATAAATTTTAAATGAATATTAAATAATAAAGTAACATTTTTCCTCGGTACAAAAAACCTGCAACGAATTTTGGAATGATCTTTTGAATGTAGGTCTACCTATAAAAACGCCTCTTGTGTCTGGTACGGTTAACATGTTGTAGTTTCACTATTAATAATAATAAAATAGAACTTAATAAAATATTTTACCAACTTTTATATAATTTAATAATACAATTTTTTAATAAATAATGACTTTTCTCAAGCTTTTGGTGAAACACACAACTTAAAGTAAATAAATCAATTTCAGTTGTTTCACAAAAAATATTTAGGTAGGTATAGGTACATTTGATTTGAATTATATTAAGAATTTGAATTATACGAAGCTAACCTAAAAACTTCAAGTCGATATGAAGAGAAACACATTACTACTATTAAAATTCAGTAATAAAACATATAAACCAATTCTCAATACTCTGATGGCATGTTACGCAAGCGACGACGTTACATTTATCACCGTGCTTTCTATTCACGGGTCAAAGTCACAACGAATAAATATAATTACAGAACATTATGGCACCGATACGCATAACTCAATACCTAAATATATCCATGCCCTTGACTTAAATATCTGTAATTAGCTCACACTATAAGATTTCAAACAATTCAAACGAAATCTATGAAAACTACTTCTAGCGTAACATAACCTAAAACTTTTTATAAAAGATATTATGCAACGCAATTTAGTAGCGTTGTTGGCAGATATTGAGTCGAATTGTCAATACAATGATCGTTTATGAATGAATTAGTGAATGACAGGGCAGCCATGTTTGTTTACTGTTGGTCGCGATCGGCGGCGGCTTGAAATAGCGCGCGGCGTCGAGCGCGCGGTCAACGACCCCGCGCGGCAACCAAATATTGGAAATCTAATCTACTTCGTAATCTTTGTATCAATTAAATCCTTTCTCTAAAAGTGCAGCGGTAGGTAGCCCTTGCATGTCTTCAAATGCCCTTGGCATTTGCAGATTTGTGAAGTTATTTGGAAACGTCTTGTTTGATGACAACAAAGGAAGATTTGGTCGACGTAAACAAACTCTAAACCTCTTTAATTAATTTCTCACGCTATTTCATACACGGGCATGTTTTTAGATGTTTCGTTTAGACATACTTTAAGCGTTAGGTATACCTTCCCATTGAAGTGAAAATGTTATATGTTAGTGAATATTTTTATAAATTCACTCAGGGAAAATTTGAGGTTATGACAGTTTGTACTAAAGAAAAACGTTAACTGATATTATTTGTGAATATCTAATGAAACCTTCATTGTGGATCTGGTACAAATAAAAGAGTAGATAATTTACACAGTACCAGAGTAATCCATACTATGAATATTTTGATTATTTAGGTAAAATTTAGATATGCTTTTGCGTGTAGTGGTTTTAGTTATAGGATTCGTAAATACATTTCGCATTTTAAATTTGGTTACCAACCGACAAATTACTACCAAGTAGCCAGTCCCCATTACTTGCACGTGCTAGAGTAACGTAATGACATCGTTTTCGTCATCCATTGGATAACCGTGTTGCAACTGCATTTGTCAGTTTTAAGTACATACTAGAGACGGCTGCTCCATTTCATCGATTCCTCGAAGGTGGACCTACCCTGTATTTACTGTCAGAAAATAAAAAAGCTGAGCTGAGCAAGATCCACAAAATTTCCCAAAATCTCCCAAAATGTTTTTATGAAACTCTCCTTTTTTGTTACCAGATCCCTATACATTTTTAAAACAAAACGGAATGTTACAATACAAACATTTTGGGACATTTTGGTCTGGCAAATGTGATGGATCTTGATCAGCATCATTGACTCTACCAGTTACCAATTTTTATTTTTTAGACATGATCCAAATGTATTTTTTTTGTGTATTGCACAGCTTCATCCAAGCTCCATGTACACACGAAAAAAAAGAATAAAAAAATTACTTGTTATGGTTGTTGCACGTTATATTTGCAGTTGATGTCCTGAAAAGTTAATAAATAAACGCAACCACCGAAAGCGATCGGAATCGGAACAGTGTTGCCCTTCTGGGGGCCGCACCGCGAACTTCGAAATTCGTAAATTTCGGGAATTTCTCTGTCACTCAAACGAAGGTGTCATTAGAGTGACAGAGAAAAATTCCCGAAATTTGCGGAAGAAGTTCGCGGTAGGGCCACTGCTGCGTGGGTTGATCGCGCCTGATATGCCTAGGGCTTCCAAGTATTCGAAAGTTTCAGGTATTCGAATATCTGGTGTTTTATTTTGTAATATAAGAATAACATACATTTCTTTAAATATTTCTATGTCGAAGATCCTCTAAATGGATCGAAACATATCGAGCAACTGTCGACTTAGATTATCTACGCGAGTAACCCGTTTCACAAAATATTTAAAGATGTAGGTACGAGTTTCAAGTTAAGTAGTTATAATTCTGAAATAATATAAATAAGTTTAAATTGCGGGTAAAATTACTTTGATTGCGTATTTACGTCAAATATTTCAATAATACATGTTATCCTGCAGTAACCAACAAAGATAACTAGATATATTATTATTACGTTGCAGAAATTTCATGAAAATTCGTAAATTCATTGATACAAAATTCGTATTAAAACTTTGTAATTATTGCTGTGGAGTGTCTAAACTTTTTGGGTAGTAAAACAATTTTCGAATACATCATGCCGTATTATTCTAATGCTGAAATTAAACGAATAAATAAATATCTTGGGATATCTTACACAAATCGACTTAGTCCCCCGGCAAGCTCTATTAAGGCTTGTGATGTGATGTGAGTAGGTACCAAGCGACGATAATGTAAAGATAGATGGGCGTTTTCACAAACCGTTGTTGAAATCACCTTGTTATTTAATTCGGACTAGTTGGGTCTTGTTCTACTCAGGATCACGAGCTCTTACGATTCTAATAGGAGAAAAAAATGTCCCAAAATGTTTTTTCCATTACGATACCGTTTTTTCATGGATGTTCAAAGACGGTAGCGTAATGGAAGGAATGAAAACTGTATGAAAATTATGGGACATATTTTTCTCGTATTAGAATCGAAAGAGCTCGTGATCCTAACAAGGTGATTTCAACAAAACGGTTTGTGAAAACGCCCAGGTACATTATAGATAATTAAATACATAGACAGCCTCGACCAAGGAACGAATGTTTGTGATAAATAAATACACAAATACTGCCCTCACCGAATAATCGAAGTGTTCGAATATTCGAACTGGAAGGAGGTAAATGCCCATAATCGCCACGCTGGGCAAGCGGATTGGCGATCGCAGTAATGTGTCCACTGTCCACTATGTTGACGCTGCTGCCCATCATCAATATTTATCAAATAATGGTCAGTGACACTTCAATCCCTTAGTCGACTCTTACGACACCCGCAGGAGGAGTTGGGGTGGTGACAAATGTATTCTTACTGCCGTCACCACACGGCACTGAATTGATCTTGCCACTTGAATTTAAATAAATTATAAAAATTATATCGATTGTAGTGTACTACTCTACAATAAAACTAGGAAAACGTACTGTAAAAAGGTTCTACCTAATAAATAAGTTCTGGTTGAGTACTTCGTATTGTTATAATGTATTTATATACGTGTATTTTGGTATTAATCTTATATATATATCTTTATATATATTTGGTGTACATATATATATATTTAGTTTGCTTTTTGCATAGTGCTGGTTTGTCTCTGTTAATATACTTTTCCTCTCAATTGCTCAAAGGTTAACTGGAAGAGATCCCTTGCAGGGATAAGTTCGCCTTTGTACATTGCTGTTATTTTGTTACAATTGTGATTTATATGTTTTGTGTGTACAATAAAGTGTTTACTTACTTATAAGTATACATGTATAAGGAATTTTTTTTGGGCACCCGACTCTGTCACTCCAGCGGGGGCGTCATCGGCGGGACTGAAACGAATGCTCGAAATTTATGATTTTTATTTTCGTGGTGGATCATCTGTTCACATTTCTGATTTCTGATAAGTTTCTCGTAATTATTAACGATTTTAATCCACTAAAAATTAACTGACGTATATAAGTTATTCCGTACGCCAGTAGAAAAAGAAAAAAACAGGCCAAGAGCATGTCGGGCCATGCTCCATGTAGGGTTCCGTAGTTATTAAAAACTTGATGATTTTTTTCATATTTTTTGGACCCATGGATCAAAAGTTAAGGGCACACTTTTTTTATTCGGTTAAGTACTTCCGAAGATATTGATTTGAAGGTAAAAAAAAAATTTTGGGGCATTTATATTTTTAAAAGATCTATTCAATGACAAATTATTAGATTACAGTAAATTATTTTTATTTTCCCCATTTTAATAGGAGAGGTACCAGATTATTTTTATAAATTACCTATAATGGCGCTATGACAAACTAATACAGGATACAGGAATAAGGAGTTTTTTTGGCTAAAACTGACTACATATTGGCAAAAGTTGGTACTTGTGGCGTCTGTTCAAAATATGTCTGTGTTCTAGGACACGTACGCATGGATCTAAGAATAACATTCAGGCTACAGTACTGTCTCGGTGTAAGTCAATATACTATTTTCGATGCACATGTTTGCTACACTTTCGTAGCGTGCCCCGTACGAATATAATTAAGTAAGGTAAAAGTGGCCGTGTGGTGACGGCAGCGGCAGTAAGAATACATTTGTCACCACCCCAACTCCTCCTGCGGGTGTCGTAAGAGTCGATTGAAGTGTCACTGACCATTATTTGATAAAAGATTGATGATGGGCAGCAGCGTCATCATAGTGGACACATTACTGCGATCGCCAATCCGCTTGCCCAGCGTGGTGATTATGGGCATTTACCTCCTAATGCGTCTATACGCATAGTTAATAGGAGAGGCCTACGTCCAGCAGTGGACTATCATAGACTGATGATGTGTGGGAAAGTAAAAGTCGTCATTGTGGCACAGCGTCTGTTGGTAGCTTTTTCTTACCCCATTAACCTTTTAGACGCCAACGACTTATATATTGGCTCCGCAAGTTCAACCCCAAAGACCAATATATAAGTCCTGGTCCACAGAGCAATATAAACGTACCTGCACGTGCGTAAAGTTCACATTAAAATATGACATTTTATTGACGTGGCGTCTGAGTGACAGCTATTCTATTTGACGTGGCGTCAAAAAGGTTAAAAAACTGTTTCATCTTACCCCACCTTACCTTAGGGTAAAACCAGGATAGATGCCTCAGTGGGATAGGTGCCTCATTTTCAAAAAACCTAATTTCCCAAACTCACGACTATGGAATAGTAGCATAACTAAGAGCCGCAGTCACCCCGCACCTCAGTTAGCCACGGCCCGTCGTGCGATGCGGATGTGTTTCGCTCGTATGTGCATTCATCTCCGCGGCGAATTTCAGAAACGTGTCAAATTTTCAAAAGTTAGTTTTTGTTGTTGCATAACTTTCGAAATAGTCATTTTTTCCATTATATTTTTGATTACTTCAATATTACTGATTCATAAAGTATCCACCGATATGTAATTTATTGTTCTTATGTTTTTTATTAATTTAATAAATATTTGGGCATCTATCCCTATCGAAAAGGATAGTTGCCCTGAATTTTAGAGGTATAGGTGCCCCTAGAGGTATCTATCCTTCCATCAAGTATACCCAGTATACCCTTCATTTCTTTTGTGTTTGCGTGGCATGGTTATGCTACGGTGTCAGTGACAAGTAGTAATTATTAATTACATATAATGACATAAAAAAATGTCAGAACACAAAAATATAATCATATCACGCACTGAAACCACATATGGGTATATTGCCATTATAAAAAAACCTAGCCTAAGAGACATAAGAAATTATTTTATAATAAGAATTTAAAATGTTTATTATTTGTTGAACAAATTCTTTTAGAATGTTATTATGGTTATTTTAATTGATCTCAAAATAATGCACAATTATATGGTAACAACGATAAATAAAAGAATAAAACAACTGCGACATGCTTTACATTATTAAGCCCATTTTTCTTCAAATTCTGTTTCAGGAGACTTCAATACTGCAATAATACCAATTAGCCCTTAAAAAATCATAAAAGTTTTGCTTAATTTTTGGTTTCATAGTATGAAATGAAGGGCATCTATCGCATACCACAGGCATCTATCCTTCTCAATATTTTCATGGTGGGGCAACAATCCACACGGGTAGGCATCTATACCCAAAAAAGGAGTTCCACAAAAAGCTAAAATTTGCAAAAACGGTAATTTGTGGGCCCAATAATACAAATCGCAGTTAAACATTATACAACTAATCTATCTAAATTCATAGATGTTATTTAAATATAATGTATATTTTTATAATTAAGAGGATAGTTCAAAAAGTGGGGCATCTATCCTGGTTTTACCCTATACCAAAAGAAACGAAATTTAAGTGGACTGTAAGGAATATGTACTTTCAGTCACCGGCAATGATATCTTGCGGTATCAATCTTATTTTTGAAATAAAAGGGAGAATATATAAGAACGTAAAAATATTTATTTTTACATTTTCGCGTATTTTTGCGGCCTTCATCATTTGTTTTTTTTTTTAAATTAGGTACTTGCAAAGCTTTTTGTTTTGGGCTTAGATATAAAATTGTCAAACTTCTCCAATTAATTTGGCGACTAAAGGTACATTCAAACCAAAAGAGCATTCGCTATTCTAACCCCCACTCTACGAAATTCGATCGTTACACAAAACGTGATTGGTTGATTTCGTAGAACGGGGGATAGAACAGCGAATGCTCTTTTGGTTTGATTGAACGCACCTTTACGGGATCAGTTTTTGTATAAATATTTATTGATCTTAACTTTCACGAATATCATTCAATTTTAAGGACAAAAAGAGATTATCGTGTAAACTTGCGTTTAATATTGTATTTGCATAAATTATGTAGTTACTTACTAGGTACTAAACTTACTTATACACCGACGAGTACGTTGGTAAGGTTAGGTTCGTATATTATGTCACTATCGGCGTAGGCGCAGCCTATTAAGGCAGACCTAAGTCATCAAGCGGCAAGCACTTATATGCAAACACATCGTTAATTTTAGGGTTCGGTAGGTAAACTGGAAAATCTAAATTCTAGGTTGCAATTCATATGTGGTATATATGTATACTATACGTAAGTTTTAAAGTATGACTAGGTATACTAATGATGTAAATGACCATATCAGCGTAATAATTTACATTATGTATAATCAATATAATCATGTCATGTTCATAGATGATTTGTCCTTAACTATTTTATTATTAACTAGAACGTTTGTTTTTAAATAATTTCTTAGAAAGTTACAAAAATACGCGCTACAATAAAAATAAGTAACGGAGGAAATTCTTGAAACCCAAAACTATTTTTTCCTATATAGAATGACTGAACATAACCTAAAATGTGTTTTCCTAGCCTATATCGATTTTCCACTGCTGGACAAAGGCCTCTACCCTGGATTTCATGACTCCCGATTTTGTGTTTCCTCCGGCTAGTTATTAACTATGATAATAAGGAATGAGTCCAAATCGTGCCATTTCCGTCTGGGTCAACCACGTCCGCGCCGCTGATTCGCCACTCATTTTGGGCCGCCATGGCTATGGCAGCCCATCTACCAGAATGCATGCGGTAAATGAATTATAGAAATATAAATAGGTTTATTCGTAACATACACATACACAAAAATCACAATATACAGAAACGAAAAATAATTATACAAATAAAAACGTGTATGCTACGGTTATCATTATTTGTACCTATTACATTCTGTATGAAAATACAGATTGCTGAGATCGCGAAACGTCTGGTTGACGTAACTAAAGATCGAAGAGCTGGCGACTTCCTCGCACAACGCATCAGTATTGCGATACAGCGAGGAAATGCCGCCAGCATCCTCGGTACAATGCCACAAGGGCCAATCTTAAATATAGGTTAGGTTAAGTAAATTAGTTAGATTTAATCTATGTACATAAATTGTAGTTTTGAAAATAAATTCGTTAAAAAAAAATACGGAACCATCTACTGATGAACCATCGTGCTTGACCGTTTTAATTCGTCTTATGGTGTTGTATGGTAGGCGTTCGTGAGTGGATGTACGAAGGACAAACTTATCTGCAATCATGACACGTCCTAAGTCAATACCACTTTTAACGTGACATGTGTCATTTTGACTTTCATTTCGGAACTGCCTTTTTGCAAACATGACACACTTTAAGTCGACTTTTAAGGAATCCACAGTTGTTTTGTACTTCATAAGGCAATGAACCAATTTCGTTTGATTAGGTCAGAATGTCTACTTTGTGTTAACTTTATTACGTTTTAACTAGATTTAAGTCGCGAAAACTAGCAGCTATAGAATGTACTGTGTGGGTAGGTACCGATTTGATGTTTCAATAATTTTTAATATGTTCAGCGGCCCAAAAGCGACGGATTTGAACTCAGAACCTCCAGCTTCTTAGGCATGGTCATTAATTTTACTCTTTCACCATCATGGAACACTATGCAGCAGCATGGAATGTTGTGCTAGACTTCACAATTTATAAAGCTCCTTAAAAAAACTTGAACGCATCCATTTCTCACGATGTGACAGTGTCGTCCCTCTATATTCACTATGGTTTTTTGTGCCAAAAAGACTTCATGTCGTTCCCTTATTTTAAGTTTAAAATAAGTTTTTATTGTGAATTCGTCAATGAAAATAAGTTTAAAGACGTACGTATTACGTCTATAATGTGGTTAAAGAGAAGAATTACATCGAAGACTGCAAATTTAACGAGGATGACGATCGACCTTCAAGTCGGACACCGGTTTGTTTTGGTAACCTTACAAGTAAATAATGGTAATTACGTCATACACAACGGAACAGGTATGTTACTATTAACTAAATATTACGGCTTCTCTTTGTTTCACGTAAATTTATACGTCTATGAAACTTTTGAGCGTTGACTTTTTTCAAGTATCGCCAAACACCGTTCGAGTTATTTTTTTAGCCGTATCTTTCATGAACTGCGCGCCGAGACATATTGACTTGTCTATGAAACATTCTATTTTTTTCTATCCGTTTCCGCGCCTTTTACAAGTACATCTGAAAAATTTTCGTGTAACTGCCGCAAGTTTTTTATCTAAACGTAAAGTGAAAAGTGCTTATTAACAATGGGAAAAAGAACGAAGGATCCTGCGAAAATTCAGGACAAAATAAATAAACTTGAAGAAAAACTCGCTAGGAAAAGAAGAAAACTGCAAAACTACACAAACGAGAACGTCGACCCATCGCCGCCTGAAGACAGGCAACAACTGGTTTCGGAGGCCGAAAGTGATGAACCAGTTATAGAAGTAGAATCTTTACGAAATGTAGAAATAGAAACACCCACAGAACCTCAACCTGGGTGTAGTTTCTTTCATTCAGGTGTGTACCATTTTATTACGACCTTACGTTCTATATATTTTTTAGAGTTGTCACGCGAGGGCAAACAGAACAAGCGTAATTTAAATCTATTATATTGTAAATAAATAAAATAAATATTTATTTTTCTTCTTGGTCTTTGGACCGCAAGACGGTCCATAAATTTAGAGCTGTCACGAGAGGACAGACGGAGACCTCTGATCATAAGCACACAAGCAATATTGTATCAATTATTGATAAAATGGCTTAATATACATGGTCTATGTTTTTAGAGCTGTCACGAGAGGGCAGACCTTGACCTTGAGCTCAATTGCGTTGTGATGCTTCAACTGCTTCTGGTAGAATCACGCCTTTGGAAAGTGACTTTAGCCCTAAGAACCACAAACATTTATAGAATTATAATCACTTTCTATGCTAATTTACAGAGACACTATCTGAGGAGTTTCTGGCAGTACTGGGAGATGAAGGATTAGCAACCGAAGAGAAAGGACAAAACATTCGTAAAGAGGTAGCAGACAGATGGACAAACATAATAATATCAGGTATAAATAAAGATAACCTCACATCTTTACTAAAGAGATACCCAACACCGGGAAATTTCCCCATGGCCACCGCTCCGAAACTAAACTCTGAGATTATTGCTGCCATTTCCGATAATGTCCTCAAACGTGACAAGAAGTTTGAATACAGACAGAACCTACTAGGAAAGGTCTTGTCATGCCTTGGGGCTATATTAACTGATGTCACCAAAGGTAATATAAACAGTATCAAGCTGGTGGAGAGCATAAATGATGCGGGAAAAATAATTTGTAACATGAACCACTATGAGTCACTCACTAGGCGACATTTCATACTAACCTCTCTACAGAACTGTGTTAAACAAGCAGTTACTGATGTTCCTATTGGGACATATCTCTTTGGAGATGACCTGGGTGAACGCCTAAAAACTGCCAAAGCAGTAGAAAAAACCAGTTCCAATCTAAAGATACAAGGAAACAAGCCAAAACTACCTACAAAGTTTACCCAGCACAAGAATTTAAACTGGAAAAGCCCGTCTCAACGTCCAACACAGCATCAGCAGGAGAGCAGCTACAAACCACGAGGCGGGCCAAAATACCACAACAAGAAGAACTACAAGCATCATCATTCACGCCCAGCCCGTCGTCGTTGAACAACAAGGTAAAAGCGGGTAGAATTTTTTATTATTACAATAACTGGAGGCTTATTACACAGGATGAAACAATACTATCATGGATTATAGGCTATGAAATTCCATTCCATGAAGCAATACCTGTGCGATGTGAACTAAAACCCCGTCATCATTCTAAAGTTGAAACGACACAACTACAAAATGAAATACAACAATTATTAAGCATAGGTGCTGTATCTGAAGTTGATCCTCGAGATGACCAATATCTTTCACCAATATTTCTTACGCCAAAACAAAATGGTACCCTGCGTTTCATCCTGAACCTACAGAGTCTTAACAAGTTTGTTAAAACTGAACATTTCAAATTAGAAGATATCCGTACTGTTTACAAACTCATGAGCCATGGCTGTTATATGGCAACTATAGATTTGAAAGAAGCATACTTCCATGTCAGGATATCTGAGGATCACAAAAAGTTTTTGAGTTTTACCTTCCAAGAAAAGCTGTATTCCTTCAATGTACTTCCATATGGTCTGAGCACTGCTCCCTATGTCTTTACAAAAATCTTAAAGCCAGTTGTTTCATATCTCAGAGAACGTAACATAATAATATCTATATATTTAGATGACATTATATGCATTAGTGATAGCTATATCACATGTCAAAATAATGTAGACATTACTTGTTCACTTTTAGAATCCTTAGGATTCACCATCAATCAGGAAAAGAGCTGCCTTACTCCCAGCAAACAATGTAAATATTTGGGCTTTCTCTTAAACTCCTCAAACATGACTCTGTCCCTACCACCTAATAAAATTGATAGTCTGAGAAAGTCCTTATTATCTTTTAAAAGTAAAAATAATTGTAAAATAAGAGAGTTTGCTCAGTTACTAGGTCTTTTAAACTCTGCATGCCCAGGAATGAAATACGGTCTCTTATACACCAAGATGTTAGAGAGGGAAAGATTCCTGGCCCTGAAATTACATAATGATAATTATGACGCCATCATGAAAGTCTCAAAGATAATTCAACCAGACATAGATTGGTGGCTCTATAAATTAGAGAACCCTGGTAACCCCATTAGACAGCAAAATTATATCCTAGAACTATTCACAGATGCTTCCCGATCCGGTTGGGGAGCAGTCAGTAACAATAATAGAGTATCAGGATCATGGACTCCAGAGGAACAAGATCATCACATAAATTACCTAGAATTAAAAGCCGCCTATTTCGGACTTAAATGCTTAGCAAATAATTACCAGAATTGCGAAATACTTTTGAGAATCGATAATACTACCGCGATTTCTTATATAAATAGATTAGGAGGTGTTCAATACCCTCATTTAAATCACATTACACGTAAAATCTGGCAATGGTGTGAACTGAAAAATATCTTCATCTTTGCCTCTTACGTTAATACTAAGGAAAATGTAGATGCTGACTATGAATCAAGAAAATCGAACATAGAATGGGAATTATCCCAGACAGCATTTGAAAAAATAACTGATGTTTTTGGTACACCAGACATTGATCTATTTGCATCACGTTTAAACAACAAATGTACACGGTTCATCAGCTGGAAAAAAGATCCAGATTCTGTCGGAATCGATGCTTTCACCATAAAATTGCTCAGAATTATTTTTCTATGCATTTCCTCCATTTAATTTAGTACTAAAAGCCCTAAATAAAATAAAAAATGACAAAGCTGTGGGCATCTTAATTGTTCCATTCTGGACCACACAACCATGGTTCCCGGTATTTAATTCCCTATTAGTTACACAACCAATACTATTCCACCCAAGTAAAACATTATTACTGTCAAATTTCAGGGAACCTCATCCTATGCATCGAACGCTTACCCTGGCTGCAGGACTGCTCTCTGCGAAGCCCTAAAGAGAAGGGAGGTCCCACAATCATCACTTGATATAATGATTTCATCCTTATCCCCTAATACCTTGAAACAGTATAATACCGGACTGAAAGCGTGGTGGACCTTCTGTAATAAACATAAATTCGAACCTTATGTGAGCTCAGTTCCAAATATCTTAACTTTCTTAACAGAACGTTTTAACCTTGGTGCTTCCTATGGAACTTTGAATAGCTTCAGATCTGCACTAGCCTTACTAATAGACCCAAAAATAGGGTCAGACGACAGTCTTAAGAGATTTTTTAAAGGGGTATTCAAGAAAAAACCCACAAAACCCAAGTACAGTACTACATGGGACCCTGCCGTTGTATTAAATATGTTAGCACAATGGTACCCAAACCAGTCTATAGGGATTGAAAAATTAACTCGTAAACTAGTTACACTTTTAGCCCTTACAACAGGACAAAGGATCCAAACCTTGTCCCTTATTAAATTAGAGAATATAACCCTTAACAATATGGGCATAACCATCCATATAACAGATATTATAAAAACTTCTAGACCTGGAACTGAGCAACCTATCTTAAGACTTCCTTTTTATGATGCTAAGCCTGAGATCTGCCCAGTTAAGACCATTGTAGCTTACATGAATGAAACTAGAGATGAAAGAAAAGATATTAAATACCTTATTCTAACTTATAAAAGACCCTATAAAAAAGCCTCATCCCAGAGCATAGCACGATGGATAAAGTGTACCCTGCAAGAAGGCGGAATAGACACGAATATCTATTCAGCCCATTCTACTAGACATTCATCAACTTCCGCGGCTCTCCGAGCAGGCGTATCCATAGAGACCATAAGAAAATGCGCCGGTTGGGGGCCAAACTCAGCTATCTTTGCTCAGTATTATAATAGGCCATTGTTACAGAATAATTTTAGTAACGCTATTCTAGACAATTGTTAAAGTTGAATGTTAGTTATGAATATTATTAGATGATTATTGATGTTCCTTGTTTTTAATAATTGTTCAATTACAATTATATAAATACATGTTTTAGTTTTTAAATATAAAATCACTTTTTATTTAAAACCTGCTACACTCACAACCTTGGCTTTAAACATCTGCATAGTGTTCCATGATGGTGAAAGAGTAAAATTGTAAAATTAAACGAACTTACCTGAAGTGAAGTTCTATTTCAATTTTACGAATTTCACCATCATGGAACAACCCACCCTATCCCATTTATTATAAATGTTTCCCAAGTTTTGTTTAAGGTTGTTTCGTGTTTAACTTCAAACTGATAGTGAATATAGAGGGACGACACTGTCACATCGTGAGAAATGGATGCGTTAAAGTTTTTTTAAGGAGCTTTATAAATTGTGAAGTCTAGCACAACATTCCATGCTGCTGCATAGTGTTCCATGATGGTGAAATTCGTAAAATTGAAATAGAACTTCACTTCAGGTAAGTTCGTTTAATTTTACAATAATCACACGCACACTGCCTAACATCTTGAATAGACTTCCACAGATTACCAAGGGCAATAGAACTAATAAGCAGTGATCGGTTTTTTGGATTCACCCCTGGCGGGATTTCGCGTATAAAAAATTACGGGTGTAGCTATAAAAAAAATTAATACTATTATATTACATTATGAACAGTAACATGGCAAATTGCATGGAAATACGTGTAAATAACTAAAGTTTATTTTTCAAGTTACTATAGGAGACCCGCCGGGTGAATCCAAAAAACCGATCACTGCTAATAAGCAAGTAAAAAATTTGTATAAGATGTTATTAGATAAGTTACCAACTCACCTCAAACAAGCGGCAGCGAAATAAATTAACTAACCACTAAGATAATATAATGCATGTTCCTAAAACTAACTCATTAAAATCTAATATACAGGGTGGAAAGGGACAACGTTCCTTCCCGCTACCAATCGAGTCTACCAACCATTACGATGAACTTTTAGTATGGGACCAACATCGAAACCGTACATGGAAAATTGACTTTACTATTGAACTCTAACTTATTACTCACTTTGTATGAGGGGTTAATTTTTTAAAATATTTCGATGTTGGTCCCATACTGAAAGTTAATCATAATGGTTGGTAGACTCGGTCGGTAGCGGGAAAGATCGTCG
This sequence comes from Thaumatotibia leucotreta, assembly GCA_025490895.1. NCBI lineage: Eukaryota > Metazoa > Arthropoda > Insecta > Lepidoptera > Tortricidae > Thaumatotibia > Thaumatotibia leucotreta. Next base: position 253,363 of record JALPQI010000305.1, read on the forward strand.
TTCCTTTCCACCCTGTATAATAGATTAGGAGTTAAGTTGTGTAATATTTTGTACTTCAGGAATAAAGAGTTTCATTTTTTTTTTAAATTACACTACCAACTAGGCTACCGAGGTAATAAATAACCACTAGAAACCCTCGCTACAATGCGCGCGTCGCTGTTTTAGCGATGGTGCGTGCGCGCAGCCTATTTTCACAACCAAATACAGGATGTCATCGCAACACGTACCGAAGGGCGAATATAAGGCCCTGCCAAATAAGGCCCGGGCCATATTCCATTGCGTAACCAGACTTTCCACCTGCCCACATGCCCGTGGGTGAAGTATTTGGACCTCGGGTTACGAAACTGGACGAGTGGGCGACGGCACACTTCGATATTCTGATTATTGGCAACATTATTAGAAAGTGTATCGAACTGTAGTGGGAATGGATAAATTAGCTTTGTCCCTTAATTTGACGAAAAAAATTAAGAGCCGATTCATCGTGCTACCAATTACATTAAACGATCATTCGTCCTTCACAGCTAATCTTGTTACCTATTGCAACTTGTCACATTCAGACTTACGTCTAGCATTGTACCGAGGAAAAGTTTCATAAGTTGCGAAACTTGCATAGAGAATGTTCTCGGGAATCTCAATTTAACAAATAATCTTATCAAGCTGAGACCGTACTAGATGCATGCCTTATGAGTTATATTTACTGCCTTGTTTACTTATTTACGATTTAAAATAATTATTTATAACACATTTTTATAAGTTATCATGGAAACATTCTGATTGAGAACTTACTCTTAAATTCTCATGAAAATTCTCGGAAATTTCCCAGTATATTACCGCAATTTTGAGAATGTCCGCAACTTGTAGGAACATTGCTACTTACGTCACGCCGCCATCCACTTCGACATATAGGTATTTTTTTCGTTGCATTGGATATTTGTTTCCATATTATAGACTAAAGCGTTCACACTAAAAAGGAACAAAGTCAATAGGAACGATTAATTTATAATCAGCAAATCGAAACATTAATAAGAAGATATAGCAACATTAGCAAATGCTCATAATTTTGCAGATGTAAGTAGGTGCGATGTGTCGTGTGTGGGAAAATCTCGGCGAACAATTGGTTTTGGTATCACAATGCCAAACAGTTATTCTAACATTTCTTACCAATAACGGAGTTTATTAATACTTAGGAGTAGGCACTAAGTGGTATTTAGTATAAATCTAGAGAAATGATGGCTTATTTAATTTAAAATTTACTAGAAATGACCTAGTATAGTGTGTTATTTAAACTAAAGAGTATTATGGCATGTGTGATCAATAATATAATACAATAGTGTTAAATAAAATTTTATAGTCACACCCGTAATTTTTTTATACGCGAAAACCCGCTAGGGGTACCCAAAACACCAATCACTGGTGACTCACAATTAGTGACGGAAACACCCTGTATATTCGTTTGCAACCGCAATGAGCCCTGAATCGGATTACTAATGCTTATGCAACGAAGTGGGCCGAACGGCATTCTGGCAACGGCGCAGCCTCCGCCAGACAATTGCTCACCCACAATCAGTGGGTGCAATGAAAACGCAATGCGGCACAGAATAAAGATATACGCCCTTAACTGTCAAATCCGTTTGACAGCGGAAGGTCTCAAGCATTGCATTGCACCTCATTGGTGCATTCCCTTGCTCGCGAGATCGCTGACCCAATATTACTAGGTTCTTTGCACTTATCTTCTTGAAATTTGAAGTGTCACACTGAAAGGGCCCGTTTCTCGAAAGCTTAACAAAGCTTGTAACTTGTAATGCAAGCGGAAGTCTCTTATTAAAAAAGTATTAATATTTTAGCCTATATAATGTCCCACTGCTGGGCATAGGCCTCCTCTCATATACGAGTATGAGAGGGATTGGGCTATAGTCCCCACGCTGGCCCTAAGCGGGTTGGGAACTTCACATGCACCTTTGAATTTCTTCGCGGATGTATGCAGGTTTCCTCAAGATGTTTTCCTTCACCGAAAGCTAATGGTAAATATCATCTGATATTCCGTACATAAGTTTCGGAAAAACTCATTAGTACGAGCCAGGATTTGAACCCACGACCTCCGGATTGAAAGTCAAACGTCTGAACCACTGAGCTACCACCGCTTAAGTCTCTTTTTAACACTATTAATTAGATAAGGACTTCCGCTTGTACTACAACTACCACAAGTTACAAGCTTTCGAGAAATGGGCCCTTGAGGATATGTGTTGTATGTATGAACCGCAACATAATTATGATACTATTTTGCAATCGACCCGTTAGCTCTACTCCAGCCATACCTTATTTCGTCCATCGTCATAACCTTGTGGTTGCTTCGCATAAGTAACCTGAAGACCCTTGCTGATCCCTGTATATTTTTACCTGTTGGCTAGGGTGTCCCATATTTTATGAGTTTTAGTTATTAATAACGCATACCCCCTAAATCGGTTTCTTTTACCTCAAAACACACTGAAAAAAAATCTGTTTATTTCTGTAGCTGCAACCCGTGCCGACTTTCATGCCATTTTCCGATACAATGTATGAAAATGACCTTAATTTTTGTTACCATTTCGTACCATGAGTTACCGCGTTATCGAGACTTACTTGACTTTTTAGTGTATCATATATTATTGTATTGTGTAATATTCTATTTCCTTTTTTGTATTTTAATTTTTATATGTAAGTATGTGTATTAGAATAAGTATCAGACGTGCGTGACCTCACAAACGGCCCCAATGGAAGACCAGCGCCGGGCTGTAATTACAGTCCCTAGTTTTATGCTGAATTGGGGACCGTTGTGTGGCATAATTTTGATAACAATTTTTTCCCCTCACTAGCTTGTAAAGCGCTCGTTTATCGTTTAATACGAGCGGGTAAAAACGCTTTTTACACACTTGTGAATAAAGTAATTTGACATTGCTCTAATTCCTATAGCCCCCTACTGCCTAGTATAAGTGGATCTGTATGACCGTAGTAAACATGCGCAATCGAAGCTCACATGTTAAATTGGTAGTTCTCATGGGTGACTTTGTAAGCCATTGGCTATATTTAAGTTCCAGAAGTAACTCTATTCTACGATACGTTTCGACATTGGGTTTTAAATGGTTTCTTTAAGTTAATTTACATTTGGATGAGATTTGTAATCATATTTCCTCGCGATAGTGAGGGGAAAAAGTTGTATTACACTTGGCGGCAAAGTTTGTTCAACTCTCGTGCCTTGAGACCTTCGCAATGCTCAAGATTCCAGTTTTTGAACCACACGCTACACTTGTGGCTCAATTTTGGAATCTTTCGCTAGCTCAGGTCTCAATATTGGCACGACAGTTAAACAACAACTTTGCCCCCTTGTATAATAAATAACTATTTTCGACGAGGGTGAAAGTTGGAGCCCGAGTGAAATGAGGGCGACAATCACTCGAGTTAAAAATTACTTTTTACACGTGTATCGAACGACTTTTTTCATAACAAGTGCCTTAAAAAGATAAATTACCGCGCGCGAAGCGTGCGCAAAGTTAATTTTTCCGCACTAGTTAGGAAAAATGTGTATCTTATATAAAGTCGTGTATTGTGTGTCACAAATAATTTTTTTTTTCTTTACTTTCTATCCGGCTCGCTCGCACCAATACGCAAGTACAAGCGGGATGGAGAGAAAGTAAGTCCGCGTTAATAGCGCGACGGCAGCTCACGGTACACAACACACTAGATGGCACGTGGGAGCGCCCCCGCTTCCTGGCTATCGTTTTATCCCATTTAATACGACATTTACATACGTTGACGTAAATTCTTGTCCAAAAGGAATAAAATGAATGTGAAGTGTGATTTCCGTGCTTACGTATTTGGTATACTGTTATTGGTCTCAAGAGATTTATATTATGAAGATTCAATCAGTTTTACCTTTTTTATCATGGCGGTGACAAAACACGTGTACGGTCCGCAGGATGGTATACTCCATTTCAAATACCATGGCCCGGTGCCACATAAAACTTTGCAGTGGCATCGGGCCATGGTATTTGAAATGGAGTGTATCTATGCCGCTGTAGGTATGCGATACGTCAGTAGAAAACAAAAAAAAGTAAACAAACGTAAAAACTTGCATTATTTCATAATAACGCAACACAAGATGGCCGTCTGCCGCGAAACTTTAACCTCCGTCAATTAATTTCAGTTTAATAGTGATTACTTCTTTTTCCGTCATAAAAACTAGTGCAAAGTGTTACAGAACTTCCAAATAATAACAACAATTGTTATTTACAGTTAAAACCAAAAACTAACAAACTTTTAGTGAATTAATCTTATCACACGGATACACTTTCTATTATGATAATACATTATTTTTAAGTGATAACAGAACATTAAAAAACTTTTAAATACAGTGGAAATTCAAGTGATACGTGAACCAAGTGACTATATTAACATTCAGACTAAAAAGGGCATAACTATAACCTTAGTTAAATTTGTTTACTATTTTAAATTCATAACTGCCGCTTGACTTTTCGTTCATCTCCTGTGTCTATGTTGTTACCGGACGACTAACGCCATCTTTACGTCGATATTTGCAAACTCCGTTACGCGCCATCTATGAAGTCATATCTGAACTATGAACTAGTTTGTTTATGTGACATTTTTAGCGCCACCTGTTGAAGCATATTTACAACCTATTGATTATTTTTGGTTTCTTGCATGCCCAAGAGATGGCGGGTTCTACTTGATTTGAGTTACAACCGATCCACTTCTAACGTAATTATGGGTCAGCCTGCGAAGTGTGGTGTATGTGATAAAAAAATATCCAGCAGGCAGTCACTGGATTGTTCTTTCTGCCAAATACGGTATTGTTTGACCTGCTTAGAGCGTACTGGAGTATCCGATAAAAGGTATTATTTAATGACTGTAGACGACAAACAACAATGGAAATGCCGAGGGTGCTATAATATACTACCTCCAGCCCACAGTGAAGAGCAGCTCCCGGGCACTTCAGTAGCCATGATTAGCAGCACGCCAGAACATAACGAACCTCCTCTAACTTTCACTGAGACCGAAACACTAGAAAAGGTCAGTACAAAAGACTTGATGCGACAAGATTCCAACTCTGAGATTACAGTTGTTAATTTATTAGAAACTTCAGTTGCCGATCTAACCATTACGCCTAATAAGCCAGCATTAACCACACTTGATGAAATTGCTACTCCACAAAATAAATCGGAATGGATCTCACCGATTAGTTTTATAACTCCACCAAGCAGACCGCCGTGCCTACCAACGTTGGACGATTTCGGGAAAATGCTGGACCAGCGACTTGAAGCACACCGAATATCTATTGTTAACGATATTACGCAACATATTCAACCACTACATTCGTCTTTAAATAGAATTAATGAAAAATATGAGCATATGAAAAATGAGATCGACAAACTGCAGAAGTCCATTGAAACCTTAGTAAATACCAATATAGCAAAGCGCACCGAAGACCTGACATCAAGTAACCAACTAATTAATGCGGAACTACAACTTACGAAACAGGCAGTTAGTAATCTGGATAATAAACTAAACCACCTCTTACTTCCTACTACTACTCCTACAACGTCGAACGTTTCTCGTCCATTTCCAACTCATGGACTAAAGGATTCTAGTTCTAATTCTGAGATACCTGATAAAAGGAAAGCGAAACAAACCTCTCACATGCCTCGAAATATAAATGCTATCCCGCTGAATAACACTGCAGATCATTCCCCCTCATCATCAAAACAAGTCCATAAAAAAGGAAAATCAACAGTTGTCAATAGCGCCATCTCATTCGTCCCGACTCCGCTGAACGAGAATAAAGTCGATTCCCAGCTCAAGACTCAAAACGAAAGCGACAACGAGGATTGGATCGAAGTGAAAACCAAGCACAGACGTCGCTCAGCCGTCGGTATGGTGAGAGGTGCTGCAGCTCCAGGTACCACCTCCTTACTAGCCTCAGAAAGGATGACATACTTGCATCTCTGTTATGTCAAACAAGGTACATCTGAAGAGCAAGTTAGACTGCATTTAAATAATATTTGTGATAAAGATGTATGCACTGTTAAGGGTCTCAAGGCGCGCGGAAACTATGCGTCGTTTAAGATTGGTGTGCCAATTAAGTTAACAGATAAAGTATTAGACTCTAAGAACTGGGCCCAAGATATTTGTGTAAAATCTTGGCAAGATAATTTTCGTCCCCAAAATGCATAAAAATAAATCATTTTTACCTATCTTAGTATACTATCAAAATGTAAGGGGACTCAGGTCCAAATCCGATTTATTTTACAATAACGTACTTGTTTATAATGATATTGATATTATTGCTCTGACTGAAACATTTTTAACGAGTTCCGTCAAGGACGCGGAACTGTTTCCTCCCGGGTACACAGTGCTGCGCGCGGACCGCGCGGGGGACGCGGGGGGGGGCGGCGTGCTGCTGGCGGTGCGCAGCAGGTACTCCGCGCGCCTTGTGACCGACGTGGACGGTATGGCAGACGATATGGAATTGTTAATTGTTAAATTAGATTATAAGTGCGGTATGTTGTTATGTTGTGTCGTTTATCTGCCACCAAATTATAAAGATCACCAATATTTAGCTGTACTGAATTGTTTAGAAAATGCATTATGTAAATATTCCGACTTAGATATATTAATTGTAGGCGACTTTAATCTTAATTCTTGCAGTTCACAAGTACGTCACCAATTTGAGTGTTTCCTAAGTTTCTGTCAAATATTCCAGCACAACAATGTTCGTAATAATCAAGACGGATTGTTAGACTTAGTTTTAAGCGGACTGGCGCGTGAGTGCGTGAGCGTCGCGCGCGCCGACGCGGCGCTCGTGCCGCCCGACGGCTACCATCCGCCCTTAGAGCTCACTTTAAAGTTGCCGCGCAAGCGCGCCGATTCCAATTTTATCCGTATACAGCCCCCTGTCTCTCCAGTACCGGAATGGAACTTTCGAAAAGCTGATTTTAGTGCACTATATGAGAGCTTAAGTAAAATCGACTGGGCATCCGTTTTAAACTCTGCTTGTGTAAACACTGCAACTGAAGAATTTTACCATCTAATAAGACAATGTATTTCTGAACATGTTCCCATAAAAAAAAATCGACCACCCGCAACAGGAAAATACGTTTATCCAATTTGGTACACATCCGATATTAAACAAACCCTGCAAAATAAATACTTTCACTTTAAAAAATATAAAGAAACAGGCACCGATTTTAATAGAGAAATGTTCAAATACTATAGAGGGCGAGCCAAATTTTTAATAGATTATGAGTACAAAAAATATAAGACTGACATTGAGCGTGACATTACAGACGACCCCACAAAATTTTGGAAATATGTGAAGAGCAAAAATAAAAACATGAAATTAAATGACGGATCATATACTTACAATGACAGATCAATTGCAGGTCAAGACGCTGCGGATGCTTTTGCCGAGTATTTCTGCTCTGTATTTCATGATGACGTGCCCCGCCTAGACGCCGAGGAGGCGGCGCGGCAGAGCGCCGAGCGCAGCGCGGACGCGCGCGACGCGGCGCGGGTCGCCGTCGACAGCGTCTGCGCCGCCGACCTGCGCCGCGCCGCTAAGCGGCTCAAAGCGCGGAGTGCGGCCGGGCCCGATGGCATACCTACCTTCCTGGCTAAGGACTGTATAACAGTCTTCGAAGCTCCACTTTTAGCTATTTTCAATCTTTCCTTACGATGCGCAGTTTATCCCTCGTGCTGGAAGTTGTCGAGAGTGACCCCCGTTCCAAAAAGTGGTACAGAATCTGACGTGACAGGGTACAGGCCTATTGCTGTGCTGTCGGTGTTTGGCAAGTTGTTTGAATCTATTGTAGATAACCTTATCACTCACCAGATCGCAGTGAAAATGGATGACGCTCAGCATGGTTTTCGCCGCGGTCGATCAACGACGACAAACCATGTTGTTTTAGTCGATTATGTAGCTGAAGCCATGGATGCTCGAGTGCAGGTGGATGCGGCTTATTTCGATTTTCGTAAGGCTTTCGATCTTGTAGATAACGATATCCTGCTGCGTAAATTTGCAGACTTTGGGTTCACACCTAGTCTCCTCAAGTTCTTTGCCAACTATCTGCAAGATCGAAGGCAATACGTAAGGCTAGCTGGATATGAATCCCAACCCTACTACACTCGCTCTGGTGTCAGTCAGGGTAGTACGTTAGGGCCTACTCAATTTTTAATAATGATTAACGACTTGCCAAAGGCCGTCAGCACGGCCAAGTGTCTGATGTTCGCCGATGACATTAAACTTTTTCATCACATTAAAAACGACAGTGACCGACTGCAACTACAGAGAGACATAGATGCGATAGTTGAATGGAGCGACGAGAACCGACTGCATTTCAACCAAGCTAAATGTGTATATATCACATACTCCAGACTTCGAACACCAATTTCTACCACCTACACCCTCCATGACATACCACTACAGCAAACCGACTTAATACGCGACTTAGGACTGCATTTGGATAAACACCTTGATTTCAGAAACCATATAACCACCACTTGTAAGAAGGTATCCAAAACGTTAGGTTTTATTATGAGAGTAGCATCCCAATTTTCCAACCCTAAAGTAGCCGTTATGCTATACAACGCCTACATTCGTAGCAGGCTAGAATTTGGTGCGGTGGTCTGGGATCCATACGAGGCAAAATATGCTACGATGATAGAGAGGGTGCAAAAAAAATTCTGTAGGCATATATACAAAAGAATATATGGATACTATCCCTACATGTATCCATCACTATTCGTAGCGGGAATGGTCGGGTTCCAAACGCTGGCAACTAGACGGAAGTTGCTCCATGCAGTGCACTACTACCAGTTACTGCATAATAAAGTAGACGGAGCATCTGTGCTGGAGAGAATGGGATTAGTCGTTCCGCGGGCGAGTGGCCCGGCAGCGGGAGCCCCGGGCGGCGCCGGCGGCGCGGTGGCGGCGCGGCGGCGGCGGCGCCTGTTCGTGGGCGCCGGCGCGCGCACGCACCGCGGTGCCAACGCTCCTACCGCTAGAGCCAGAGTAATTTTAAACCACGTCTTAACAAACTCAGACGACATTGACGTGTTTGCGGATAGTGCTGGAGTATTTTATAGGAAACTGTTACAGATTTTTGCATGATTTTTATTTTTACTTTTGAATGTTTGTTTTGTTTTAAATGTTTAGATTTTTTGTTATGTTTGTTTTATTTTATTAATGTTTTACCACGTAAGTGCTTTGGTGTAATACTGTTAACTAACGTGTAATTAAATGTATATAAATAAATAAATAAATAAATAAACGCACTTTTAGAACACAATCTTGGTTTTATCACCAACTTGAAACCTTAAACCTATAGTTTACATACTTTTTAGTTAAAATTATTGATATTTATTAGTATTAACGTAAAAATATATTATGTTAACGTGTTTCACGATGTGTCAAAGATGTCAAATGTTAGAAAATCAGCCATAATTGTTTACTTTTTACACGACTGCCAAAAGGAGAGTATATGTGTTCAGCCCCTATGTATGTTTCATATTTTCTTTAAACGCGCAGATCTTCGCAACTACTTAACCGTTTTTAATAGTGTAAGGTATCATTAGAATCCTCGTGACGTCGCGGGTAACATAGGATATGTGACGTCACGTATAAAACAATACGGCGGCCTATAAATTCAATAATATCTGACCAAAAAAAAACAATTTTGAAAAAACCTATCGAGTTTGGTATCAAAATGAAGAGCTTTGAACTGCGATTACGAATATGTATTTAACTTATATGTTTGTTACTTATTTTAGAAAAGCCAAATTCATAAAATACAATAAAAGCGCCAAGAATAATATGTCATCCAAATGCTATGATTTGGGTATCAAATTAAAGCATTTTATATGCAGATTAAAAATATATATACAAGTTATATGTTTAAATATATGTTTGAAGAGAAAACTCGAAATGTTCTACATCGCACTATTGAAGTTTTTCTTCAATGCCTAAGCCGTGACAGGACTGTCACAGTTGACATATCTTCTTGACCGCTAAGTGTGTATGAAACAGATACATTGTACATACGCGCTTGTGGTCAAGGGGTAAAATGCACGGCTGCTACGCAGCGGTCGTGGGTTCAATCCCCGGCTCATACCGATGAGTTTTTCAAATAACTTATGTACGATACCTGTATCATTTGATATACTACATACCGGTCAAAAGTTTAAGTTCACTCCATGATTTCGATACAAAATACACTTTCGGGGGATTTTTTTTCAGTGTTCACAACAAAATTTCAAGATCTATTTAATATTCATTTCCCATAGAAACTGGACAATTTTATACATAGGATCCGATAATAATTCATAGGCAAATGAATTTTCATGATGACATGTCTGCCAAAAGCTGCCACAGCTGCCTCAGTTGTCCGAACTGTTCGCAAGTAACGGTCAATTAAAAAGAAATATTTAGCTCAATAATCAGTTACATATTACTTTAAACAAGTGTCGACTTAAGTGCTGGAAAAATGATGATGAACCAACCACGGTCTGCAGCCGTCGCAGGTTGTGGAAACGATCGTTGGGTCTGCGGATCTCCGATTCGTTTTCATGTTACACTATTTCATCACGTAGTGTGGTAGAGCTGGGCACTAGCTTCGATTGTTAAGGCAGTTAAGAAGGGCGGTTGTACCGCTTGGGCTGACTCGTCGGGACCCCCGACCCACCGGGTTCGCGTTTGAAGCACCCCGATAGTGACGTTCCAGGCCTTCAGCCCTATGTGGAACTGGGCTTATTTAGAAGCTTGGTAACTCAATTTTCTTGCAGCTCCTTTTTCGACCTTGCTTTAAATTTCTTCCAAGTGACACTTGGGCCATCTAAGTGAAAGTCTTCTCTCTGGACTCTGGCTCCAGTAGTCCGGGCCTCGCAAGCCAGCGGTCTCTGAGGGACGATTCAAGTCTTCCGCCCTACGGCCTTCGCAGGTTGTCAAAACGATCGTCGGATCCATTTTAACGTTACACTATTCCGTCGGCTGACGTGGTAGTGCTGGGCTTTGGCAGCTTGGCCTTCGGCCTCGCAAGCTAGCGCCCCTTTGGCTGACGCTTTTGGCCGCTGGCCCTACGCGGAGCTCGACTTTCAGTCCTCGCTGGAGTTCGATGCAAACAGTTGGGCCGTCTGGTTCGACTATTCGATTTCGATAATAGTTAAGAGAGACGGTTGTGAGGACCGTGTGGAGTTGTGGACTCGCCCGTCGTGCCTTGGGCCCTACACGGATATCGGTTTATTTAGATGCTGGGGTGCTTGAAGAAGAAGAAGCATGGTAGGTCAATTTTCTCGCAGCTCGGCCTTCGGCCCCGCTTTAAATTTCGACGCGCTTGGGCCCGGTCCGGTGTCGGTGTGACGCGGTCCGGCCTCCGCGAGCTCGGCTTTCGGCCTCCCACCCTAAAGCTCGCCCTGCGGACTGGCTCAAAATAGATTTACATTGGTTTCGGTAATGCTCCAGCCCTCACGCGGCGTGCCCTACGGCTTCGCCCAAAATTAGCGGGATTGGAACTTCTCGGGCCCCCGGAGCGAAGCTTCAGCCCTCTGCGGAATCGGTTTTTGAAATTCTATCCAACTTTAAGGAATCTCCAGATTCACTAAAAGGTTTCAAATAAATAAAATAATTAAAAAATTAAAAAACACGACTGCCGTTTTAAGCGAACTGAAAAGTAACAAATAATTCCTTCTTCAGGTTAATTCTTGTGAGCGTGTCTACATAATAGGCGTTTGTCTCATTACTTACTATATTTTGTTTCGGTTGCAGTCGGGGAACCTTTCATTACGGAAAATATAAATATATGGAGGTTCCCCGACTGCAATCAAAACAAAATATAGTAAGTAATGAGACAAGCGCCTATTATGTAGACACGCTCACAAGAATTAACCTGAAGAAGGAATTATTTGTTACTTTTCAGTTCGCTTAAAACGGCAGTCGTGTTTTTTAATTTTTTAATTATTTTATTTATTTTGTTTTTGGCTGACGAGCGGTTTGTGGATTATGGTTCCAGGATCGCATACGGGGTATTATTTTCAGACTACATACATCGGTATAATTGATTTAATTTCGGTATCTCCGATTTTAATGTATTATTCAGTATGTTATTCTATAATATAACTCTGATATCCATACCTAAGTACTGTCATATAAACTCAATGAGCAAATATTCATTGCAAGAACGATATTTCGACTTGTAGATTAATGTGCTTGTACTTTTTACAAAAGTAACAATAGGTTCAATTATACAGTACCTACATTTTTTTCTTAATGTAATCTAAAACGAGTGTTCGGCCCCAAATCGACCACAATATTAATTAAAATTAGATTTATTGTGTAGGTAGATGTCAGAATTCGAAATGCCAACTAAATAACTTTAACAAAAGAACAATAAAGTACTTAGTTCCAAATTCAAATTAAGGTCATCCTTCGTTCTATATTCGGTTCAGAAATACGAAGTAGTTTGAGCTATGTTAAGAAATAAATACTGAATAAATACCCTACCGCTTTGTCTCTCTCACTCTATTGACGCCATCGTTTGAATAACGGAGAAAAATCCTCAAAATTTACGATTTTCGATTTTCACTGTAGTAGGCCTGGGCCAATCTTACACAAATCGACCTAGTTCTATTCTACAGTAAGCTGAATTAAGGCTTCTGAAATGGGTGGTTCACCCTGTTGTGGCATAATTATTTTATGAATAATTCTATATGGCATAAACTATGTAGTCATAATGGGCTTTGTGCAGAAACTGTTGTGGCATACTCAACTTTAGCATATTTCGCTGTGGCAGATTTCGAGTTGTCCGGACATTATACGAGCATAATTTCTATGCTCCTATTTATGATGAGGCATAATCCGGATGTGCATAAAAAGTATCCGCATAGTTTGTTTTAGCATAACAAAGAAAGAATAATTACAACCTCTCAATATAATCGAGGTATCTAGTAGTAATATTTTGCACGTTACTTATTGTGTTACAGAGCTGAGTACTGTCTAGGTTGCTAAAAAAAAATAACCTACCGAGTCGGATCTGCTCCGGAAGGTTTTGTTCGCTCGCTTCGCTCGCTCACTGCAAAAACTTTACCCTCACAACAAATTTTTCCTGACGAAAAATGCAAGGTAAGTTTCGAACATGTGGCTATATGCCAAAAAAAAATATGCAAATCTAATTTCTATCTTATAACACTCGGCGTATATAATAATAGGCCAAAATAGTTTCGGGCAAAATAATGTTCGAAATATTGTTATTTATGCCAAGTGATGTTTCTGCCTCATTAAGATTATGCCAAAATAGATTATGCCAAGTCTGTTATGTCCTAAGCGTTTCGGACAAAAGAAATTATGCCAGATGAGGGAACCCAGTCAATTATTGTCATTCGAAAGAATGTATAAAAAAAACTTTTTTTTTCTTAAGAAACTTAGTATCTAAAACTAAAAGAATAACCAAAAATAATTCATCAGATCAAAAATCAGTTCAAAATACGAAAAATATTTTTTTTTTGGTTCGATTTCCGGGCGAAGCAATAGTTATTATTTAAAATCTTTAAATGCAGTTTTATTTGCCTTTAAAATAACATAAGGTCTTCTTTCAGCAAAATATCCTCTCTAGAATATTTAAGGTACTTTCCCTTCATGCCCCATAGTCATGGGACGCCCTGTATACGCTAATAGAATTGTGTCTTAATCTCGACTTATAAAATGTATATTATTCCTACAATATACTCTGATATACATATTTGTGACACTTAAAAGCTAATTTTAGGACGCCAGCTGTCCACTAAACATGATATCTAGGAACAGCGACTCGCAGTCACCTTTGGCTTTATCTGCTCATTCAAGCTCACCACCAGTGGAGGCAGAGGAATGACCCCGATAAGGAACTATTTAGGACACGACACTAAACACACTGCTGCATAATTGCATGCACGCAAAACGAACTAAGCGCGTCCAAGTTATAAACTCATAAGGATAAATTCGAGGGTTGTCAAAGTCACGGTAGGTATAATTTAATACCTCCATGCGTAAAAAAGTATAAAACTTCCAAAAAAATAGTGGTGATAAAACGAATTAATACAGACATTTTGCAGACCTATACTTTACCTTCCTTAAAAAAAAAAACAATATTATCGTACTATGGACACTTGCAGACTTGAATCTTGCAGAACGATATCCCTGGAAAGTATTAGGAAATTCTCATGAAAATCACTATAGAAAACATTGTCATTTGGATCAGATTTTTAATACGCAATGTTCGGAAAAGTTGACAATTGTTTGATTTGACGCTTAAGTTACACATTAAGCTCTCTATCAGCTCCTCAAATACTATGGAATTTGACCCCAAGGCTTGGCAATAAATAAATAAATATCTTGGGACATCATACACAAATCAACCTAGTCCCACGGTAAGCACAGTTAAGGCTTGCGATGTGGGTACCAAGTAACGATATAGGTATACATAGATAATATAAATAGATAGATTAGATACTCGTCGTACATATAGATAGGTACTTAAATACATATACATATAGACAGACACGACTAAGAAACAAATATTTGTGATAAATAAAGCCCTCGCTGGGATTTCAACCCGGAACCTCTAGTTTAGTAGGCTGGCTCACTAGTCACTAGTGTCACTACCAAATCAACTAGCCTACGGAACCTGCCGAATGCAATGAAAATGAACATTCTCATTTTTGGATTTATTTCTTCGGTGCGGTGCAACTGTTGAGGAGTACCTAACATAAGGATCGTGGCCACAGATGTCATATATACCATAGATCAAGCAAACGTATCTACTTAGCGTGTCAAATGAACTCGGTGAAATCCACGGAGTTGTCCGTCTTTAATCGCAGCCTGCATCAGCTTTCGGGCGTCAAAATTTGTAAGTTGAAGTGAACAAAAACATTAATAATGCCTCCTTAAGTAATATTAATTGCAACAACACAAAAAATATGAATACTCAAGAGCCTGAGACATATTTAAAATCATGGGCAAGTAACAACTTCAGTACAAACTCTGACACGCTCGGCCGCCATACAAATGTATGAACTTGTTTCTTCTATCCAAATCTAATTCTGTGATCGTGGCATAAAACAAAAAAACCGGCCAAGTGCGAGTCGGACTCGCGCGCGAAGGGTACCGTACCATTATCAATTTATTATTAAAAAAATACAGTTAAATCAACGTACCTCAAAAACTATAGGAGATAATCTAATCAAACCAAAAATCGTTGATAAAGTTTATTAATGTGCATAACATATATTTTTTTTAGAATTTTGTATCGCGTAGTTTAAAAAATAGAGGGGGGGGACACATTTTTCAGACTTTGAGAGCTGATATCTCGAAAACGATTTGCTGAAATAAAAATGAGATTTATAAACCTTCATATCATTTTCAAAGACCTTTCTATTAATACCCCACACGCTTATAATACAACTAAAAAAATTTTTCTATCCCTCGGATACATGTATGGAGGGCCGGACCCCAATGATTTTTTTTATAATTTAGTATGTATCATAATCCTGTAGCGGTTCATATAACATATATCCTTACCAAACCAAATTTCGTTACTGTAGCATTTATAGTTTCCGAGTAAATCGGCTGTGACAGACGGACAGACGGACAGACGGACATGACGAATCTAATATAAGGGTTCTGTTTTTGCCATTTTGGCTACGGAACCCTAAAAAACAGCAAACAGCATTGAAAATCTGCATAAAATCAGATGTCAACCGGATTGCAACACGAGGTGCGGGGTTTCGCGAGTGGGGGCGCCTCGGCGCTTATCGCGTTCATTGATAGATTTATCTCGAGGTCGCAGCATCACGCGTGAACTCTGTATGAAACTTATCAATTTTGGTTAGGTAATACTGGTGGGTTACTACATCCACTGCGCTCCAAAACTCGCATAGCAGATATCCCTTTAGTACCGTTTGTTAGCCAGATTTGGTAGCTGGCTGCCAAATGGGAAATATTATGGTTCCCCCATCTGGTAGCTATGAAATGGGAATAACTTTCCCATCTCGTAGCCGGATTTGGTAGCTGATTATTAAACGTGGTTACAAGACTGTAATGAAAAGGTCCTATTTTGTAACCAGTTACAAGGAAGTCTATTTACCGTTTCGAAGCTGATTACCTACTAAATGTATCGGCATTGGTAAAGACCCGATTTAAAGCCAGTTATCTACTGGGATTTTATTCCTATTTCGAAGCTGGTAACGAAACTTTGGCTACCAAACCTAAAGGCGCATTTAGTCGAAAAATGCTGGGCCGGTCGTAAGTGGGTGCACAATATGAGCTACGCCGAAGAATCAGGCAGAGTCAGAGATGGTGGAATGACCTTGACGTATACCTTGCTGGTTGGCCTAAGGAAGTATGGTTTAGGGATTAGGGACTTATATGGAAATTATGAAGCCTTTGCCCAGCAGCAGGGAGTCACTCTAATTAGTTAATAAAATAAACACAGATGGGTATCCAACCAAACCACCTCCCTTTCCCCGGGCACATAAATGAAAAGGACAGCTAAGATTTATCTGATAGATATATTTTATTTGGGGATGGTGAAATAATCTATTTCATCTATAGGTAGTCAATCGATTGGTTTGACGAAACTGTATCGATACGTTTTGGCCTGGGGTGTATATTAATCCAAAGGTCATTTATAGGCCGACAGACGTATAAAAATAAAATTTCTGGTAATAGAATTGAAAGGGCAGAGAGCACGATCTGTTCGGAGAAGTTCTGCAAAGGGCTGCATTTAGCGAGACTTAAGATCATCCGATAATGCGCGGGCATCAGTTATTTTCGCATTGAGGAATAATACAGATACACTAAGTAGGTATTAAACTTATGTAAATCGTACATCCGAGTATTGACACTAACGAGATTTTAAAAATGCTAAATGTAGAAAAAAATGCTTTGGGAATTTGGGACGCCTCACTCGTCTCACCGTCGAGGGGTCAAATTATGCGTAGAGACGATTATACCTAAGTACAATACCTATTTAGATACTAAAAGCGAAATTGTTGTTCTTTCAATTCGTCTTAGTTTCGAACGTTCGACCCACGTTTTCCTCGACAGTAATAGGTATGTAATAATTATCAGGCCACTATTATGTGCTAGGATTATTTTCTTGATCATTGATCTACAGATATTTTTCTTTATAGACAAACCTCTGAAATCAATGATATACATTTAAAGTACTTTTGAACATATCATCGCATGATAAATAATAAAGAAAATGCTAAATAATCGCTGTGGCCGTATGCCATGAAAAGAGTGTAAATAACGGTATCTTACCCGCGGTGAAAAAAATTAAAATTTTACAATTTGCGGAATTCTGTATTACATAATTTGGTCTAATTCTGTAATACATAACCGTCAATCCTACCTGAAGTTTAATACCTTTTGGCTGATACTTAATAATATATCTTTTCTAATAATATAGAAATAATTAGTGCATTTTCGTTGGCTTTTGGATTCTTAATAGTTATATAAATTAGTTGGTATTTGGTATGGATGTATTACATTAGAAGGATTTTGGTTTGTGAAAGGTAGGTAATATACAACTTTGAAATCACCTGAAGTAGTAATAATTAATAATATACTAGTTGCTACTACCATTATTTAGGTGAGAATTCCTAGGGAGACTATTTCAGTGTCACAAAACCACCCTAGCAACAGAAAAGCACTTATTTTCTAACCACTTTGTTTAAATATTCAAACTGTCCTTTTGTTTCTTCATTCAATACTTTTAGGTCTACTGTGAACTCAATAACTTAAGTCGGCCACGTACCTATTGTAAAATCATTAGTTTAGATAATTTCCGAAACAGAACCTTTTAAAAATGAGTCAGATCACTTCCTAACTTTACTTCACTTACGTTATCTTGGCAAAAACAAGTCAGACGGCGCCAAACAGATAAGGTTTTAAAAGGCCCGGCTCACTCCCTGATAACGGTCTATTCTTTTAAAGATGGCACTGGACTACCGCGAAGCAAGGTACAGAAGAGGAATTTCCAAAAATCTGAATGATCTCATTATGTGAAGTATGTTTTTTTTTATGTGACGAAGGTAGACAACAGCTCTCAGCCCACCTGATGGAAAGCAAGAACTGAGGCCCATGGACATAGTGACCAAAAAATCGCCTATGCGCTGCCTACCCTGAGGACTTAGATGGATTGCCTCTATCTATGCCAGTAATTACTCCGGCTATCTTACCCCCAAACCGAAACACAGCAGTGCAAACACTGCTATTTAGCGGCAGGTTAACGGGTAGACGGTGGTAGCTATCCGGGCGGACCCTGCACGAGGTCTTACCACCAGCAACAATTATTACGGCCTCTGTAACTTAAGCGTAGCATTCAGGTGATGTTATGATCTGAAATCAACATAAGGACATTTTCATGAGAACATTTGTAATTTTAGCAGATTCAAATTCAGATTGTATATTTATTGGCCAAGCCTTAGGGTAAATTTCTTTGGCAGTTGATTAGTAGATACGGCCAGTGTGTATCAAATGTTAAATGAAGAGATTGCCAACTATGAAGAACACTGCTAAGGTTCTCATGAACATTTCCAAAAAAAATCGGTTCATATTATACTCTGTTTGGTTAGGTATTTATAAAAAGGTAAACAATCTTGCAGTATCTTTTTATTGAAAAATGCATTTAAAAATCCAAACTAGGTACTTAATGAATCAAAACAATGGAAATCACCGTATTTCCTTGTTATATTATGTATATTCGTTAAAAAAAATTCTACTTGTATTTTTCAATAAAAAGATACTGCAAGATTTTTACCTTTTTTTAAATATCTAACCAAACAGAGTTCAGGTAAATACCACGAAGTGACTGATCGATTGATCGTACCTGTGAAATCTAATATGCACGACGAGTTCGGGCGATACATTGTATCAGACTTAGGATTTGTTAATAGGTACCTTTACCATACCATAGCATTTTCAAAGTTTTACTGATTAAGGTGGATTTACACCAAACAAGCATTTGCTCATTCTACGAAATCAACGAATTTCGACGAATCACGATTTGTGTAACGAACGAATTTCGTAGAGTGGGGGATAGAATGAGCGAATGCTCAGTTGGTCTAAATGCACCTTTACATTGTTTGCAAGATCTAACTGTCGGAGAGGAATAGGGTATTCAAGGTAAGTACTTAAAGCTTGAAACATTTTTGCCAAAATTTTATATAGTTTAATACCTCCCTTAAATCTGAGATCCCTTTAAACGGAATGATCCCTTGATCTGATTCTGTTATAATCATGGCTTATGTAGGTACACGCGATAATGTCACAATGACATCAACAGGATAGGTGATAGTAACGTAGTTGGTAACCCCTCCATGTCACATCCGGTATGGGCCCGGCCAGTCACCCACACAACGCAGAACACTAACCGTGTAGACTCCGCTTTATGGAATCTTGAGTGAAACGAAATAAATAAATAAATCGGGTTTTGAATTCAAGACTTCCACGGTCACAGCAGGCCTGCGGAAGGGGGCCAGGATTGCGGAATCGTATACGATAAACGATAAGTCATAAATGTATGAGAATGACAGTCTGTCATTGACAGATTCGTACGAAAAGTCTCTTGACCATTTTCATACATTATTATGGTCACGTGAATTATCGCTTATCGTATACGTTTGTAGAAAGGCATCTTATGTCAATTCACCACACATTATTATGGTCACGTGACTTATCGCTTATCGTATACGTTTGTAGAAAGGCATCTTGGCTATGCCTGCAGGTCGCTAACGACTGAGCTACGAAGGCTGTCAAAAATAGTAGTGTAACAACATTCTGTCCTCTGGCAAGTGTTTTTGGGTCGGGAGTTTGGTAGCCCACTTGAAGCCTTCCTCCGATTCTCCCTTGGTCTTAGCTAGTGCCTTGGCGATAGGTCTACACAGACTGTCCCTTGGCTATTTGTATCGGCAGTGGATAGTTCAATCTTGCCACCACTGCACGAAGTAACTTAGGAAGTTCCAGTTACGAATGAGCTCTTAATGTTTTTCATGTATCTATAAGTATAGCCCTAATAAATATAAACGTTAATATTATTGGCATTTACCTCATCTCCAAGTCGCCTACCTTACAGTAGCCATTTTCGTATGCGATTTGACGTCCGGATAGATCACCATATTTTTGTCGTAGGTATATTTCCTGATTAGAATACTGAATGTCCACTGATATAAGCTGTAATTAAGCTTATCGTGGAACTGGGTCAATTTGCGTCAGATTGTCCGATATTTCATTTCATGGTAATAATGCAGCATCGGCTTTGCTAAATTTCACCAGCGGAGGTTTTATTGGGCATCCTCACTCGTTTGGTGAGTGTATATTGTGTCAAAGTGTGTATTCGGGTACATTTTTAGCTGGTGATCTCTGTGAGTTCTGGGTCGCGTTTTATAAAGTTACAATTTACAGTTTTGCTGTTTATCTCTTTTTCTAGCCAATATGATGTGCATGCGTTAGAGAGGCAAATTGTAAAATGTAACTTTATAAAACGCGACCCTAAACCCAGTACCTACGGCTTTAACCCTTTGCAACCGAAAAGTCGCGATTTGCTGACTTAATAATGAACTTTATTGACTTTTTTTTTAAATCGACAATTACCTAGCTGTAATTAACTGTCACAATTGTATCAACCCAGGGTGTAAAGGGGTAAGTCTGAGTGCTGGCAACCCTAAAATGTTACGTCGACAGTCTTGCACGGTCCGTCTAACAAGTGATCTGGATACCCACAACGGGCGAGCGTTCGCATTACGCCGGCGATATAATGAATTAAGCAATTGGCCGCATACTCGAAACTTAATGAAGGTGCCACTGTGGGCCGGCGCCGGTACGTAGCCGTACCATGAGCTAACATTAACAGCATCTACTAGAAGAAGAGACAATAAAACACCTGATGTGCGAATGTCATGCCCTCGCCAGACAAAGGATGAAATACTTTGGAACTGGTTATCTGGAACCGAAGGAGGTCAAAACGCTACCGCTAGGGTCCATCCTCAAACATATTGAGTTGAGGGATTGTTTTATCCCTGGGGTATGCGAAACAGGGGGCAATTACACAAAAGATCCCAATGGGTCGAAGTGTATCCGTAAGGGCCCCACCAATAAGATAAGATAAGAACAGCATTTACTGGTGCGCGGGCGCTGGTCCGTTGAGAGACCAGCGGCCCTACTGCGAACTTCAATATCCGCGGATTTCGAGGACTTCTCTCTCACTCTAATGACGCCTTATTGGAGTGATAGAGAAAAACCTTCGAAATTTGAGGATTTTTAATTCGCGGTGAGGGCCAGAGCCCACTACCGCGGAAATCGAAAATTGAATTTTACGAATTTCGATGGTCGCGGGCGTACGCCAGGGGAGTTGATATCTTAAAGAGAAAATGGGAGCTGTCTAATTCCTCATAAACGTATTTCCCTATGTCCTCCCTGAGTTCAATTTTTCAGTTGAGAGTAAAAAAAAGTTAAACAAGTATGGCTGACTCAAGTATTTTACGTTTTTGACACATATCGTGAAACAGGTTCGCAGATTATTTACACGTTAATAATAATAAATATGAATCATTTTAACAAAAAATGTATGTGAACTACAGGTTAAAGGTTTTAAGTTGGTGACAAAACCAAGATTGTGTTCTGAAAGTGCGTGATTATGAAATAATTCAAGTTTACAGGTTTGTTTATTTTTTTTTACTTCACCTGACAAATTGTCAGCCTCCGTAGCCTAGTTGGTAGTGACCCTGCCTACGAAGCTGGAGGTGCCGGGTTCGAATCCCGGCGAGGGAATTACTTGTGTATTTATTTATCACAAATATTTGTTCTTATGTATCTATCTATTATATATATCGTCACCTGATACCCACATTACAAGCCTTAATTGAGCTTACCATGGGACTAGGTCGATTTGTGTAAAGATATCCAAAAATATATTTTAAAAAATGGTATAGCTAAGATACCATTCTGCAATAGTAATAAATGTATTAAAATAACAGATTCGAACGAAAAATCACGTGACCATATTGTTTAATACTAAGACCGAAAGAGGGGACTGAATAAGGGGGTTAGTACTCTTAGTACGTAGGTAGTCAAACAACAAACCAAGCCTTAAATCGAGAATTGAGCTTACCGCGGGACTAGATCGATTAATATTTCTGTATGAATGTCCCTTGATATTTATTATTTATTTTCCAAGAGCTAACTGCCATGTGGTATCGTGTGTATGTGTGAGTATGTGTGAGTGTGTAACACAAGTGGCCGTACGTAACGGGACACCGTTACCACATCGCTGCATCCTGGTGGCGAGTAGGTGCGGATGTCCAGAGCGGCAGATTATATAATCTGTCATAGGTACTGGACACTTCACTATGAACTATAAATACGATATTAGGTAATATCATGGGACATTTTTACACAACTCGACTTAGGCACATGGTAGGCACAATTAAGGCTATAATATTTGTGATAACTGATAATACATACCTACATAAATAAATGCCTTCGACGGCATTAAAGGCCAAGCCACGACGGATTTGTGTGCAACACGTGCGCAGATGGTAAGGTGCATTTAGATTTTAGACCAAACGAGCAATTCGCTCATTCTATCCCCCACTCTACGAAATAAATGAATTTCGACGAATTACGTTTTGTGTAACGAACGAATCTCGTAGAGTGGGGGATAGAATGAGCGAATCCTCGTTTGGTCTAAATGCACCTTTAGGAGGTACTGTAGGAAGTAGTTTGTAATGCAGTGCTACAAGTTCACTAGTTTTCTTAGGTTTTTGTAGACTGACCGAATACCACTAGTATGCAGTTGTTTGACACTTGAATTTTTGCATGATCTTTGTCGTTGCCCCAATGCATTAAAAACTAATCGTATGAGAACTACATACGCAAATAGACAATTTTGTTAATGAGTATTTAGGTATAATTAACCAAAGTGTGGGCCCCTTCTAAGAGTGTTGTAAACAAATTCCTATAGACAACTATGATCTGTAGATAGGCAGGTACATATGTATATCTATGAGTACGTCACTTATTTAATAGAGTAGATATGTATCTCTGTCGCCTACAAAATACTTACCTACCTACTTATTTATTTAGGGGACATGTGACACAATGTTACGGTTTTATGTTACATTTCCGGGGTAATTAAATCTGAACTAGGTAATTGACCGTGTGAACATGTTCAAATTTCTAGGAGATAACAGTGCAACATGGAACCGTGTAATATTGGGGTAGCGATATTTCATCTAAATCGGTTTCCATCCTGCTTTCATCATTCATTTACTTCAGTTTAAAAGGTCATTTCAGTACCTACCAAGTCACAGCATCCGGAGCAGATGCCTCGGCATGAGTAACCAATTAACACACAGGATAACACGAAAACAGCCGAAACTTCAATACAAAGTTAACAAACTTACATATCAAAATTCACTACAAAGTCGCACTTGAAATTTATACTTTTTTAAAGTAAACATTCAAGGTCATGTCATGACGTGTCGTAGTCGTGTCGGTGACGTGTCGTAGGCGCGTGCGCCGGTGGCATGCGCGGCGAGCGGCGGCCGACTGTCACCATTCATTCTCCGGCATGAATGAATGACGTTGCGACGAAAATTAACTGAAATTGTAATTGTATCGTGACAGGAAAACGGGCTGAATTGTGATGAAGTACCTACTTGAGTGGAATACCTATTGATTGCGTGTTTTTAAATTGAATGTAGTTTAATATTGTGGCATTGCTCTGTAACTTTATAACGTAGTAAAACTAGTAACACAACTGAGGAAGTAATGTAACTCGGAGAGTTGTGATACAAAGTAGTTATGTAACTTGTCTATCGAATCGAATGATTTATAACCAAGTAAACTAGTATTTTTTCTTTTAAATTAACTAGACCTACATACTATGTCGGGTCTTGGTTGTCTATTATACCTAAGTGTACCCCGGTAGTAAATGCGTACCTACGAATTTTTGTGTTGTGTTTTGATTTAAGTTGGTAATAAAACCAAGATTGTGTTCTAAAAATGTGTGATTATGTAAGGGTGCGTTCAAACTAAAAGAGCATTCGCTGTTCTAACCTCCCACTACGAAATTCGATCGGTACCTACACAAAACGTGATTGGTTGATTTCTTAGAACGGGCGCTAGAACAGCGAATGCTCTTTTGGTTTAAACGCACCTTAATAATGCAAGTTTTTAGGTTTGTTTGCTTTTTTTGTTTTACACTGACGAATGGGTACTAGGTAAGTAGGTAGTGGGTACTAGTATCTACTACATTGTAAGTCAACAGTGTACCTGATCAGTTGTAATGTAAACCTTATTGCATTGCGCGCAAAGTGCATGAATGGTCAGTTAAAATTAAAATGTCTTGCGAATTATGCAATGATACTACGACCACATTCTTTGAACACTGTGATAAATGTATACTAACAACATTATGTACAACATGTTATATGGGAAGTCCTCACTCTGGACTAGGAAAAACCATGGAGTTGATATTCAACTTCAACAGAAAAATAAATATCTTGGGACATTACACAAATCGACCTAGGCCCACGGTAAGCTCAATTAAGGCTTGTGATGTAGGTACCAGGCGACGATATATATAATAGATAGATACTTAAATACATAGACGGCCATGACTAAGAAACAAATATTTGTGATAAATAAATACACAAATAATGCCCCCGCCAGGATTCAAACCCGGAACCTCCATCTTCGTAGGCACGGTGACTACCAACTAGGCTACGGAGGCTGAGTTTATAAGATTTATAATAGCAGTATGTTACTTTTTATTACTATTTTAATAATGAGATTTTAAAATTGAAAACACTAAAGTGTAAATCTTGTTTAATTAAAGATATGAAACTAAAAATATTAATCGATTTTGTATAAATTTTAAGAAACTTCTTTAAAATAAACCTTTTTCTCGGGACAAATACATTTAATTTTAGAATAACCAGATATAGAAATTATAGAAACATAAGTTATCTAATATGATTGATATGCCCCAATAATAACTCACTCAAGAATTCATATATAACTCTGCACACAATTATCAAAAATAGCGACTTATTTGCAAATATAATATTTAGTAGATAAACAGAACACTTCAGACGTCCTTCGCAATGTACTAGGTATTCTTGGAAAGTCTAAACGCCATGGGGAGTGGAGGTACTCCATGAAACATATTTTAGGCGATTATTAAAAAGGGGAGTGATAAATTGGGCTGTAGATTATATTTACAGGCAGGCGGATTTTTTAGTATGGGCCATATTTTCAAACTTTACTTTTAAATTTGGAATTTTTATTATGATTTCCACTCAGAATCGCGAGCTTTTTCAATACTGATGGAACATTTTCTCCTATCCTCCTAAGTCCTCGTGTACAAAAATTTGTATATATATAAGGTCCTAATTTATTAGTTGCAGATATTTTAACACATGATACTTTACATTAAAATAATTAACATTAAATATAAATTAAGAAATCTTTTCATGTATTTTTTTTGATTTCATTTTCCTAACAAAAAAATGAATTATAATTTCGTCTAAAAAAAATCATCATGTGTGCATTATCACATGTCACAATAACACTGTCTGTCATGTCATCAAACGACACAATCCAACGGAATATAACATGACATTGACATTAAAGTATTTAATTTATCGACGAGAAGTGGCCAGTTCCAGTTAAGTGGTACGTAAAAGAGGTACTAGAATCTGTTCAATGAGTTTTCATTTAATAATCACATAAATAGGGTGTTTTTACGTAGGAAATTTGTTTTTCCGTTTTCTCCAAAAAAACATCGTAAAAGCTATAATGTTTCACGGTTTAATATACTCCAGAGACCGAGTACTATCAGCTGTAAAAATATCTGCATCTAATAAATTAGGACCTTATATATTCCAAAATTTATTTTGAACTTTTATTAATGAAAAGAAAGTTCTAAATTCAAAAACTAAGCGAATGTCACTGGGTCTTAGGAGGCTATAGGTGCATGCACACCAAACGAGCATTCGCTATTCTAACCCCCTACTCTACGAAATTCGATCGTTACACAAAACGTGATTCGTTGATTTCGTAGAGTGGGGGATATAATAGTAGCGAATGCTCGTTTGGTCTGAATGCACCTTAAGGTGCGTGCAGACCAAAAGAGCATTCGCTGTTCTATCCCCCTACTCTACGAAATTCGACCGTTACACGAAACGTGATTCGTTTATTTCGTAGAGTGGGGGATACAACAGCGAATGCTCTTTTGGTCTGCATGCACCTTTACGAGTATCAGGATGGAAAGAGCTCTCAACCCCAAGGTTTTTCCCCTTCTGTTACCATTTTTTCAAACATTTTGTATTACGGTAACGGAATGGAGAGTTCGGAAAATGTAACTTGGGTCAAAAATTTTCTCCTATATAATTATTAGGATCGAAAAAGCTCACTATTCTCATGCCATGCTCACTAGAAATCATATAAAAAATACCTATGTTAAAAAAATGGGCATACATGTAGTACCCATGATTTGACTCACAATTATTTATCTAATTTCGGTGCGCCTAGGAAATTTTCATTGTATTAGGTAGGTACACATAGTTTTACTAATATCCATTCACATAATCATCTTTTCTTAATTGTTACATCGAAAATAGTGTTACCGGTTTCCTACAATAGAAGTAATAAATTTAACATTAGACTATAGAACTGAACAATATAATAAATTACCTCATCAAATTGTTCTCATTTTCTCATACAAACTAAATCGTATTTTCAATACTCATCATCACCATTGATCGGTTTTTTGGATTCACCCTCGCGGGATTTCGCGTATAACAATATTAAGTACATTATGAACAGTAAAATGCAGGGACCGGAACCGTTATTTTCTCCATACAAAACTAACGGTTCTTTTTTCGTTCTTCGGTATACGAATTGTAAGTTAATGGGGTAATTTACAAATATGATATATTATTGTAAATTACATAAAATATTGAGCAGTACATAAACAGCATAAAACATTTTAAAATATTGGGCTATTTCGAGGTTTTTGTAAAATACCGGTTTCGGTCCCTGCTAACATGGCAAATTGCATGGAAATACGTATAAACAATCAAAGTTTATTTTTCAAGTTACTATAGGAGACCCCCCTGGCGGGTCTCCAAAAAACCGATCACTGATCATCACCCTATTGTAATAGGAAACATAGCATCGATGTTAAAGCTTTTGAGTGGGGTCAGGATTATTATGATATTTTTGCATCTATAGATTATTTTTTAAAGATAAGCTCTAAGGCACAGCAAACAAGCGCAGCTTTATAAAAATAAGTTAAAGTTAATTTTTAACATTAATATTTTTTTTAATGGGCTTGACAAATCTATGCATGCAACTTTGTCTATGCATGTGTCAGAAAATATCGTGGACAGGTACCTAATTGAAATCAAAAATCAGTCTGCAAAAAATTTTAATCTCTAAATGTAACGCAAGTTGCATTAAGTCATTCAGTCATTTAGTAAATTTTTTGCAATTACTTTATTTAGATGTGTGTGTAACCAATCAATAAATAACCGGCCAAGTGCGAGTCGGACTCGCGCGCGAAGGGTTCCGTACCATTATCAATTTATTATTTAAAAAATACTGTTAAATCAACCTACCTCAAAAACTATAGGAGATAATTTAATCAAACCAAAAATCGTTGATAGAGCTTATTGATGTGCATAACATATATTTTTTTTAGAATTTTATATTGCGTTGTTTAAAAAATAGAGGGGGGGGACACATTTTTCAGACTTTGATAAATGATAAAATGACTTTGATAAAATGAGATTTATAAACCATCATATCATTTTTCAAAGACCTTTCTATTAACACCCCACACGCTTATATATATACAACAAAAAAAAAATTTCTATCCCTCAGTTACATGTATGGAGGGCCCCCACCCCAATGGTTTTTTTTACAATTTAGTATCATAATCCTGTAGCGGTTCATACAACACATATCCTTACCAAATTTTGTTACTGTAGCATTTATAGTTTCCGAGTAAATCGGGTGTGACAGACGGACAGACGGACATGACGAATCTATAAGGGTTCCGTTTTTGCCATTTTGGCTACGGAACCCTAAAAAACATTAAAGATAAAGTAAATTAGTGAGGCAATGCACATGCATATGATAATAAGTTTAGCATTCGAAGAAAATTAACCCAGATAGGTAAGCCTGAAACCAAAAAAGGTGACCTCGGATTTTTTAAGATAAACTGATTAATTGTCAATAAAACACTAAAATTATCCAAAACAAAAGAAAAAAAACGGTGATATAACACCTGGTCGACGTACGTGGGTTAAAGTGATATGCAACTGCTATTCTAAATATTTTCACTACGAAACGAAGAAGAGATAACCCTATACTTAAATTGTCATAATATATGCGTGCAATTTAAGTTATTACCTTTCTACTACTCGTACTTAATACAAATAATGAATTGTCTCGTGCACACTGTAATACGTGTAGATACCTCATTTCACATATGACTTTCTAATAATAATTATGTGTTTACCTACCTATATTTTAATTAAGTTACATTTTACGTATCAGCATTGCAATATAGCTAAGAAATGTCGCCTGCATCCTGGATACATACAATGCCACAAGGGCCAATATTAGATGTCAGGTTACTTAGATTTAATTTAAGTATATGAATTGTACATATTTGCAAATAAAGACATTTAAAAATGTTTATTAAGGTAATTATGTAATACATACGTTTATTTTCTCTAAGTAGGTAAATTAAACATTGTGTATTTTGCTGGCTGCAATAAATCTAAAATCTATTTAAATCATCAAATCTCAAAAGCACTGTTTTATACACATTCAATACGAATTTATGAAATAATAAATAAATATTAAACAATTTTATAAAGATTAGTGCTTTATTTTTTCTTTCATGGTTAGTTTACCCGTAAGATCTACCCGATTTTAATGTTGTTAATTAAATCTTCATAAGAATAATAAGTTTTACATACTCTTAGTTTTGGTTGGCATATTTATGATTTTATATGGTTATTTTATTACCATGACCTATGATAGAAAGCAATCTAGGTACCTATAGTCTATCGAAATAAATATGAGACGAAATAATATATTTGCAGTAATTAACGGAATAAATAAACTGAATTGTTGATTGAATAATTGTACCTAATCATAATTTTGGTAATCCCAGCTTTCATATCCGTGATAAATTTCTAGAATAAAGGGATGGAGTTAAATATTTCCCTAAATATTTGTGGATAGTAAAAAATATTGTTATCTATAAAATATTAAATATTGTGATGAATCGCAGAAAAAGCTGATTGTTGTATTGTTAAATATCCGTTTTCGTATTTTCGAAGAAAAATAAAGATATTAGTGTTTCTGCCGACGGGTAACGTAAACTAGAAGTTACCTATGTTTGTCTTAGTCTTCATATGAATATTTACTATATTTACGTTTATTTTATTTATTAGGCACTTACCTATATATTTTTGAAGCTGTTAGGTATATCTAATTGTATTTAAATTAATTAAAAATATAAATAATCACTAAAAACTTTTTTCACAAACACCACTCCAACACTGGCACGAAACAATCACAACACTGTTTTTTTTTAATTTGCAGTTGGTGGCACCAAGAGTTGGTTCCAACGGGAAGTCGGCCGGGCTATGAGCTGTTCCTGAACGAAGCCCGACGCATGCGCCTGACGCTCCGGGGCGTGACCTAGACCCTGAAACCAACACCCCCTCACCCACGCAAACCCCGTTGCTATGGATACACTAACAATTTCCATCCAAAAAAACAAACTTCCCACACAAACTTCTCAAAAAGAAAAACGCTACCTGCATTTAAATCAAAAATGAATACCACTTTCTCACATGAAAACTGTATTGTTACCTTTTATTTTCATTATTGCATAATATGCGTCACAATCAAGGAAGTATTTTTAAGTACGAGCTACCTACTTCTTGTCGCTCCACCCAATAGGGAAAGAGCGGCGTCCAATTGGTCCCTGGGTCCATGGTGTGGTCTGGTCCATTATTGACAAGATATACAGTGAACATGTTGGTCATTAAGTTAAGTGCATTTTGCACAGGTTATGACAGGGTGACGTGGGAGACACGTGTATGTCGGTACTTGTCCTCGTGGTAGAGTTTAATGTGCTATGAATTAATGAATACCAAAACAGATGTCACTATATCATATCAATGTACCGAGAAGACTCAAGGGTGACTCATTTTTTTCATGGAACGATCTTTTCTAATTTATATAGCACTTCATGAACAGATCAGTCATTAGTGTGTAGGTAACTCGAACGACAAATGCAGCAATTGTAATTTTTTTTTATGAGGACTTTGCTTAATGTAATGAATGTTTTCTTCAAGTTTTCGTTCTTTAGTAAAAATAACTTTATTCCGTTGTTTTGGAATTTTTAAAAGCTGCAAAAATAGACAGCAAACTTCAGCTTACATGTTAGGTCAAAAATATTATGATTGTATTCGTTTCTTGCGTGATTGATAGATATTCAAAAATTTACTTTGAAAACCACTCTTCCCATGACCCCTTTGAAATATTATATTTAAGGCAGTACCTAATACCTACCTACAATTAATAGTACATTGTGTATTTAGGGCGGTAAGTAAGAATTTGCGAACGAGTGTGAAAGTAAAGCCCAAGCTGAAGGCGCGGGCTTTACTTCACACGAGTTCATAATTCTTGTATTGTACTTGTAAATATTGTGTGTACCACACACAATATTTTTCATCACACCTGTGATGTAAAAAAGTAAATAAAACAATATATTTTCATAAAACTACTCTAAAATGCTTTGAATCAGGGATGACTTAATTTCATCATTTTCATAAAAGAAATCTCGGCGCGGCGCGCGGCGTGCGCCGGACCGCGCTAGTGCGGCGTAATGTTGTATGAAAATCCTTAACGGCCTACTAGGACGTAATGACGCACCTGCGGCGCGCATCACCGCAGCGTATTGGCGCACTTACCGAACAGGTGTGATGAAAAAAAAATTTTAGAAGTGTCGATAAATATATTGTTTTGATTTTGACATTACTTTTGACTTTCCTTGAAATAGTCCATAGAAAATGCATGTTTCATAATCAAGGAGCTCTTACTCAAAGATACCTGCTCTTGGTTGCCATCATGAATTCTATGCAAGTACTTAATGGGTATTTATTCTCATAAAATTCTGTAAGTTTTCACAGCCATTTTACAGAAAGAAAGTAACGTTACCTTTTTTCATCACTGGGTACTGCTTGCATGGGTCGAGGGAGTTATACCTACCCATTAAAACGTGAAATTCCCTAGGGAGCTATAGAAATCTTACGTTATTTAATAATGTTCTGTCTTAAAAATTTGTTTGGCCCGCAAAATGTGATGAAAAACATTGTATGCAGGTCGGTAGGCGGAATATAAACTCGAATCATTAAGCCCTCCGCCTACGGCGTCGGGCTTCTAACACTTTCGTTAGTAAATACTGTGGTAATACAGTACTTACTACCCTAGATGCACAATGCACTATTATAAGTAGGTATATAGAAGGAAAGCTCGACTCAGCGGCTACTTTACAAGTATCAAAATATGGGACTGATGGGAAAATCTTAACTTTTGGACATATTTGTGACACACGTGCGTCATGAAATTGTATGTGACCACATCTAGGTGAGACAGACGTAGGTGGTACTTCGGATAAATATTTGGAAACAGAGTATATATTAACGTTTTAGTTTCGGCTCACTGAATCTTTGAGCTAAATACAATAAATTGCCTTTTCTTATGTGTGATCTACCGCTTATGTACCAACTCGTAAATCATAAGCCTTATTATTTACCACAACTTTATTATTTATTATTTAAGTAGGCTTAACGTGTGTAGAATTGTGACATATTGTACCTAATGTATGATATTTATTTATATGTACCTAGAGTTGTGCTCAGAACAACTGCAGAAGATCACTGTTACCTACTCTCGCTCGCCGTCGGTATGGAGTTTATCCTCAATCTATTAAAAACCCTTAAATCCATGACCTGGACAAAAATTTTATTCAAATGTAATAACTGTAAATAGAGTCAAGAATACACGATGCATATATGAAGGGTCCACGGAAAGAACATGTCTAGTCAATTCAAATTACAGAAGGAAAAACCGTTTTTTCCGTGGACCCTTCATATGTACAGTATAGGTACATCATAAGGTTTGCATTTAAGGGTTAACGAAGTAGTTTTCTTTAGTACTTTTTATAAACTTGCTATCTTGTATGGCGACGCAGAAGTCCTTGTTAAGCTGAGCTTACACTTGCAAGTTTTGACACACGTCTATTTATGTAAGAGTAAGTGTTAAATATCTAACTTTGTTTCAAGGCTTGTTGCAATAACTTGCAGGTGGAAACTCAGATTAACTATGCCTTCTTGAATAAGTAAAGAATCGTTTGATATTATTTCATTAGGTTTCTATAATAATTCGAGGTAAATTATAAGTATACCTACTTAAGGTAAATTTCTATTAAATGGAGTCACACGTCAATTGCGAAATATGGAAATATAAAACCATACTCGGACTTGGGACAGCGTAACGTAACGTTTAACCTTTTGGACGCCAACGACTAATATATTGGCACCGCAGGTTCAACGCCAAAGACTGATATATATGTTTTGGTCCACAGAGCAATATAGACCCACACGCATGTGCGTAAAATTCAATTTCAATTTTCACATTTTGTTGACGTGGCGTGTGAGTGACAGCTTTTGTGACAATGAGATGAGCGTCATATTAATTGTTAATCCAGTTTTTAGGCGTTGCTGTCACATTTTCACTTCTGTAGGGTTAATGCTAGTTGATTTTTATCGTTTATCGTCTTTTCCCCCACTCGATAAAATTCAACATGAAACAGACCCCACTAACTTTTAATTTTTAAGATGTAATGTATAAATAATTTTAGTAATTTGTCTTTTTGAAAAAACTTTCGAGACCGATGAAATGAAGGAACACGTGGGCAGTAGGTAGTCCTCAGTTTGCAAATAAGAATGTTGCACCATCGAGCTAGTATGCAATGCAAGCCAGATGGAAGTATCTACCCAGATGCAGGTATTCTTTCCATCGGCCATATTCCTTTTTTGAATTCCATACCCGGGTCCCTAGTAGCATTTACCGTTGGTCCTTGCCAACGGTTGGTTCTCATTGGGAGATGATAGTCGGTTTGCCAACAAAGGTCCAATGTTAGCCTTACTGCGTGCCATTGGTCCTACTATTCCTAGGGATGACACTCCGGACGGTTGGCCAACCAAAAGATGGATGACGGCCCAACAAACAGCCATCTCAAAATGCTACTAGGGGTAAATAAAGATATAGTCTGCCAAAAACTAATTATCAAGAAGGACTGGCGGGAAATTAAAATGTTCAATGATGGTCCCTGCGCTGCTGCAATCGACCCAAGTAACCCTGTTGTACTACGAATAGAATAATATTAACATTTGCTACGCCCATCAGGGTTCATGTATGCAGGTATAGGTACCATGTTGTTCATGAGAATAATGAGTGTAATTTAATAAATCAATGATAAACTTACGAGCCGATTCTGTCCTAATGGTAAGGAACAATTTTTTTACCAAAACCCTCACATTTTAATATTTGTCAAGGCAATAGTTGTTCATGGCAGAAAATGTTCGCTTTTAGGTTAGAAAGATAAGACAGCTAAAGATGAACGGGTATTACGACCACGGGAGTTATTTTGTGGATCAGAGACCGCTACAGCCTATGGCGTCGTTCACCGCCGCGCCGCCGCTGCTCTTGCTAAGTCGTGGCCCGAAGGACCGACTTCGAAAAATCGTAAATTTCGAACTTGTCCGTTTTACCGATGACTCCTTGGTTGGAGTGGCAGAATCATCAGATGCCAATCCGCAATCGTATACAATAAGTCACGTGACCATTATATTGTATGGAAATGGTCACGTGACTTGTCGTTCGAATCTGGCATCTCATACATTTATGACTTATCGCTTATCGTTTACGATTGAAGAATGGCATCTTGGCTAGACCAACTAGGTAGGTCCAACTTCGAGAAGGAGGTCAACCGCCAAATCCAGCTCGGTTGGGCAGCGTTCGGGAAACTACGCGATGTCTTTTCGTCCGACATACCTCAGTGCCTTAAGACGAAAGTCTCCAATTAATGTGTGTTACCAGTGATGACTTACGGCGCCGAAACGTGGTCCTTCACCATCGGCCTCATCTCTAAACTCAGAGTCACTCAACGAGCTATGGAGAGGGCTATGCTCGGAGTTCCTCTGCGCGATCGAATCAGAAATGAGGAGATCCGTAGGCGAACTAAAGTCAGTGACATAGCCCTCCGGATTGAGCTGAAGTGGCAATGGGAATATTGCACGCAGAGCAGATGGTCGATGGGGTCGAAAAGTGCTCGAGTGGAGACCATGGCTAGGCAAACGCAGCGTAGGACGTCCACCCACAAGATGGACATTATGAAGGTCGTCGGGACACGCTGGATGCAGGTCGCATCTAACCGGTACATGTGGAGGTCCCGAAGGGAGGCCTATGTTCAGCAGTGGACGTCTTATGGCTGAGATGATGATGATGATCTTGGCTAGGCCTGTTGGCTGCTGGTAGGTTTTCGAGATGGTACTCGAAATTTACGTTTATTGAAGTTTACGGTATCCCTGTCTTTTATGGCTCTTCTATACAGGGTTACTTTTTCACCGGTACAATAAATTTTCCCACATATTTGGTATCGATAATAGATTACATTTATCAAATAAAATTGTAATTTTTTTTTCATTTATTATTAATTTATCCTTCATGCAAATGCAAAATAATGGGCTTACTAATGATAAGACGTCAACGGGGTACGGGACGCTGAGGGCGGCGGAAAGGGGTGAGCGACCTGCCGGTCGGCGCACGAGTTGGCAACATAGCAGTTACCTCAATCTCGGTGGCTAGGTCACGGTCAGTCTTACGGTTGACGTAGGTATGTGTACGCGCGCCGCATCGTACTACCTTCAGTCGGAAATTGCTCGTACGAAATGGTTCGTAGTTATTTTCTCATTGGGGAAAATACAGTGGCAGCCCAGCGGCTATACGCTGAAGAAAGTGTGCCCCGCCTGGAAAATGCCAGTGTTATAGCCATGGCCAGCCAGGTCAATAGATTTGACCCCGTGTGACTGTTTTTGTGGGGTGAGGTGAAACGGCGGGTAGACCCAAAATTTAAAAGACTTAAAAAATCTAATAATAAGTGCATTTGATGAACTTAAAAGTGAGAACTACAGACTTGTGTTGGGAAATATCGAAGGAAACATTCAAAAACGGGCAAGAGTGTGTTTAGATAACCACGGCCAACATTTTGAACATTTGCTTAAGTATGTGAATTAAAATTAGTATGAGAAATGGACTCCATTAATTAGGTATGTTTTTTTTATTCCAATCATTGTGCATGAAGTTGATTTCAAGTGTTTAAATACGCCTCGATGAAGAAAGTTTCTGCCCTTAGTGCAAGTATGAAGGAAGATTTGGGATAAAGTAAGATTTTTTTTGCCAAGTCATAAATGTCATAATCATAAGTTGATTATCACCGCCGCTTTTCTAAGCCGCCATGCCACGTGCGACGACGTTGTAAACAAACAGTTGCCAGTTCGTGTGTTTTGCTAGTTATGTACATTGATAATGCGTAATGAGTCCAATTTTCTTGTTAGGTTTGCGGATAAGTTCAAACATCGGTATTTTAGTTTTTTTGTTCTAAAGGGGTAGTAACAAAAAATGCTAGTATTCTGTAACTTGGACTACTATTACGTATGTTGATTTTTTGTACTGGTGAAAAAGTAACCCTGTATTTACTACTTCGTAATTTTATTTTCTCCCAACAATTTTGCAAGTCACGGTTGAAGTTCTGCTAATATATAATTCTCGGATGTTGAATTTGTGTCTCTTCTTCAAACTAATTTTCGCTTTGTCTCAAACATTTTAAAAATAATGCAGAAAGAAAATCGTTTTTCCTCCAAAAGCGTAGCAAGTGATCGCAAGTCCTTACCTAGTCCAAAATTATTTTGACGCAGATGTTTGAATTAGTGCAGAAAGTAGTCTAATAGTTCGTTTTTGCAAATGATTGTTTCATGCCAAAGGCAGAGAAATCTATTAAATTTTTGTTAAAAGAGGCGTTATCGTAATAGTTGGTTCTGCTGGTTCTGCCTATAAACCGGCGGTATTGGGTCTGTTTTTGGGAGAATTTTCGGTATAAAGGTCCAATTTTTCATATCTGTATAATTATATGCGTCTTTATTGTAAGCGAGAAATGGGGACCTTCCCCAAAAAGCGTTCACATTTTATTTGTTTATGCTATTCTAATTTCAAGGTAGGAAATTGAAACAAAATAATTTTCATAATTTAATATAATTTCTTCAATATAAGAATATGTCCGATTCCATCTATATAATACAAAGCGTTTTAAAAAGGGGAAAATACCTACATGTAAAATACAACCTCTGTACCTTCAG
Organism: Thaumatotibia leucotreta; assembly: GCA_025490895.1. NCBI lineage: Eukaryota > Metazoa > Arthropoda > Insecta > Lepidoptera > Tortricidae > Thaumatotibia > Thaumatotibia leucotreta. Next base: position 289,957 of record JALPQI010000305.1, read on the forward strand.
TGTGATCGGCATCCCCTGTAAAGAGGGAACCCTACAGCAATAGGCGACCTGGACGATCCATACATTTCATTGACAGCTCCTAGAATTGGTAAAGACTAGAGTCTTTGAGACGAGTTTTTTAGTCCTTAGTCTTCCCGAGTCTCGTGAGCATTACAATTGACAATTCATTATTTTGTTAGTTCACTACGATTCTGCAATATTAAAGCATTGGATTGAGCTTTACACAAGAATTTAGGCAACTACTGTGTAATTTATTTACCTATACAATGCTTAAGAACGAAATAAAGTTTTATATATTTTTTGAAAAGGAAAAAAAATTGACAGTGAGCATGATCAGTCACTACGTTATACGAGTAGACAGGAAATGCAGAGTTCTTAGAGAGTCAAAATATTTATAGTGCTCAACTAAATAATGAAAATAACCGAGGTCAAAGATAAAAGGGACTTGATTATTATGTTCTGAACACAAAAGTCTTTCAAAAGAGAAAACTCGATTCATTTTTCATCACCTGCGGTATTTTAGTCCCACAACCCATTAAAAAATACTCGTATCTTTACCAACTCTAGCTCACCAAATCCTTATTTTACTGTTTATAAATAGACATCAATTTACCTGACTACGTTACAACACCAAGCACCGTAGAAGATATTGCCGGGAAAAGACACATTTTTGCAATGAGATCGCATATTGCACGATGATATTTATCATGTACAGATTTCATAAGAACACTATTTAATGTTACATTATAATGGTTATATACAGAGGATTTGAAAAGACATGCTAAAAGTCATTTAAAGTATTTAAGGGCATTTTCATTAACACGCTGTGTATGTATCTCAAGATATTCATTGTACCTACTCGTATGTCGATAGGTACACGTCAAGCGGAAATTCGCAAACTGTATACCAATGCCAAACGTATAATAATAGTATGCTGATGAAGAAAAAAAGTGAGGGTAAGAATGATTACAAAGCTTAGTTTTTTTCACAGACTGCTTTTGAGGTTGATAACTGTCAAAGTTTGTACACTGTGAGACAAACATGTAATGGGTACTACTTAATCCGTTAAGCGTCATCCCAAATTTGTAGTGCTGTAGAAAATTGCAGAAATTAGCCAGACTATAAATGAAAGTCAGTTACACAAGTTTCAGCTATTACATTTATTATAAGACGATTGTTTTCAACTATGTAGGACCCTTAATCTGTTAAAGGACTGTTTTATAATTTTCAAAAGACACTAGTATCTAAATGAAAATGCCCAAACCATTGTAATATGCCGGTACAATAAAATGTTCCAAGTAAAATTTTTCACGTTCTAAAATAAACAGGTTGAATAAGCGGCCAATAAATAAAATATGATGTATGTATCATAAATGTCTCATTTTATATTTACAATAATCACTTATAACAAGAGTGTTATTAATGTTGAATGGCTTTTAAATGGCAGTTAATAAATTATAAAACCATGTACAATTTCATTTTGTACGAGAATTCTATGCATATGTTAGTATGGGGTTAATATGTAGATTGAGATTCTATGATACATCAGAAACGGTGGATTTCTAATTGAAGTAGTCAATTAATTAAATTAACTGCTGACACTATAAAAAATACAACTATCAAGCTCAAAATATCAGAATATGTCCTTATAAAAGACTTGTTTAGATAAATGCGAGCGCCTTGCCCGCTCGGATATATATGAGGGTTTCCTTAGACTGATATTCTGCAGCTGAATTTAACTGTTTCGGTAAAAAATGTTTCATACGAAGATGGATCAGACAAAGACAATTATAATTTTCAGCTTTATTAGGAACTCCTAATCCACTTTATCCTGAGAGCTGAACTATGTTGAAGTTGTACAGAACCGACAAACGCAGACCGGTGGTATAAAGGATTCGAAATTTTTTGGACTGTAACGGAACTGTAAAGCTCTGTAGACGATACATTGAAATGCTGTCAGTTAGAATGTCGATGTTGTAAATCTAATCGAGAACATTCCATTGGATCCTATGATCCTATGGACCAGGACGTAGAATCTACGGAATCAAACGTTCCCAGAGCCGAGCCGAGAGGTTCTCTTATGGACGCCAGTCTAAGAAACGTCTTAAATGAGTGACGTAGATGGTATTCCCTATGAGGTTGTTGTGAATGCGGACAGGGAACATTGTCTTATCCTGAGGTGGACGTAGATGGTCTAAAGGATTTGGAAGAGTTTCTTCAGCTCGACCATGAGTTGCCAGTCCGTTTTGACGAGGTCGTCACGGAAGTAGTCCTTGCAGGCGTCGATGCTGGCACGGGATATCTGGAACAAAAGAGTTTATATAACATCTGCATCACATTGACATCTCAGCCACTTAGTTCACTGGTGAACGTTGGCTCTCTTTGTAACAATGCGCATAGGCGCATTAGAGGCAATATCGATGGTTGAGTGACTCATATGAAATGTATGTATTTTGTACAAAAATATATTTTTTTGACACAACCTCGTAGCGTATTTCCAATCTATACAATGCCAGAACGCAGGGGTATGAAACTAATCGCGTATAGATTGTAAGTCACTTTTTTACTAAGGTCTTACAATCTATACATGACTAGTACGCAAATAATCGCGTATACTTCGTAGTGATCTATCCTTGCTTGCTTACTCCAAATTATACAGTGCCAGTTTGCAAACGAACTAATCCTGTATAGATCGGAACAAGCGCGCGGGAATTCTAGATTCCAATGTATACGCCAGTAGTTGCATACTCGCCATTTTGTTTTTATTGGCCTCTCTTTCTGTTGCCTGGTAATTCGTATTTGCATATCTATTCCAAACATTGCATCATATTTCGGCACGTGCCGTTATTTTGGTTAGCGGTTTTTTGTTGTTTCTTCATATTTAATTATAAAAAAAGTGGTAAATACGCTTAAACACTTACTGCAAATGTGAAAAATGGTTACTAAAGACAGTTTAGAAGAATTTTTACTAAGTAAATGTGGTAAATATTAATAAGTTAATGTTATACTCTTGAAATAAAAAAATTGTGTACCTAACTAAACTAAGCTAAAAACTAACTAAATAGGTAGGTATGTGTATTTCGCAAAATGTTAATAATGGTCGTTAGTTTGAATTACTTTTGCAATAAAAATATTGTATAACATATACCCTTTTTTATTTAAATATTTATTCTTAAAACACTAATAAACTTCAAATAGTTACACCTAACATTTACTTGAATGAAACCCTTTATTATTTCATCAAATTATCTTTCAAACTTTTATCATAGGTACCCAATGCAACTAGTACAGTATAGTCTGGAGTAAGGGACGCAAGTATTCACGTTACAAATTATACTCGAGCAGTACGCAAAATTCGTGTATAGATCGTAGTCACAAATTTAAAAATGACATTACAAAATATACACGATCAGTTTCCTATGGCTGCGTTTTGGCCTTGTATAGATTGGAAATACGCAACCTCGTAAGCCACTATACGAGGTAGAGTCACACAGTCACGCTGGGCAAGCGGGTTGGCGATCGCAGTAGGGTGATGTTGCTGCTGCACATCACCAATAAAAAGATAGCCCAATTATATTTTGAAAACAAGCTTAGCGATAAATGACTGAATATACCAACTGGCTCATAGTCAGTCGGAAAAACAAAAGCTGTCCACTCGGTGGTCATAAGTTAACAGCTTTTATAAGTGTATGCTACGATTTTATAACATAGGGTGGTAGAACGGAGAATCTAGTTGTACCAGTAATTGTTTTGTCGCAAAATTAGTACACGAACTCCTTAACTTTATGTATGTCCACCGACGAAACGATAACCTAAATCTGACAACATTGTAAGAAATGTGGTAGTTGGGTATTACCACATTTCTTACAATGTTCTTTATTCTAGTTGTTACCCTCGATGACGTCTAAATACAAAAAGAGATCACGGAAAAAGTTCGTTACAGGTTAATTGGCATCCCATCGCATTGTCCTCTCAATTCATGCCTTAATTGTCGCCGCATCCGCCCTGACCGGTTCTGGCCATGATACCGAATTGAGAAACTAAATATAGCTGCCTGAATAAGACGTGGTTCATTCACGTACACAGAATATGGTGATAATGGCAACGCGGGAAAGGTAGCAATAAAACAATCAAAGATGAGGTCTGTTGAACTACTTGAACTGACATGAAATGGGTTTTTAAGGAATTGAAAAAAAATGTACACAAGTTTAGGACTTAATCAAAACAAAAATGACAATCGCGTCCATTGTGTTACAAAAGTTATAGTCATACTGACAAACTAGATGGTATATTCTGTTTAACAGCCTTCGGTAGTTGAAAAGGAGGCAAATAAAAAAATGTAAGCGCGTATTGTCGACCGCTCATAGAAAAAATTGTAGCCTTTTTTTACTGTCAAAGGTGGTTACTTGGTTAAACAGAATTTAACTTCGTAACACAAAACTAATGAAGTTTTATTTTCTGTGCATTTCACTTTTTTTTGCAATCGGCCCTTAATATAGTTATTACCTATAGGTAGACTTAAAATCTTTTGTTTTCAAATCGAAACAGTTCAAGGGCATATCCAACTCTAGTTTTTTTCTCGAACTTCAGTGTAAGAGATATTGAAGTTAAATATGGATAGTAAAATATGATTGCGAATTATACACTACATCTATAATTAAAACAAGTATAAACTATCCATTAAAAACATTGTGGTACAAAATAGACGACCCAGTTGCGGAGCATCGGCGCAGGGGTGAATGGAATGACGTCAGCAGGAAGTAGGGCGCTGCAGGTCGCATGAGATTATCTTGGGGCGGGTATTTTTGGACATTAAGTGGAACTAGACATCCATTTTTTATTTTTTTATTATTAATAGTACAAGTGGATTACATTCTTAGAATTAGTAATTGTCCTACAAAACTCTTCAGAATTTGACTGTAGGATCCCTGTCCCATGTGGTAAAGGAAGTTAGAATACATTGGTCGCCACCCCGTGGCGTGGTTTGGGTGTCGTATGGGATTGAAGTGTCACTGACCATTTATTTATTGAAGATTGACTATGGGCAGCAGCGTGATCATTAGGCTTAGGACTTTTCATAGCATATCGTGGTTCTAAAATCCTTAGAGCCGCTATGTGTAAAATTTTCGAAGTCAAAGTCAAAGTATATTGTAATATTAAATATAATGATTTAAACCTACTGTCACATCGTTACTGAGTTAATTTTAATCGAACGTAATTAATTTTAAAAAACAAACTTGATTTCGTAAATAGTGTTTACGAAATTAGTTATATCAGAAACCATAACAAAAATGAGACAATTAGGTTCAAGACAAACTAGAAAAAATCAAATTTCGAATGTCTTCGAAATCGGGGTTCTGATTAGCTATGAAAATAACAGGAAAGAACAAAAATACAGTAATTTTCGTTACAGAGCTTCGATTGTACCTTGTACCTTTCGCATCTTTCAGGGTTTTCGTGTAAAATACTTTTTTTTTTGCATTATTTGATTGAATTATGATACTCCGAATGTATTGGGAAATGTATACGTGACTTTTCATTTTGCTCAGACTAAATCTCTATATCAGTTGACTAAAGAGTTTAAATTATGATAAAATACTTATAAATTCGAATCATTAATCTATGCTCTATGTGACGTCAACGTGAAGTGCAATCTATTTACTTCAAAGGTAACGTCAGTTTTGTTTTTTGTTCGGAAGTTACATGTAATTTATGCGAAAGATTCGAAACTTTCGAAAAAAAACAACATGATTCTTTCGCCATTTTCATCGCTATTTCCGATCTAAGACTTTTTCTAGTTTGTCTTGCACCTAACTGTCTCATTTTTTTATGGTTTCTGATATAACTAATTTCGTAAACACTATTTATGAAATCAAGTTCGATTTTTAAAATTAATTACGTTCGATTAAAATTAACTCATTAACGATGTGACAGTAGGTATAAATCATTATATTTAATATTACAATATACTTTGACTTTGACTTCGAAAATTTTACACATAGCGGCTCTAAGGATTTTAGAACCACGATTTTTTAATTTAATTTAATTTATTTATTACCATTAACATTAGCACTAACAGTTATACCTTACATGCTAACTGGCGGGTTGTTTAAATGGATACATGTCAAAAAATACCGAACATAATTATGGAATTATACAATATTATTTTACTATCTAGTTGAATAGGAAATAGGTTTAACATTATTAAGAAATATGGAACATAAATAAAAATAAAATAAAATGTCAAAAAATAAAAAATAATTACGAAATTACACAAATTATGTAAATGTCAAGTTGAATAGAAAATTATTGAGAAATAAGGAACGCAAAGAAAAATTAATAATTACAGTCATGATCATATCAGTGGAGTAAGAATGTAATGCAATACGAACACTGTGTCAGTTAAGTTCAACGGTACATAGGTGGTTATGTTATAGTGCTAGTTGTGACATTTTTTTCTAGATAACGGTACGAAGCGGTCAAAAATTTTGCTTGTGAGGTTGAAAATATGTCCAGTTGGCAGTCGCTATCCAAGATATCATTTAATAGTATTAGTACTTGGTGGAGAGGGGATGAAGCGAGCGCGCGAGTCCTAGTAGAAGGGATAGCAAAGAGAGCCTGGCGACGCGGGCGCAGTTGCTTTGCGGAGAGACGTGGTACCCGGAGTCCCATTAGAGCCAGCAGCCGGGGATTGGTCACCAGGCCACGGAATAATTGGTAAAAGTATCTGACCAAGTACATTTTTCTCCGGGTCTCAAGTGATGTATACCCAACCATGCCAAGGACGAATAGGGTAGGGTACATGTAAGGGTAGTAGCCGTACAATTTCTTGTACAGGTATCGAACGAATATCTTCTGGACTTTTTCAAGGAGGAGCGTATATTGCTGTTCATGGGGATTCCAGATAATGGCGTTAGTCTCCAGTTTCCTGCGCACGAAAGCATTGTACAAAACACTGACGGCATGTCGGCCTGTATATAATTTGGACTGGCGTATGACGAACCCTAAAGATCTTCTGGCTTCGTTGCAGATCCCGGTTATGTGGGGGTTAAATGTAAGTTGCCTATCAAACCCGGTACCGAGGTCTTTTATTTCATTTGTACGTTTCAATGGTGTGCTCCCGATTGTGTAAGTATAGTCAACAGTAAGTCGTACCCGCGCGTAAGTCATTAAGCAGCATTTTTGGTCATTAAGAGTTAGGCTATTATTATTGGCCCAGGTACAAACACTGTCGATATCTGACTGGAGTAGGGAAGAGTCATTGGGAGAGGCAATGGGCAGTGCTAGCTTGAGATCATCAGCAAATAAGAGGCACGTCGAGTGGTTCAGCACTGCCGGCAAGTCATTGATCAGAATTAAAAATAATAAAGGCCCTAAATTACTACCCTGCCCTATACTATTCCTATATCCCTATTCTATTACTATCCCTGACTTTACCAAAAATGGTGCGGATCGAGAGCTCTCATATTGGACAAACTGATACCTACATGAAAGGTAATTTGCCAGAAACTTAAGGAGATCGACCGAAAACCCCGCCATAGATAACTTTTTAAGTAAAACGTCACTGTCAACTCTATCAAATGCCTTCTGAAAATCAAAATAGGCTATGTCAATTTGCTTTTTTTGATCCAGGTTATTAGCTATTAGCGAGACTATATTCACCAAATTTGAAGACGTTGAACGCTTTGGCAGGAACCCATGTTGCTCATCGCAAAACCAACCTCTTAGTTGAGTATAAGCCCGGGCGTATATTATGGATTCAAAAACTTTCCCGAATACCGACAGCACTGCTATTGGCCTATAGTTATGTATATCAGATTTGGACCCCGATTTATGTATTGGCAACACTTTCGATGTTTTCCAAACTGACGGATACGTTTTGTTTTTTAGCGATAGGTTGAACAAGTATTTAAGTGGCTGCACAAATGCTTCCCGACAATCCTTTACTAAGTATTGCGGTATTCCATCAGGACCCTGGGTGTGTTTGGGCCTCAAACGATTGATTGCATTACGAATATCCTCTTCGCTGATGTATTCAATTGTGATATGCCGATTTGAACTCGCTGCCATGGAAGGTGCCATTACATCAAGTTTGGGACAATTCTGAAGGAAAACACCCTGAAAAAAGTCTGCGAATGCGTCAGCAACCTCTTGCGGCGACTTACTGCCAAACGTGGCAGGCTGATTAGAATTACGAAGCCGTTTTACATGGGACCAAAAAGAAGAGGGGTCTCTTATTATATTGGATTCTAAATTATCAATGTACGATTGTAGGTCGGATTCTGATCGGGCATTTACTAATCTCCGGTAGTATGAAAAAAAAGCGTAATAAAGCTGCTCACTGGTTTGTTTATAAAGTTTATGATAGTGGTTTTTTACTTTGTTTAAATGAATTAAATCAGATGAAAACCATAGGGGGTACTGTTGAGTGGGCCTGATCTTTGAAGATTTCATTTTGAAAGGGACGTGGTCAGTTAATGTATCCTCCAAAATAGAATAGAAATACGAAGCGCAGTCATTTGTATCCAATATGTCTTGCATTTTGGACCAGTCAGTATTTGCAAGTTTATTGTACAACTGGTGGAAGTCTGCTTTGAGGTAGTTTCTTTCATGGGATCGAGTATCTATTTGATTAGGGACAAGATTTGGACGGTGCTTATTAAATAATGTAGGACATGACATTAGAATGTTAAGAGGGACATGGTGCCTTTCAGATGATACTAGTCCAACGACTGCCTCTGTGACCGTGACTTGGTAGGTATCTTCATTTGATAATACTAGGTCTAGTATCCGGTTTGGACCATTAAGTATCTTATTATGTTGAGTCAAGTTGCAGTGACTACGAAAATTTTCGAACGCGTTTCGCACGCTAGTTGAGGTCGAGTACAAGTTAAAATCACCGACAATTACAGTGGGATACGAATACATATTTAAAATAGTTTCTAAACATTCGAATGCTGAATAGTAGCGAGAGTCAGACACCCGAGGCGCTAAATACACAACGCACAATACAAATCTGATGTGACCCTTCGCGACGAGCGCGCACACAATTTCATCCTGTTGGTGTGTACCACAGTCCAGCTCCAGTAGGACGAAGGGCGCGCGTGCCGCGAGGAGCACTCCGCCCCCGCCGCGGCCCGCACGGTCGCCGCGCAGCACGCTGTAGTCACTCGGGAACAGCTCGGCGTCATGGACTGAGTGATCCAGCCGCGTCTCAGTCAAGGCTATTACATATGTCTCAAATGTTGACAGTATATTAAGCGTAGCATTCAATTTACCCTTCAACCCTCGAACGTTCTGGTAAAATATATTAATGTTACGACCTTTGGGGGGTTTAGGGATGAAAAAACGTTTGTTCCTTCACAGTCTCATCGATGTTTGAACAGTCAGGTTCTAAGTATTCACGTATGTTATCTGGTTTTATATTGGAGATAAGTTGAGCCAATTGATTCAGTATACTATGGACTCCGGTCCGTACTATTCTGCCAGTCCTTTGTGAATAGTGTTCTAGGTTTAAACATTTGTTGGTGTCCAAGAGTAAACCATAGGCAAACTTTTGGATATCGAAACTTAGTAGTTTGTTAAATTGTTTTATTCTGCTGTTATATTGTGGCGCGCCATAAATATATGCAGGAGTAGTTAAAATAAGGTTTGTATTATGTATAAGTCTCAACTTTGTTCTGATGAATTGTACAATCTTCCTATAGTCAATTCTGCCGTGAAAGTCAGACTCACCAATGACTATAACGCAATAGTCTCGTTTAGAATAATCCTTTATCTTACCATGCAGGTCTCGAAGCAGTGTATTGATGCCTACGTTAGGCAGGATATAATGACAGTATTCAAAATCCTTGTAGCAACCGGTAGACTCCAAATTCCGTAATAAATTGTAGCTTTTATCAGTAGAAATGATACATAGCTTGCTGATTTGCCGGCATTGTTCCGTGGTCTCTTTTACCCCCAAATGAGTAACAGCATTTCCGGTAACGGCGTTTCCAGTAATATCCACGCCTGAACTACCTACAGGACCCGCGTAGTTTAGCTGATTATGGCTGATAACCTGCAACTGTTTTTCCAAGTTCTTGATTGTTATTTTGAGACTGGTTATTTCATGTTCAGCCGCCATGCTTCTCGACATGCTGTTGTCATCTATGAATTGTAGCGCGTCAATGTCATCTGCAGGACCTGCCCATAAAGTTTCATTCGATTTTGATTTGATAAGAGGTCTTTTTTGGAATGGCGGGCTGACCCTTGCATTTTCAATGGCAGTTTCAGACGCAGTTAAGTTACCCACGGGAGACGTGGCGCACATGGCAAGATTTTTAGCCGCTGCAGGGGCGGCGGGGGTCGATGACGACGACGATTGCAGATCGACGGAAAATTGAAGAATTTCATTAATAGCGATGGACAACGATGACGGCGAATAGGCGGAACGTTGACGGACGTCTTTAGCCGGGGCGATAAATGACACGTGTGATGGGCTTATATCATTTGTTTCATTGGCTGCCTGCATATAGGTGACTGGAGACGCCGGACACCCTACAGTTTCTGAACCCATTTCCGCCATAGGTACAGGTGACATTAGCGGCGAACTAGCGGCGTTCTCAAGGGGATTTTCAGCGGTAGTAATTAAAGGCGCTTGTGGTGGCCTACTTCCATTTGCCAGGTTAACATCTGTGGCGATGGGCGACTCTGGTGACAGATTAGGTGAATTTTTCAAGTCAGTTGTAATATTTATTTTATTTATTTATTTATAAGGAGATAAAACAGAAACAGTCACAAGAATACATCGTATTGGAGCGTTACAGTATTTAGGCACAGACGTTTCCTTAAACTTATCTCACTGTGAACACAAAAGTTATACACAAATTCGTAAGCATGCTAAAAATGTTTTACAATTCCAAGTAAATATAACGTGAGACTTAACACTAATTACAAATTACAACAGGTATATTTCTTTTACTGTAGTTTTAAATTTTGAAAGGGAGCAAGAAAATATATCTATATTATTAAGGACCGTATTGTGGTGATGGCACATTCTGTAAATTGGAGCTCGCTTGCCGGCATTGGTCTTTATTTTAGGAAGGCTGAATAGGTCTTTCGATCTTGTGCATTTACCCGATGCTCGGAATCGAACACATGACAACAATTGTGGGCAGATGATGTGTCCAGTACATATGTTGCGCAACATAACAATGTCTGCGATGGTTCGTCTATCCCGAAGAGATAGCATCCTCATGTCTGATAGCGTGTGACAGTAGGAGCGACGTGGTAAACGCATTTTATATGCCACGTAACGAACAAACTTTTTTTGTACCATTTCTATTTTATTAATATAGATATTATAAAATGGGTTCCAAGCTATTGAGGCATATTCAAGGTTGGGACGGACTAAGCAATTATATAAATATAAAAGACTGTTTTTTTGTTTGAAACGTTTTGAAACGCGCATGATAAAACCCAACATTCGGTAAGCCTTCTGAAGGATATGGTCGATATGAAAATCCAGTGTCAGTTTAGTATCCAGAATCAGTCCCAAGTCGCGTATTGTAGTAACGTTTTCTAGGCCGTGATTGTTAAGGTTGTAGCAACTCTGAGTGACGTGAATTTTCTTTGTAAAAGTTATGTATTTGCACTTGTCGTATGCTAAGAACAGTTTGTTGTGTATACAGTAATCATTAAATCGATTCAAGTCTTCCTGAACAAGTTGAACGTCAGTGTCTGATTTAATTTTTCTGTAGATTTTCAAGTCATCAGCATACAACAAGAAGTCACAGTGGTTAAAACAAGACGAAATATCGTTAATATATAAAATAAACATGAGTGGGCCGATAATTGATCCCTGCGGGACTCCAGACGTGACTAGGAATGGTGTTGATAAATACCCATTAACTGCGACAGTTTGGATGCGATTCTGCAGGTAAGAGGCAAACCACCTGAGAAGATTTCCCTTGATTCCATTGTATGATAACTTCTTTAGCAGAATTAGGTGATCAACCTTGTCAAAAGCTTTATGAAAGTCCGTGTAGATAGTGTCTACCTGCTCTTTAGCGTCTAAGGACCGGAATACTGAGTCCAAAAATAATGCCAAGTTTGTAGCAGTGGACTTGCCTTTAACGAAGCCGTGTTGTTCATCAATTATGTTGTTTTTGACCAAGTCAAAGACTCGCCCATGTACCAGCCTTTCGAAAACTTTGGGAATGCAAGATAATATAGAGATTGGTCGATAATTTTGAACACAGTCTTTCGGTCCCGAATGTCCCGATTTAAAAATGGGTGTTATATGCGCAACCTTCCACCTATCTGGGAACACACCATTCAGTAGGCAGTTGTTAAAAATGTGTTGCAGTGGCTGTGCTAGCGCTTTACCAGCTCGCTTAACAAACACTGGGCTCAACCCATCCGGACCAGGGCCTTTGTTCTCGTCGATCTGCTTCAGGGCCGAAATAATGATTCCGAAAAATAGAGATTGTTCAGTATGTTTGGGCTATTCCCATCAACTTGTTCTAATATATCAGTAGCGTAAGCTTCAGAACTAACAGGTTCGTAAACTGAGTGGAAATAATTAGCAAACATATTACACATAGTTTTTGGGCAGTTAGAAATCGTAGTATCGTATTTCATGACTTGTGGGAAACCTGTATTGGACTGCTTAAGGCATGATGAGTACTTCCAAAATTGCTTTACGTTTGTCCTAAGAGACTTTTCTACATTGTCAATGTAACTGTTGTGACACATGGTTAGTAAATGTTTTGCTCTGGACCTAAGCAAGGCAAATTCACCGTAATCTCTAGGGGACTTATAAGTTATCCATCTTAACCAGGTTTTTTGTTTACGCCTTAAAGTTCTGATGAGGGCTGCAGAGAACCATGCAGGGAAGTGCGATGATTTTCGGGTAGATAAAGGAACATGTTGTTGTATTGTTTTGTTAATAATATTATAAAATTTCGAGGTGCAACTTTCAGGATCAAGATGGTAAAATTCGGAAGCCCAGTCAATAGAATCTATATCATTCCTTATCTTGACATAATCTGCCTTGTGGTAGTTACGCCTAGTTCTGCTGATAGTGTTCATAATTTTTGCATCAGAAAATTGGCAAATAATATTCAATGGAGGGTGATGAGGTACGGCTTTTAGGGTAGACGAATATATAATACGATATGGGTAGACGAAGACCCTGTTGGCGTGCCCATGGTGTTAAAAGGCACGCGTTTATTTCTCTTCCTAAGTGTTACGTTGTCATAGTCAGTATCTCTCATGACTTTATTTTTTTGACGGTTGTACGATGTTGTCGATGTTGAACTTTGCGAAATTTTGTCCTCTTGACAAACGCGACAAACCCAATTCCTCTTCCTCTCATCCGACATTAACAGAATTAACTTCACGATATGCTATGAAAAGTCCTAAGCCTAGTGATCATAGTGGACACATACCGCGATCGCCAATCTGCTTGCCCAGTGTGGTGATCATCTTTACCATGAAATTATGTAGCCGAAAACAAAGCTACCTAGCCCATGAGAATTTTTGAAATAAATAAATTAAAAAAAAATTAACTGGATATTTTCGAGCAGACAATACCGGTTCCGTGGACCCTTCGGCCTTCATATATTGTCTGCTATCTCTAGTCTATTCAAATTACAGAAGGAAAAACCACCTGACTTGTAACAGGATAAGGTGTAAATTAGCCCTGATTTTTTAAGCTTTGGACATGTTTTTTCCGTGGACCCTTCATATACACCCTTCTACTAATGTAGCCAATTTTACGACATACCTAATAAAGCTCATTCAAAACATAAATAATTTCCATTCCATTAAACAAAGATCATAAGCGGAACTAGCGAAACGAGCCCCTTTATCCCCGTTCTAAAAATAGAATAAAGTAATTCATTCAAGCCAGGGGATCAATTCAGGCGGGGTGAATGGTATGACGTCATCAAAAGTAGGTCGTTGCAAGTAGGTCACACTGCAGTCGAGCCTCCACGGGCCCCTTGGCCAGTCAAAAATATGTATACACTCTGGTACGTATGTCTAAGGCGTAAGGTTCAAAATTGTTGAGGTATTTTTGGAGAAGGCCGGGCCTTGACAAGGTTTTGCTCGCTTGGGAATACGCTACCTGAAGTTTTACAGAACCTAAGGTTTAAAGCAACATGAAGTTACAAAATGTTATATTACAAAACACCAACTATCTCTTTGTTTAGTTTATTCCTTCTTTCAATTTATTTGTATCGGAAACTCTCACATTACCATAAAATCACCTAACTGTTCAAAAGCTCCCAATTATAATCCAAAACTTCCATTAGGTGTAATTGTATCAATCGTGCTATTCATAGACAAAAATTCCTCATTAATAATAAAAAAACTTGGACAAAGCCAAAAAGAAGATTGGGAGTATGCTTATTTAGGAGTTGAAATTGTGGACCATAGGCACTGGTCTCACTGTGAGCTACTAAGCTATGATCTATCAGCTATAAACACGAACAAAAGATACGTACTCCCGTCTCTTTTTTTGCACGGGAGTGCCTATTCTTTGTTCGTGTTTATGGCCATAGTTCATAGCTTAGTAGCTCGCGGTAAGAAGCCTTAGTTCCACCATTTTGGACCATAGTTGGGTGGTTTTACGGTAGTTTACTATAACTTAAGTTTACCTATCACCAGTAAACCAATGTTGTGGCACGCAATAAATGATTGAGTATTGAGTACTTTCACTCACAATAATAATATGAAGCGTCCACGGAAAAAACATGTCCAAAGCCTAAAAAAATCAGGGCAAATTCACACCTTAAAATTCTGTTAAAAGTAAGTTGATTTTTCCTTCTGTAATTTGAATTGACTAGACATGTTCTTTCCGTAGACCCTTCATATTTCTTCCATAATAACAGGTCTAAAATTGTTCGCAACAATTTTACCCATTTTGTTAAGATTTTATGGTGTTCTATGATGAAACAAAATAAGCAAGGAGAAAAAATGCCATTACCATTTTGGATGTGCTTTACTGGCACAAGGGTATCTGAAACGACGCGCTGTCTCTGTTGCGCTTAAAGATTCATACATAAGTGTGACAAGGAGGCTACATGTCGATGGTGGTTTGCGGTAGCCCCCTGGCGATGTATTTTTAGCCCGAAGGACGGGGGAGCAAGTTAGTCTAAGGCTGCCAGGGTCACGGCATAGACAATGAATACTGAAACGTCTGAAAACCGAATATAGGGTGGAAAAACGAATGCCATATGGATGGTACAGTCAAGGGCATAAATATGTATACACTTTTTTATCTTTTGACTGTACTACTACCTCAAAATTTAAGGTCCTCAAATATTGTAAATGGCACATTTTGCGTAAGGGCGACTTTCCTTTCTCTTTAAAAACATTTAAATCTAACATGTACTTTTATTATTTGTTTTGTATTTGTCTTTGAGTTGCAATAAAGAGTTATTGTATTGTAAAATCTGAATTTAAGGATTTATGAAAATCGCGTGCCTCAGTCGAGATTCAAACCGGTCAAATGTGACAAAAATGAACGTGCCGTATTTTATGCTTCACAGTTGAATTGGCTGTCACCGTAAGATGAAAATGCCGCGAGGGGAGTAGTAGTAATAATATATTTGCCATCACTCCGTCCCAACTCTTTCCGTGGGTGTCGTAAGAGTTGACTAAGGGATTGCACTGTCACTGACCATTTAGGTAATATTGGTGATGGGCAGCAATGCTCATTGTAGTGGACACGCTACTGCACTGGGTTCATACAAAAGGTCCACACAAATTGACAACATTTCATATTTTTTAGTGCTAGTTTTTATTGTCTGTTTTTAAAGAACTCAATATTAAAAGATACACGTATTTTTTATTTTTCAAAAAAATTGCTATTTTAGTGCGAAAATCCCTTTTTATTACTACTTCGAGCAGAAAGAGCGTAAGTTACAAACGTTAAAAATCTGCTAAATGACGTCACAAGTGATGTCATGTGTATGAAACACGTAAGAAGACGACGAAAAATGGTAACATGTGTCAAATGTCACTGGCAAACACCAGTGACATTCCAACCACAAGATTTTTTGGTT
The DNA here is from genome assembly GCA_025490895.1 of Thaumatotibia leucotreta. Lineage (NCBI taxonomy): Eukaryota > Metazoa > Arthropoda > Insecta > Lepidoptera > Tortricidae > Thaumatotibia > Thaumatotibia leucotreta. The sequence continues at coordinate 306,012 of JALPQI010000305.1, forward strand.
ATAGTGGCAGCTCTGAATTAGCTATGTGACGTCACTTCCCCTTTAAACTATTTTTAAGATTTTTAACAAAAATATTGCGAAAAATAATAAAAAATATATTTCTGTGATCTACATGCGTATATCTCGAAATGGTTTTCGATTTAGGGACATCGAAAATTTTGAAACGTTGTCAATTTAATACCGTGTTCGTTGATTAATGCTAGATTATGCAAGTGGGCCCTTATTCATAAACCGAGCTGATAAGTATCGTTTGTCCATTTCCGTCTTATCAATATTTCTATAAGGCGGAAAGGGATATATGACATTACGATTGTATTATGTGGATTATTGGGCTGTGTCTGGCATTGGTTACGATACCTATGTAAATTTTCAAAAGAATGTTTTTGCGTCTTGATACCCGTTTATCTATGGTAACAGTTAATGTTGTATTGGAATTATGCATGCCTCCCTCTCATTTAGGGTGATGGATAAAGGGAAATTACTTTTGATCAAGAATTATTTATAATAAGTAATAAGTTTTACGTTTTTATGCACATTTATAAATAAACTACCTCTAGAGCATCACTTTCATCTGTACGGTTAACATTTTAGTTCATTTTACTTTATTTTAAAATATGTACCTATAGCAGCTAATACTACAGGTTTATCATTATGCAATAGTGCTTATTTGTGCTTTATTAACTAACTCTTGATGTAATTACAATATTTACTATATTATTATGTATTTTCTTGAGAATCACATGATCCTTGAGATGCCGGTTTCTTGATAGGCTTGCGCGGGGATATACATCCAATACGTAGAGCCCCTTTGGAGAAACTGTATGTGGCTGTATTGTACACCTTTTTTTTTTTTTTTTGACGGAGTGGTAATTAATGCCGTTACGCACCGTCCCCCCAAGATACGGGAATATGGGGGGGTGTGTGGGGCTCGCATTCCCGGGCCCTTCTCATAGAGAGAAGGGGGGGAGATGCCCTACCCACTAATTCCACTCCGGCGTTCAATCCTCGAGGCCGTTAACGAGGATGCCATGGGGTCGCAGAGCATTTCACCATGACACCCTCCGGCGGTCCCGGTTAGGACCGGAACACCCGCACAAGGGAGGGGGAGGTCAGAACGCTTGACCTTTCCCCTCCGACAACGTGGTGGGGCCGTGCAAACAACGTGGTGGGGCCGTGCAAGCTGTATTGTACACCTGCTGCAACCCATTCGTGGGCACATCAACAGATATCCGTAAACCGGTCCCAGCAGGCGTATAGAGGCTATTGGAGTTACGGAAAATACTAATGAGTTATGGTGATGAAGGATAGGATAGGAGATGGAACTATAGAAAAGAGGTATAGGTGAGCCTGCCTACGAAGCTGGAGGTTCCGGGTTAAAATCCCGGCGAGGTGTATTTATTTATCACAAATATTTGTTCCTTGGTCATGGCTGTCTATGTATTTAATTATCTATATGTATCTATCTATTACAAGTATATATATCGTCGCCTGGTATCCACATCACAAGCCTTAATTGAGCTTACCGTGGGACTAGGTCGATTTGTGTAAAGATGTCCAAAAATATTTATTTATTTATTATGCCTCACGAAAGTTTAAATCCAAGACTACAATTTTACAAAGCGGCAATAAAGCTTCCATATTATCATTAATAAATTCAATAATTATGATTCCACCATATTTCCCTGTAGTACACTAAACGAAGGAAACTCAGAGGAAAAAACTCGTGTATAAGCGAATTTTGGCATAGTTGTAGGGAATGGTGTTTTAAACCACATACTAAAAGTACTGGTGGTTAGGGGTGGAGCTAACGGGGGGAGAGGGGTGTAAAGGTCCTTATTTTTAATTTTTCATAAATAACTCGTAAACCGTGGCTTATAGCAAAAAACGTTCTAGTACATAACTAATCTACATAAAATTCTCTACAAAAAAGATGTCAGCATGTTTCCTCTAGGATCAATGTGTCATGAGATAAGAAAGCAAGAAGATGGACACTAAAGAAATAAACACATTTGTTTAAGTTGGTATGACACATACAGAATGCTCGCGAGCATTTAAAAAGATTTTAATGCTCAATTCCTGACCATATTTAGAGTCTTTAATGTTATATAAAATTTCCTGGATTCGGCTTGGTTTCAGACATAATCAACCTTTTTTTCGAAATAAGTTTTTCGACGTAACTCGTCATAAAATTTATTTTTGATTACAATGCTACCACAATGTGTTTTAATATTACCACACCTTTTGCCCGGCAACCAAAAAATGGGAATAAACTTGACGAAATAACCTGTCCCAAAAAAATATTAAAATAAATAATTTTAACAAATTGTTGTTATTATAAAATGTACTGGAAATGTCAAAAAGTATTCAAAAAGTCTAAAATAAAAGAGAAAAAAAAATTTTTTTTCGGCGTTATTTGACATTAGGTCTCATAATCATTTTTGTTTATTTTGATATCTAGAATGCATACTTAAAATCTTTTGAAATGCTTGCGCCCGGGCGCGCCCTGAATGCTTATTTGTAAAAATACAATTCCTAATTATCTTCTAAACATAAAATATTCTCATAAACATCGTCAACAGATTTTAACTATGCATTCTAGACATCAAAACAAACAAAAATTATTATGAGACCTAATGTCAAATACCACCAAAAAAAAATATTTTTCTTTTTTTTTTTTTAGATTTTTTGCATACTTTTTTACATTTCCAGTACTTTTTATCATGAAAACAATTGGTTAAAATTATTTATTTTAATATTTTTTTGGGGACAGTTTATTTCGTCAAGTTAATTCCCATTTTTTGATTGCCAGGCAAAAGGTGTGGTAATATTAAAACACATTGTGGTAGCATTGTAATCAAAAAGAAGTTTTATGACGAGTTACGTCGAAAAACTTATTTCGAAAAAAAGGTTGATTATCTCTGAAACCAAGCCGAATCCAGGAAATTTTATATAACATTAAAGATTCTAAATATCGTCAGGAATTGAGCATTAAAATCTTTTGGAATGCTCGCGAGCATTCTGTATGTGCCATACCTACTTAAACAAATGTGTTTATTTCTTTAGTGTCCATCTTCTTGCTTTCTTATCTCATGACACATTGATCCCAGAGGAAACGTGTATGTATCTTTTTTGTAGAGAATTTTATGTAGATTACTTATGTACTAGAACGTTTTTTGCTACAAGCCACGGTTTACGAGTTATTCACGAAAAATTAAAAATAACGACCTTTGCACCCCCCTGCCCCCGTTAGCTCCACCCCTAAGCACCAGTACTTTTAGTACGTGGTTTAAAACACCATTCCCTACAACTATGCCAAAATTCGCTTATACACGAGTTATTTCCCCCGATAGGCAACTTTTGGTTTTCGTTAGGTGGGCTACTGTACAAGTACAAACAAATAAACCCCATTGTTATTATTCTCTCAACGAATATCATCAATGAAGCTGCAAAATATCAATGGAATAGCCAAATGGCGAAGTCATAGTGCCGTCTCTTTCAATCTGGTTGCGCTTTAGCGTGCGTGAAAGGGAAAGAGCCAGTGTGGTTATAGCGAGGTTTGACCGGGTCACCGCATATGTGTGCGTGTTCTTAACGCTTGACGAATGAAGGAAATATTTAGCATTTCTATGAACAAAAAAACCGGCGAAGTGCGAGTTATACTCGCGTGGAAAGGGTTTCGTACTTTCATATCTAAACTCAGGAACGGTGTAGGGTTAGAACCAGTAGTAGATTTTTTTTTCTCTCTCTAGATAATGTCAGACGATTCGAAATGCTTATTAATAAGCATACTTGAATAAAGAATAGTTTGACTTTGACTAAACTTCTTTTTCGTTCAATCTGTAGTGTATTCAATTTAAAAGTGTTAATGGAGTCTTAATTGGAGTGACAAAGAGAAATGCCCAAAATGTACGATCTTTGATGTACGCGATAGACCCTCGTATATGTGTAAGCATTTTTTTTAAACCTGACTTAGGGTTCCCCCAAACCTATCGACGCTTTCGCATTTTTAAGGCAAATCGCGCCGTATCATGCCGGTGTCGTCAGAGTTGTTTGTTTTTCGATATCATTGCGTAGTAATAAAGGTTTTCATAAATGGATTTAGCGCGTCGATAGATTTGGGGAGAGGAGACCCTTCATCATCAGCCTATGATAGTTCACTGCTGGACGTAGGCCTCTCCTATTAACTATGCGTATAGACGCATTAGGGGGTAAATGCCCATAATCGCCACGCTGGGCAAGCGGATCGGCGATCGCAGTAATGTGTCCAGTCCACTATGACGACGCTGCTGCCCATCATCAATCTTTTATCAAATAGTGGTCAGTGACACTTCAATCCCTTAGTCGACTCTTACGACACCCGCAGGAGGAGATGGGGTGGTGACAAATGTATTATTACTGCCGTCACCACACGGCCAAAGGAGACCCTTAGGCTTTATAAATTATACCACAGGGAGCGTTAAGGCGATAGGGCAGCCGTGGAGTGTTTGCCTAAGGAGAATCCAAGACCTATCCAGACTGAGCTACGATAATTGGTACTGTACTGAGTGTACTGGAGTACTTACAAATTTACGTTCCAGCGATCTGATCTCAGCAGGCCTGCAGTTGACACGATTCAACGTAGTCTGAAGGTGCGTTTAAACCAAAAGAGCATTCGCTGTTCTAGCGCCCGTTCTACGAAATCAACCAATCACGTTTTGTGTACAGATCGAATTTCGTAGAGTGGGAGGTTAGAACAGCGAATGCTCTTTTAGTTTGAACGCACCTTGAGGAAGCATTTTTAACGAATCTACGGGGTTTAACAGTCAACTCTTCTACAGTTACTAACCAATCAGAATACTGTACATCCTGCTTCGACGCTCACGCAACAACCGTCCTTAATAAGCTACGAATAGAGGCCGGAATCGCAACGCGTGCGCACTGTGGTGCGTGACAACTGACATGGCCCAAATGCCAGTGTGACGTCACGGGCGTTCGATAGGGTTGCTGCGTTGTTGAAATTATTTTGGAAGATAGATGAAAGGTTCCGACTGTTAAGAAATGTTAATAGTAAATAATGGATTGAGTTTGGGGTAAGGTTTTTTTGGAATCGAAATGAACAGATTTTTTATATATTCCTAGAACTCCAGGATTTCGGGACTACCTTCTCTTATGAAAGGAAACTAGTTGGCCACAGTACACTTTGGTAAGCTGTGGAGTTTACCTCAATCCTACGCGTGGAGTTGATAAGTAAATGGTTATGTTTTATTAGGGTTCCGTAGCCAAAATGGCAAAAACGGAACCCTTATAGATTCGTCATGTCCGTATGTCCGTCTGCCACAGCCGATTTACTCGGAAACTATAAATGCTACAGTAACGAAATTTGGCAAGGATATGTGTTGTACTCGTATGAACCGCTATAGGATTATGATACTAAATTGTAAAAAAAACCATTGGGGTGGGGGCCCTCCATACATGTAACTGAGGGATAGATTTTTTTTTGTTGTATATACACGTGTGGGGTATCAATAGAAAGGTCTTTGAAAATGAAATGAAGGTTTATAAATCTCATTTTTATTTAAGCAAATCGTTTTCCAGATATCAACTCTCAAAGTCTGAAAAATGTGTCCCCCCCTCTATTAAACTACGCAAGATAACATTCTGAAAAAAAAAAAAATGTTTTGCACATTAATAAACTCTATCAACAATTTTTGGTTTGATTAAATTATCTCCTATAGTTTTTGAAGTAGGTTGATTAAACTGTATTTTTTTAATAATAAATTGATAATGGTACGGAACCCTTCGCGCGCGAGTCCGACTCGCACTTAGCCGGTTTTTTTTAATAAATAGTTGCATGCCATAAAATATAAATTGTAGTATATTTTCTGACATTTTGAGTGCAATAATTGGTGTGCAAAAAGTAATTCTGACATAAATTTGTATAATTTTTGCATAGAAAATGGTTATTTATTGATGTGATTAAATGTTGATAAAACTAAAACTACATATATAAAAAAAATAATAATTAGAAATGCAGCTCTTACAGCAACAAACTTTTCTCACCTTTTTGTTTTTTTAGCGTCTGTATTTTTAATGTAGGTATCTGTATTTTCTCTCTGTAGATGTAAGAATGTATCTTATTGTTCTATTATGTGTAATTGTAGTTGTGCAATAAATGTTTTTCCTTTCTTTCTTTCAATTATTTTATAAATAATTTTATTTCATCCATAAAAACTTCTGTAATTATTTAATTTGTTGCAGCAAATAAAGTAATAAGTATTTATTATATTTTAAGTCGATTGGAAGTAGGCGTTTCATCTTTGATCTCAAGAAAGGGGCGGAGTATTACATAAGGGTATGTACACTGTATTATATAATACTCAACAATTTATTTTGGGTAAAAATAGCTTCTTGACTTGTTGTTAGAAGCTAATAAGCCGATTTTGCATACTTGAAAATGTCTGAGTAGCAGTTACTGCTCCTACTGAAAAAGGATCGGAGGCTGATAAGCATTTTTGATGTATTCTGACTTAAGGCACTGGTCTCACCGCGAGCTACTAAGCTATGAACTATCGGCTATAAACACGAACAAAATATACGCATTCCCGTGTAAATAAAAGAGACACGGCAAGCAGTCTTTTATAATATAATAAATATATATCTTGGGACATCATACACAGATCGACTTAGACCCACGGTAAGCTGAATTAAGGCTTGTGTGGGTACCAAGCGACAATATATAATAGACAGATGCATAATAGATACTTAAATAGAAGATAGCCACGACCAAGGAACAAATTTGTATAGATAAATAAATACTTCCTGGCTTCATACGTGCTCAGATAACTGTGTCGGCGCGTGTACAGTCATCATCATCATCATCAGCCTATGATAGTCCACTGCTGGACGTAGGCCTCTCCTATTAACTATGCGTATAAACGCATTAGGAGGTAAATGCCCATAATCGCCACGCTGGGCAAGCGGATTGGCGATCGCAGTAATGTGTCCACTATGATGACGCTGCTGCCCATCATCAATCTTTTATCAAATAGTGGTCAGTGACACTTCAATCCCTTAGTCGACTCTTACGACACCCGCAGGAGGAGTTGGGGTGGTGACAAATGTATTCTTACTGCCGTCACCACACGGCTGAGCTTGTACAATCAGCAGCAGATATTGCTAAGCGTGCAGGGTGTTCAAAATGAACTTGGCACAACCTTATTGCTAAGACTATAAGAGTGTGTTATTAACACGTTCGCCCCCACCGGTACTGTTTCACTAAATCCTAATACTACACCGATCGAAATTTTCTTATTAGAACTCCTATGCCCGTGACATGCATGTGTGACCGAAATGATTGTACTCCTAAGCCGTCGACACAACACTTGTGTCAAAAATGTTCGTATTTCGATGCGACTGACACAGGAGTAACAACTTGATTTATGCTAGTGGCACTAGAGTACGGTAATTTTGATCACGTATGTGTGTCACTGGCATAGGACTTATATTTTTTTGATCACAGACGCTGCGTCACCGGCGTCGAACGTGTTAAGATCATTATGAACACCCTACCCGCTAATCAATATCTGTTGCTGTCTATACCTAGTCTAAGGTTAGACAAGATGACATGGAGTTGACATGCTCTGATTGCTACGACACTTGTACGAGTGGCAGGGTAACGAGTATTGACAAATCATAAGCCGCGTACCATGCGTTGGAAAGTAAAGGATACGTTAGGTTTTCCTCGATCGATACGTCATGCATTCTATCGCACTCTGCCACATTCCTACTTTTTTTTATGGCAAAATGAGCAAGTGAGTCACTGGCGAAGTGTAGTAATTTACTTGTTTGTTGATAATTATTGTAATTTTATGTATAAATTTATATTCGAATTTTGATTTTGTTATTGGCTTTATGAGTATGAGTTGAGAGTACAAACATTAGCCCGAACCTACGAACAAATAAAACAGGGAAGCCGCACGCCATATTAAATTGCCTTTCAAAAACGGTCCTGAATTTTAGTCGTCAAGTGTCACCCCCTCTTCAATGCATCACGGTAATGAATGTCAATATCAACCTATAAAAACTTAAACCGCCATTTAAAAATAGTTGTGATTGGTCCATCAAATTTTTGATTGGCTATTTTCTATAAACATTTGTCAAAGATGTTGCGCCGAAATATGCGCGGTGTTAAGAAAAGGGCTATGTCCTGCCCATCTTGGCACAATTGAACAATTGCTTTTGGGGTCATTTTCGAGCTGGCGTTAGACGTCCATGTTATATATGGTCGCAGGCCCGAACACATAATACACCTCCTTTACCTAGCGTAAAATGTCCCTAAATAATTATTTTACTAACCGCCGGTCACAAGGGCATGCAATTCCATTCTACAGGGAGCATCTTCGATCGTCCTATTCCCGTCCCTGTCGCTGCATACGTGTGCGGCAGAGAGCGACATAGCACTTCCCGGGTACGAACTACGAAGGCCATGTCTTTGACGTCAGCAAGTAACCTTGCTTTTAATAGTATTTGGCTTGATGGCTGCTTCAAGCGGAAAGTCAAGAGAGATTTGGGATAAGTAATGAGAATGCAATATAAATAAAAACCGGCAAAGGGGATGTCGGGCCATGCTCGGTATAGGGTCCCGTAGTTATTCAAAAAGGGCTGATTATGTTCGAAATAGTCGTTTTATTTTAAAGTGTCCTATAAGCCCACTGTTCATGATTTTTTTCATATTTTTGGAAAGGTCGATTGCATAAAAAAATTATCTTGGGACATAACACAAATCCACCTGGTCCCACGGTAAGCTTAATTAAGGCTTGTGATGTGAGTACCCAGCGACGATATACCTATATATAATGGATAGATACATATAGATACTTGAATTCATAGACAGCCACAACGAAGGAACAAATATTTGTGACAAACATACACAACTAATGCCCTCGCCGGGATTCGACCCCGGAACCTCCAGCTTCGTAGGCAGGGTCATTACCAACTAGGCCATGGAGGCTGACATACATAATGATATTATGGTCACGTGACTTATCGCTTATCGTATACGATTGCAGAATGGCATCGAGGCTAAATCTGGGACCTATTTCTCGAAAGCTTGTAATACAAGCGGAAGTCTTTATCTTATTAATGATGTTAAATAGAGACTTCCACTTGTATTACAAGCTTGTAGCTTTTGAAAAACGGGCTTCTGCAGAGCATACTATTGTACCGCGTTAAGGTGGATTCAGACCAAACGAGCATTCGCTATTCTATCCCCCGCTCTACAATCAACGAATCACTTGTTGTGTAACGATCGAATTTCGTAGAGTGGGGGGATAGAATGAGCAATTCTTTTTATTTTTGCCACTAAAATGAAATATGAAATTTTAGGTAAATTTTATACTATTTCTACTCAGAATCACAAGCCGATTCCATTTCCGTCGAAAAAAAAAGTGTCCCATGATTTTTTTTCCTATTGTGTTACTATTTTCCATACACCTTCTATGGCGGTAACACAAGAGGATATTCGAAATATGTATGCAATTTTTGGGACAGATTTTTTTCACCGGAAGTGGAATCAGCTCGTGATTCTGAGCAGGAATAGTATAAAATTTACCCAAATTTTCATATTTCATTTTAGTGGCAAAAATAAAAAGAATTGCTCGAATAGCGAATGCTCGTTTGGTTCAGACCGCACGCTCAGATATTTCAGAACACCATGGCCGCTCGGATATATCTGACAGTACGAGCCCGGAATTCGCACCATTCATCGCTCCATTGAGCCCCGAGCCGCGACCTAGTGACCCCGCGCAGCGATCAATGGAGCCGCCATTCACCGCTACGAGGGGGGGAAGCCTGTCTATGAAGATTTTGTTTAAAGTAAATTGCTTTATGACGTAAAGAGCAACATACTCGTATTAGTTAACTACAGTCAGCAGCAGATATACCTGAGCGGGCAAGGTGTCCAAGAAGTCATGTACAGTTAAATCGTCAGAAAAATATGAACATCTAAGTTATCATTTTCACATACGCTTTCAGTTCGTCACATATATCTTAACATTCCAGTTTTTCTTTAACACGTACACGGTTATTTAATCACAATGTCAATAACGGTTACAAAGTCAGTGGTAACTAAGCACTCAAATTTAAGCAGTTGTCATTAATATCTACACGCACTGCCAATCACATACGTCAGCAGCCAAGGTGCCACCCGTTGCTTAGCAGTTGTTATTTCAATGGTAACTAAGCACCAACATTTTATGTGAATAACTTTCAATACTGTAATTTTTCATTCTGTAATTAGTTCGTTGAATGCAGTTTTTGCAATCCAAATGGCAAACGTATTTTCCTAGCTAGCTTCGGCACCTACCGCTGAACAGCTGCAAAGAAACTTTCTCTGTCACTTCAATTAGGGTACCTATAATAAGAGTGACCATGACAAGTTCTTTCGATTTGATGATTTCGGATTTCGCGGTAGCGGTCCTGAGGGCTTATTGCGAGCCACGCACGAAGTTTTGCCTCTTTGTCACACTTACGTTCGACATTGCAAGTGCGAAAGACAGAGGCAAAACATCGTTCGTGGTTCACAATAGGCCCGTTTTTTTTTTATACCACATCGGTGGCAAACAAGCATACGGCCCGCCTGATGGAAAGCAATCACCGTAGCCTATGGGCGCCTGCAACCCCAGGGGTGTCACATGCGCGTTGCCGACCCAATAAGAACTTGTACACTCCTCTTTTGAAGAACCCCATACTGTAGTCCAACGGGAAAACCTCGGCAGCTCATTCCACAGACGGACCGTCCGCGGGAGGAAGTTCCTCTGAAACCGCACGGTGCGCGACCATTTAGGTTGCAAGGTGTGAGGATGAGCGCCCAGTCGGTGACGAGCGGTGCGATGATGAAAAGTGGACGTTGGCATCATGTTGAACAGTTCTTCAGAGCACAACCCATTGTACAGATGATAGAACACACATAAGGAGGCTAAGTCTCTCCTTAGACTTAAGGGTTCAATACCGCCTGTGAGTCTGGGATCGTCTACTATTCGGACAGTTCGTCTCTGAACCGAGTCAAAGGGTGCAAGCATACAGCATACAGGTGCTCCTGCCCAGAGGCGACAGCAATACTCCATAATAATCATAATAATCATAATCATTGAACGTCGTTGGAAATGTCGACTTCGAGGTTATAACTTATCCCTCTGGTTATAACTTAAAAATAATATTTGATCCATATGTGACAAGGATTGCTTTGACGTCTGACTGACTGACAACTCACGAAAGCAGTGCAGACTTGTCACTGCATACATCTATCTCAGGTTATGGCAAACTATTCAAAATGGATACATTTCTTTAGAATATTGAAATATGACTTTGTATTTGTAATAACATATTTTTAGGTAATAAATGAAGGTTGCAGGATTACATTCATTCCGGACCTAATAATTATTAATATGACGTCAGTAGGTAACGTCAATATTTCATTGCAAGTTTGAGAAAAATAAAATTAAATGAAACCGATAACAAACATAAAACATTTTATTTTCAAAAATTGAATGTTTCATACAAGCTTTTTTCACTGGAGGAGCGTTGGTGGCCCACCGGTAAGGCTTTCATTCCGAAGGTCGTGGGCTCAAATCTTGTCGGCTCGTACCAATGAGTTTTCAGAACTTATGTACCGTACCTAAGTATGTACGAAATATCATTTGACATTATTTACCAGTTGCTTTTCGGTGAAGGAGAACATCGTGAGGAAACCGGACTAATCCCAATAAGGCTAAGTATACCCTCTGTGTTTGAAGGTCAAATGGCTGTCGCTTTCGTAAAAATCTAGCACCTACGCCAAATCTTGGGACTAGTTGTCAAAGCGGGCCCTAGGCTCTCTGGCCGTAGCAGAAGCCGGGGTAACGAAAAAGCAGGAAGAAGAAGACAAAGTATTGTTGCTGACTGTGCTTTACTTCCCACGACCAACTTACACATATCGAGACGAGTCTAAGAAACCCAAACACAATGGGGTTTGGTTGTTTCATCACAAAGTTCCTATGCCTACCTTCCAGTTCCACCATCAGATCAGCTCTTTGTCATAATAATATTGCATTGTCATCAAATTTAAGCAGCTCAATCTAAAATCAGGAAATGGTTCAAGTTTAACTTGCAAGATTCGATCATAGACAACGGAACTGAAAACTAAGTTGAAACGAAATTCTAAAAGCTTGTAAAAAGAGAAAAGTAAATAATTTATCCTAAAGTTGACTAAGAAGCACCTGTCAAATGATTGAAGAGAAAAATGTGAGATAGATGTATGTGATGACAAGACTGCACTGCTTTCGATGATTGTCAAAACAGTTACTTAAAATAAGTATAGCTATTTTTCAATCAATATTCAACCATATTTGTACCATACAACGTCTATTTTTCCTTCTTGTTCAGATATATTTGCCTTATTGACTGCTTAGATACCAGTGGTTTTTTAACAGCTGAGGTATCAATGATGTGTTGTATGTTAAGAAATTAATGAAAATCGACGGTTAAGATATTTGTGACTTTTTAAGCGCTCACGAGTAAATACTATCATGACAGTCAACAACTTTTTGAAAGTTTAACTGTTAACCACTCTTTGGACACCTCGAGTGTATAGTGACTTCTGATGCTGACTGTACATACATTATAAAAGAACGTAGGCCACACGATAAGCTTGGAAAAAGTAATTTGGACGGATACTGTTTCGATACATTGTACAGGGTGAACGATATGAAGAACACAATTCACACCAATTTCAAAGGACTGCGATTTTTTATTTGCCACAATTTATTATTTTAAGTAAGAAAAACAAGAGAAAAATATTATATTTTGTGATTAAATTTACTTTTAGTCAATATGACTACCTTTTGCCTTAACAATGGTCTTCAAATGGTAAAAAAATATTTGCTCGCAGCACGTTTGTGATCCAGTGGTAGACGACTAGATTTGACTTAACACGTTCGGCGCCGGTTTTCTGTGTTCAAAAAATTCTTACTCCTATGCCAGTGATAGAAGGGTCAAAATTCATTTCATCGTCTTGTTTCATACCACTTTGTCACGCTTTTAGTTACTGTTTCGACTCCGTATATAAAAAATATTCGGTGCACTTATATTTCTTTTTGTCGCTAGATTTTAATACATACATCAGTAATTGAAAACAAAACATCACTTCATACAAAAATCACCAGTTCACGTTTTTTAGGGACACAAAATAAGACAACGAAAAAAAAATAGACCCAGAAACACGAACATTATTAACACAAATGTTGTGTCGCCGGCATAGGAGTAAAATTTTTCTGGTCACACATGCGTGTCACTGGCATAGGAGTTCTATGAAATATTTTCGATCGGTATAGCATTAGCACTTAGCCACTCACTTGCATCATGTAGCTTTTGTTACATGTCATCACTCTTATTTTACATAGACATAGAGTCTATCGCAAAAATTAAAGTAATTGAGTGGTTAGTGAAATAGTACTGGGGATGTGTTAAATTGAATCCGTCATGCGACAGCCATTCTTTTTGTCGCTAGATTTTAATACATACATCAGTAATTGAAAACAAAACATCACTTCATACAAAAATCACCAGTTCACGTTTTTTAGGGACACAAAATAAGACAACGAAAAAAAAATAGACCCAGAAACACGAACATTATTAACACAAATGTTGTGTCGCCGGCATAGGAGTAAAATTTTTCTGGTCACACATGCGTGTCACTGGCATAGGAGTTCTATGAAATATTTTCGATCGGTATAGCATTAGCACTTAGCCACTCACTTGCATCATGTAGCTTTTGTTACATGTCATCACTCTTATTTTACATAGACATAGAGTCTATCGCAAAAATTAAAGTAATTGAGTGGTTAGTGAAATAGTACTGGGGATGTGTTAAATTGAATCCGTCATGCGACAGCCATTCATAACACAGCCTCACGCAGCCCCGACCCAGTGACCCGGCGGCGATCAATGAAGCCATTCACGGCTCGTGAATGGAACGGGGGCGCAACCCCTGCCGGTATCAATTGATTTCATCTATGAATAAAACTGTTACAAAATAGGGTGGATGCAAATTTTTTTTAAAGTGGGTTTTAGATTTTTTATTCGTCCTAAATCGAGCTATTCGTGTCGTTAAATTAAACTTTAAATTAGACATTTAAGGTCACCAGTTTTCATCATCATCATCTCAGCCATAAGACGTCCACTGCTGAACATTAATGTACCGGTTAGATGCGACCTTCATAAGGTCGTCTGTCCATATTGTGGGTAGACGTCCTACGCTGCGTTTGCCTAGCCGTGGTCTCCACTCGAGCACTTTTCGACCCCTTCGACCATCTGCTCTGCGTGCAATGTGGCCTGCCCATGGCCACTTGCTAATCCGGAGGGCTATGTCAGTAACTTTAGTTCGCCTACGGATCTCCTCATTTCTGATTCGATCACGCAGAGAAACTCCGAGCATAGCCCTCTCCATAGCTCGTCGAGTGCCTTAAGACAAAAGTCTACAATCAATGTGTGACTTACGGCGCCGAAACGTGGTCCTTCACCATCGGCCACAAGTTTTAATAACACATTTTTTTAGTATATAATATTACAATCAAACTTACTAAAACACTGGTCACACTAAGTTTAGTGACGCTCACTAAGTAGTTGACGAGATTTTCTCCTGTTATTTTCTACACGTAGGAGTTCACATTGATCTTAAAAACAAAGAGAGTATCTCTAGTACATTGTTCAATTGATAACTAAAACTACACCTATAGAATGTTGCTTTCTATATCGGTCATATTATTCTCGTGTCTATTACGCATAAATAAATTAGATGTAATATCTAATAAGTACCGCACCCCCAGTACTCGGTATCGCCACATCGAACGAAACAAACATCTATTAATAGACGGTATTGTGCACTATTTACAAAACCGATATAAACGTCGCGGTGGTTCTAGTGTTGGGGAAACTTACGAGTTTTCGAGTTGTTTGAGTCTCTCGTGCCTTTTCGGAATTCCTTATTTAAAATGTATAATATTTTATTAAAAATTACCATGTATCATCGCAGTCAAATAATTGTAATTTTTCATAGAAAATACTGCCAGCGGCCTGATATGAAAGAGAGTTTTACAATATTTACAGGATAGGTCCTTTTTAACATCAGATTATGTTGACATTTTCTTTAGTTAATAATACAAAAAAACATTAATTCGTTCAGTCGTTAGATTGGTTTGTGCAGGCAACATTTTAGAGTGTTTAATGTTTAAATTGGCAAACTTTAAAAAAATCTTTCGTTCTAGCCTCCATTGTATAGAGCAGAAAATTCTATCTTAAAAAAATACAAAAAGTGGGTCGAAGACTACGTTCATTGTAAAAAACATTGCCAATTTAAGAGTTAATATATAAAAGCACCAAAGATGTAAAGAAAAAGGGCCTTTTTAAATCATGACTTGCTTTTTTATGTCCACAGAGTACCTTGTCTAACGATAAAATAACATGTTTTTTGATCTCAATTAAAAAATCAGGGAAATTCGAAAATAAATTCATATTAAAATGGATTCTATCCTTCAAACATTTTAAAAAATCTATTTGAAATCAGCATGATTACAGTATTTTCTTCCAAAAACGATTTTCGACCCGTATTATTGAACCGAGTGTACCTATTTGGCGACTGTACCTCTATAAATATGTTGGTTATGCATCGACAGAATCGAATCGTGCGCAGCTATTTATAGCGATGTCAATCGCACAGGAAGCGATAGACATGCAACTCATTCATACAACGTCATGCGTGTTTCGGTATGTGAGATGTGAGCGGCCGCCAGATATATCTGAACGAACGAAGTGACCGTAAATATCTGGACGCGTTTTACAATGTCAGAAAATAGATTGGAAATAAACCATACAATTTACACGGAACCTACATCTAAACCATAGACTTATTAATTTAATAGACCGAGTCTATTATATCTGTGGGTGACGCCAGCAATGCCTGTCAACGATCTTTGTTTGGCTATACTAGTGCACCTAAACCGCAAATAGTAAAAGTGATTAAAATAAAGCTTTTCATGTATATTTCTGTTCGATAAGTGCACGGAATGTGATAAAAGTGATGACTTGTGTGGTTCCATGGTGTAAAAACCGCCAGGGTTACCTGAATGAACAAAATAAAGACATTACGTTTCACCGGTAATTTAGTTTTGACTTGAATTTTAAAATTTCGAACCTTATTAAGGTAAAAGTAACTGAAAATCTTATTCAATATTTGTTGCCGGATACATGTGTGTAGCTTTGTGAATTAACCATTCGTATTTGCATTCGTAATGTAATTATAAATAGTGGGATTCAAATATTTGTATTGCATAGTGTTGTACTTAAGCGATCGATCGTGATATCGATAAATCTATTGATAGCCAACTCAGAAAATGAATCGATGTTTTTAATTTCCAACAGGTTTCCACAGGACACTGAACAAAGGCTAATATGGGTCAAAAATATCAAAAAGGCAGACGACTGGTGCCCTAAAAAGTATTCAAAAATATGCTCCGCACATTTTTAAGCTGTTGTTTCAGGCAAGGGCGTACCCATAAGTGATTACATTCTGACGTAGTACCCACCATATTTGGTAATCATCCAATGTCATGTCAACCAGAAAGTAAAGTAAGTTTAGTTTAATAATGACACTCATGTGATACTTGTGTAGACTGATTAATTATAAAGAAGCCATCATACGAAAATTGTTAGGTATGCTTTAAGGGATGATAAGTTCCGTAAAACATGTTATAATGAGGGTTTTCTGAAATGCCGTTCATCAGGGCGGCAGCACTGAGGCGTCAGGTCCAGAAACTTGTCTAAATTCTCAGAGCGCCTATAGTTTCGTGTTTAAATGATTTGTACAAGTTAATAAAATTATGTAAAAAAATAAAATGACCTTCTTCTAGTTAGTTGTTCTTTGAGGCTAGGTAATTGTGTTTCTTAGCGGGACCTTACCGCTAAGTGGCGCCAACTAGTGGCATACGTTTTAGACAGAACACTTCTTATGACATTTGACATTTTAATTAAAGAAAATATTTCATTAATTTTGTGATTTTATTTTTATCCTAAAGTGTAGATTTAGAAATCATGACATATTAAGGATCGCAGAAGATCGTGATTCTGGGTAGGAAATAAGGTTTATTCGCACTGTTCATCGCTACCTAATTTGGTAAAAATATTATTATTGCCGATAAAAGCATACGATGAAGACTGGACAACACTAATAGTAATGACATTTTATCTAGTCAGGTTGGTAGCATTGTTCAAGAAAAATTAAGAAAATGGAGTCGGTGATATAATTCACGACCGAGTAGAACTACCTTGTTTGTCTCTTTTTCCTTATGGAATACATGCTGAGATGGTAAAGGATGACAATAGTTTGTTCAGGTATGTCTTAATACACGGAATCTTCCCTATATTTTATCTGTGACCTGAACAATGAGAGGACTGTAAATATATGAACGCGTTTTACAATGTCAGAAAGTGAATTGAAAATAAACAGTACAATTTACACAGAACCTACATCTGAACGAGAGGACCTCAAATGGATCAAAATTCTTTTCGTTGTCTTATTTTGTGTCCCTAAAAAACGTTGTTTTTTGTATGAGATGATGTTTTGTTTTCAATTTCTAATGTATGGATTTAAAAAACTAGCATAAAAAATAAATACAAGTGCACCGGATTTTTTTAATATGCTGAGTCAAAACAGCACTAAAAGGGTGACGAAGTGGTATGAAACAAGACAACGAAAATAATTTTGACCCAAATATCTGATCGCGTGTAAAACGTCAGAAAGTAAATTGAAAATAAACCGTACAATTTACACAGAACCTACATCAGTACGCTCAGCACATGATTGGTATGTCAGTATGTCGCCGCGAGATAGATTTTCCATTTTTTACCAACTATATGAATAAAAGAGGGATGGATAGATCTCGCGGCGACATATTGTCGCACTGATCCTGTGCTAAGCCTACTGAACGATTGAGAGGACCATATATCGTCAGTTGTAATATGAATTAATGTAACCACCAAATGACGATTTTTCAGGAGGGCCCAAAAACGAATTTGACATTTATAAAGTATGTTGTATCTTTTTAGTTAATTATCCTATTGAAATGATGTTTATCTTGTTTGTCTTATTTTTGAGAGGTCTATTTGACACACCGTTACTAACTGCGGCCACAGTTATAGTTCAGGAAATGGCGGGTGCTTACATTAAATATTTTTGAAAAAAATTGGAGATACGTTAATAATTTAATGAAAATCATCAAAAATGGATTTCGTGATTTAGTGTAACTCACAAATTGAAACCGAATTGCTTATGAGCCATACAATACAGATGGCGCTTACAGCATTGACATTTATAAAAATATGGTGAGTACTTTAGGAAAGTCATATTTTGTACTTACAAATCCGTACTTAAAGTGCATTCATCCTTACTTGTCTTATCATGTAAACAAACACTTTTTGAAAACATTATCACACTTTTCTCTGCAATTATACAATAATCATCACGTCAAATGTTGTTGCATACTTAAAAAAACTCGCAAAGTATTATAATCACTCAAAAAAGCGCTGAAAAATATCATTTCTGTAAAGATTTTCGTCAATAAACGCTGTTACGGTCGGATAACCCTCATGACATCTGACATTGCGATGTCTAGATTGTCTATGTACCAAGTCCCACATACCGTTATGTTGGCATGTCAATATATCGATATTAATACTTAAAATACAACTTGGAAAAAATGCAATTAAAATAAATTGCAGTAATTTACCAAAATTATGGTAGTTGATTTCAATATGTATTTGATATAATATTGTACTAATTAATTCTCTTCCTGACAGGCGACGCAAAATCGATATTCCTCTATTTACGTAAGGCACTGGTCTCACCGCGAGCTACTGAGCTATGAACTATCGGCTATAAACACGAACAAAAGATACGCACTCCCGTATAAATAAAAGAGACACGGCGATACTCGCCCGGCGGTGATAGCTGATAGCTGGGCGAGTATCGCCGTGTCTCTTTTATTTACACGGGAGTGCGTATCTTTTGTTCGTGTTTATAGCCGATAGTTCATAGCTTAGTAGCTCGCGGTGAGACCAGTGCCTAAATAGTGAAATGATCGCTGACATTTCATTATTTCGACATTTCTAATCACTAGTGATTGTCTTTGAGCATCTTTGACATTTTGTTTGTTTACATGATAAGACAAGTAAGGATGAATCCACTGTACATTAAAATATTGTCTATGATTTTTTTAAACTTTACATACGTTAATAAAAATCGTAGAAACCTAATAAAATGGCAAAGTTTTTGTTACGTATACGACATTTTTTTCTGGATACCAACATTTTATATACACCGTTCGATAGAGCAGAAAATTTGCAGTACTTAACTCAATTTCGTCATTTTGGTGGTTACGTTAATTCATATTACAACCGCCGCCGATATATCTCTAGCCCTACAATAAGCTGCCGCTTCGTTATT
Source organism: Thaumatotibia leucotreta (assembly GCA_025490895.1). Classification (NCBI taxonomy): domain Eukaryota; kingdom Metazoa; phylum Arthropoda; class Insecta; order Lepidoptera; family Tortricidae; genus Thaumatotibia; species Thaumatotibia leucotreta. The sequence goes on from JALPQI010000305.1 coordinate 325,522, forward strand.
AACGCAGACTTGCTATCCGGTTCTATATGGTTCGCTCGCACCAACATGCAAGTTAAGACGAAACTATACGTACGAGATACTTCAGCCTCCGTAGCCTTGTTGGTAGTGACCATGCCTACGAAGCTGGAGGTTCCGGGTTCGAATCCCGGTGAGGGCATTGATATATCACAAATATTTGTTTTTCGGCCATAGTTGTGTTCTATGTAGGTACCTACCTATTTAGGTAAGGTAAAGTGGTACCCCACTGATGACGAAACGGTTTTTTTAGTGGGGTAAGACAGAGAAAAAGCTACCAGCAGACGCTGTAGCTAGAAGGGCGACTTTTCATCTTACCCCACCTTTTATATCTATTTATAACCGAGAAATTAATAGTACATTGTGCATCAAGGGAGGTAAGTACGGAATTACTAACGAGAGTGTTAGAAGCCCGACGCCGTGAGGCGGAGGGCTTTTATGACTCGAGTTAGTATTCCGCTTACCGACCGTGATGCATACAATGTTTTTCATCACACTTGCCGACAAAAAAATAAGTTTTAAGACAAAATATTATTAAATGACGTACTGACATTTCTATTACTCCCTAGGGAAATTCACTTTTCTATTACTCCCGCTACGCGCGCAAGCAATGGCGCGCTTAGACAGCAAGTGTGATGAAAACAATATAAAAAACTTGTAAAAACACTGAGAAACGATGGTTAACTAGACCTTTATATTTATTAACTTTCACGATTAAGAACCGTTCGTTTGTCGTTAAAATATGTGAGTGAGTTTAGTACGAAGATACAAGGAAATCTCGTCTCTATGGTAAGCGACAAAGTGGGACGTTTTACTAAAAACTAACACATAGGTATGTGTTCTGTATACAAGTCTGACAGATTCTACGTCTGGATATTTTAGAACATGTATGTTGTGTACATTCAAAGCAAATATTGACAACAGCAAAGTATTTAGCGCTCATTATAAATAGATCGGCGTCGATCGAATGTACAGGAAATAGATCTCATTCATCAGAATAATTAGTAAACAATACTAGTGGTAAATCGTCGCTACTTACAACCTCGGATCTAATGAAACCAATTCATAGAAATGTCGCCTTTGTTCCACTCTGAATAAAGGTGATTTTCCGACAAGTTAGCTTTGTGTACTGTAATACGGGGGATAATTGAATACTAGGCTTCCTTGGTAGACACTTTTTACATTCTTTCGTCGACTCTTACGATCCCCACGGGAAGAGTTGGAGTGGTGGCAAATGTGTTCTTATTGTGGTAATACGATCACGATTAATCGATTGTCGCAAGCACGCCTCGTGACCGCTATATCCGTCATTAAAAACATATACAGGTGGCCGTTACTAATTACGCACGTAATTAGGAACACTAGATTAAGGACGCTAATTTACGTAAATCGCATTCCTTAGTAGCCTCAATTTGGGTAAATATATTTTTCTCAAACATGCAAATGTTGTCATTATGTTCGTCATAATAGGCTTTAAAGTATTACGTTGCAGGCGGATAACCTTGAGATAATAGTAAAGGATTTTCATACGAATTTAGCGGCCTAGGCCGGTAAGTAATATTTTTTTAAAACATGGCGTCGTTTTTCATGAACAGGCTAAACAGCTAAATTCTGTTTTTTTTATTGTCGTATTTTTTATTTCATTGCATATGTTTGAGAAAAGCACTATACATGCCTCGCCGTAAAATGGGCTTACCGGCTGAGTAGGTATGGACGGCCGAACGTAATCTTTCCCGACGTCTGCAGTAATGTACTATTATCTACATATGACAATTAAAATGTCTGATATGGTAAATAGCTAGTAACTGGCCACTTTCACACCTTATATAAAAAAAAACTCTATGCATTAGAATTCATTTTAAAATGATGTGCAATGTCAATGTCACTCACCCTCCCTTTTCCAAAATTAATTCTAAATATACATAGAGTTCATTTAGACGAATCATACGTATACTTCCACGGGAAACCTTCGATGGTGCTGGCCGGGGCATTGGCAGACCGAGAAGGAGATGGCGGGACGACCTGGACGCGTTTTATCCGAATTGGCGGGAGAAATGTGACGACCGGGCCGAATGGAGGAAAAGAGGGGAGGCCTTTGCCCAGCAGTGGGACACTAAACCAGGCTGATAAAAAAAAAAACATAGAGTTCATTTTTATATAAGGTGGCCATTTAATGGAGGGTGGAAAGTTACTAGCAATTTACCCTACCTTAGAACTTGTTTCTGACACTTCAGAAAAAAGTTCTAAGGTAGGGTTTCTGACACTAGATTGTTTCTTTAGAAAAATATAAACTAACTATGTCTATGCAGATATCGATTGTGTAGGTGTTAAGCAGTAAATGTCTCTATGAAACGTGATGTCTAAAATAAATGTGTAAATGCATGGTTTTCACGTACTTTTTTATTATTAGGTAGGTGTTTATTGTGTATGTATTTTTTTTTCAAATGCATGAATTCAGTTTTAATGTTATTAAAATCGATGACATGGTTCCTAAGAACATATCTTCGTACGTCTTATGGTTTCAGACTTTCCTTTTGACCGATTTGAATGAGCCACCCTGTATATGTTGGCTCTTTCATACAAAATGTCGTTATCGATCGACAATATATTTTTTGGCATTTCTTGATTGGCCCTATAGTAAAAGTAGTTCAGTGTAGCCTACTGAATCACCCCGTTCAAATCAAATGAAATACATTTATTTGCAAAAATACAGTGACGTAGAATGTTACAATTCATGTCATGTGTAGCATGTATTTTGCTTGCAAGCAAGCGTGCAAATATTTTGTCAATTCTAAATAATTAACAATATAATAAAAAATAATAATAATCCATAGTCAGTTACTAGAAAGTCTAAATACAAAATGTAACAATTTAATGTCAGGCATTATTTTTAAAATCTAAGTACTGCTTAGTGCTGTAAAAACACTTGTCGAGAAGCCAGTTTGAAAGGGTGCGACCGAACTCATTATCATTATCGTTCAATGTTTTCAGTGGGTGGTGTAACACCCTGTATATTAAATGACAAAATTGACTAACCTTGCTGACTAGCATGTCTGTCTTTAAAATCTAAATACTGCTTAGTGCTGTAAAAACACTTCGAGAAGCCAGTTCGAAAGGGTGCGACCGAACTCATTATCATTATCGTTCAAGGTTTTCAGTGGGGGCTTGTCCATTAATCACGTCATACAATTTTGGCCTGTTTTAGACCCCCCCACCCCCCATGGTGATATCTGGTGATATTTTCTGGACCCCCCCCCCCCCCCAGCCAATATGACGTGTAATTTTTTGCCAACTTAAGTAGTAATTTTAATAGCACTTGAATTTACGTACTTTTTAGCCAACTACGAGGTAAATGTTCGCGAAGTTGTAAAACTTAGTATTTAAAAAGTGTTTATTTTTTTACTGGCTATAATGCTGTTCAGCAGATTCGAGAGCAACAAAAAATTACACGTGATTTGTCCGATGACCCCCCATCCCATATGGTGATAATTGGTGATTTTTTCTTGACCCCCCGCCCCCTCCCCCTATACAGTATGACGTGATTAATGGACAAGCCCTGGGTGGTGTAACACCCTGTAATTAAATGACAAAATTGACTAACCTTGCTGACTAGCATGTCTGTCTCATCGAAGTGTCGGCCGAACATTTTGGGCGATTCTCCGGGAATGGGCTCGATCTTGATGCACACTTCCTGCCCCTTCCTCGCGGTTTCCACTTGCTTGTGGTTCACTTCTATTGAGGTGACGATGCCGAGGTCCACGAACTAAGGGAAATAATATCACTACAATATTATATACTTACACTAGCGACCTGCCCCGGCTTCGCACGGGGACTATACCTACATAAAAACCTTTCTCTTGAATTACTCTACCTATTAAAAAAAATCTCATCAAAATCCGTTGCGTAGTTTTAAGGATTTAAGCGTGCAAAGGGACATATTGACAGAAAAAGTGACTTTATTTTATACTATGTAGTGATTTATGATGTTACCCCAGATTATTATTCCATAACTTAGTAGTGGCGACACATGAGCATGGTAACAACAAAAGCGTGTTTTTTTTATACTTTGTTTAATTATATTAAAAATGTACGCCAATTAAAAACACAGAAAGACAACATTCTGAGTTGTATGGAATTATTTATAAATCGATTATAAAATAAATACAATCGTTGCGAAAATATTTACATTTATTTGTGAAAATTGGACAAAATTTAACAGCCGCATTTCAGGTAATCCTATCGTATAAACTGGTCTATCATAATTTGACTTAATGAAATGGCCTTCAAATAACTATTGTAAACAAAATGTGTTTAGGATAGTATTATATGTAGGTTTAATACATGATTGGTGCGAGTGTGTCGCCGCGAGATAGACTATCTGTTACCCTTTCATTAATATTGTTATTAGTCGATAAGACCGCCTGTTGTGTTACTTCTACCTTTAAGATTGTGACTGTTTTTTGTTATTTTTTATGTTACGAGGTGTGCAATAAAGACTGCGACCATATATAACATGGACGTCTAACGCCAGCTCAAAAATGCCCCCAAAAGCAATTGTTAAATTATGCCAAGATGGGCAGGACGTAGCACTTTTCTTAACACCGCGCATATTTCGGCGCAAAAACTTTGACAAACTTTTATAGAATATAGCCAATCAAAACTTTGATGGACCAATCACAACTATTTTTAAATGGCGGTCTAAGTTTTTATAGGTTGATTTTGACATTCATTACCGTGATACATTGAAGAGGGGTTGACACTTGTCAACTAAAATTTAGGACCGTTTTTCAAAGGCAATTTAATATGGCGTGCGGCTTCCATGTTTTATTTGTTCGTAGAATAAAGAGTATTGTAAAAGATAGGAAATCTCTCGGAATCGCACCAATCTTGTATTAAGCCGACTGAATGAATAATTTTCGACAATAAAAGTTAGTATAGGTACCTCTTGGCTAGGGACGCAGATGGGGGTTCCCTCCTTAACTATGCCGGCCTCGATCATCACTCCGCACACTATGGGGTCGCGAGAGTTGAATACGAACTGCGGTAACACCTGTGAACAAATAATAAATAAATATCATGGGACGTTTTTACACAAATATACCTAGTCCCACGGTAAGGTCAATTAAGGCGTGATGTGGGTACCAAGCGACGATACATATTAGATATTCATATTCATTATAAACATTAGATGTCATGTACCAAAGGGATCGCACCCACGTACTCAGCTTTCGCGTTTGGGTTCGATCCCCACCTCGGACATTAGGTGATCTTGGTCGTTTTTCTTTGATATAATGACATCTAATATTTATAATTTATATAGTATTTATATAGTATTATGGCCGTGTGGTGACGTCAGTAAGAATACATTTGTCACCACCCCAACTCCTCCTGCGGGTGTCGTAAGAGTCGACTAAGGGATTGAAGTGTCACTGACCATTATTTTGGCATTTACCTCCTAATGCGTCTATACGCATAATTAATAGGGGAGGCCTACGTCCAGCAGTGGACTATCATAGGCTGATGATGTTATAAATAAAGTCTTATTTATTTATTTATTTTATTTTAAAGTACATTGTGAGTTTACAGGGGACCCAAAGTACCCACAATGCTAAACATATACACGGTGGAATTTAATCGGTGAACAGGAACCCATTTTTCTAATTCAGTAATCGATGGCGGTCACGTTTATGTAGTACTTAAGTGGAACCAAGTTTTTTTTTAGCATAATTTTTTTTAATGTTTAAATTAAAATTTATTGTCACCCTACTAATGGTTTAGTCTGAAAAGTTTAATATCTCTTTTCAAACTATCAGCCATAGAAACTTAAAACATAAATGAGCAATAACCACTCACATGCTTTAATTTTTGCGATAGACTCTATTCCTATGTAAAATAAGAGCGATGCATGGCTGATAGTTTGAAAAGAGGTATTAAACTTTTCAGACTAAACCATTAGTAGGGTGACAATAAATTTTAATTAAAGTTTAATTTCAACATAAAAAATTTTTATGCTAAAAAAAAAACTTGGTTCCACTTAAGTACTACATAAACGTGACCGCCATCGATTACTGAATTAGAAAAATGGGTTCCTGTTCACCGATTAAATTCCACCGTGTATATTAAACATACAAAACACATGCGTTATAAATTGCACAAAACACAGATTTATCATAAAACAATAATTGGACATGTCAATATATAAAAATTAAAGTAAAATGAACATTGTAAATTAAGTAAATGAAGAAAGTATAAAATATTTATGTCAGAGAATTATTCAGGTAAATGTCAACTGCTTTCATTAAAGTTGACCATTTGTCATTGAACACGTCAGCATCAATGACCTCTCTTAAAAGGGAATTAAGTAAAGTCAGAGCCCGCGGTGTGGGGGAGTTGAGCGCGTGGAGTGTGCGGATGCCAGCCGGGAGCACAAACAAGTTAAGTCGGCGCCGAACACCTATCCTCACATAGTTGTCAGGAACAAAGAAGCGAATAGCCTCGAATACTAGTGGCATATCAATTTCGTTCTTCAATACTTTGATATAGAGGATAAGGAGATTTCGTTTCCGCCTATATTCTAGTGTATTATACCCCACCATACCTAGAACGAATTTCGAAGGATACAACAGTGGATAGTATCCGAGCTGCCTCTTGTACAGGAACCTACAGAACTGCCTCTGAACTCTTTCCAGCATAATTGTATATTTCGCTTCACGGGGGTCCCAGATTACAGAATTAAATTCTAACTTAGAGCGAACATATGTATTATAAAGCAGCACTACAAGCTTCGGATTTTTAAAGTATAAGGCTACACGCATAATGAAACCCATAGTTTTACTTGCACTCTTGCAAGTGGCAATAATATGGCTGCGAAACTCAAGCTTGTTATCAAGTTCCACGCCCAAATCCCTGACACTGTTAACTCGCACAAGAGTTGCCCCACCAAGGGTGTACACAAACTCAATTGGCTGTGTAGATCTGGTGAAGGATATCACCTGGCATTTGGAGGTGTTCAATGGCAACTTATTATTTTCACTCCATCTAGCAACTGCCTCAATATCATCCTGTAAATCACTACACCCACCTACATTCGAAACAGGATGGTATAATTTTAAATCATCTGCGAACATGAGACACTTTGATGATGAGAGCACATGTGGAAGGTCATTGATCATTAGAAGGAAAAGGAGGGGTCCTAGCGTACTTCCCTGGCTAACGCCTGACCTCGTAAAATATTCCTCAGACTCACATGTGAAGAGTTGCACATATTGCCTTCGATCCCGAAGGTAGTCGGCAAAAAATCTAAGAAGGGTCTGGGTAAATCCAAACGTAGAAAGCTTTTGCAGGAGAATGTCATTATCGACCAGATCAAAAGCCTTCCGAAAATCAAAGAAGGCAACATCAACCTGATACCCAGCATCCATTTGTAACGCAACATAATCAATCAGACACATCTGATTAGTTGCAGTTGAGCGGGCTGGACGAAAGCCGTGCTGCGCATTGTCTAGATACTTGTCACTCTGCTGAACAATGGAGCGACTTATGATTGCTTCAAAAATTTTGCCAAAAACAGATAACACCGCTATAGGTCTGTACATAGCCACATCGTTAGACATTTTTTTTTTCGGTACAGGGGTAACTTTAGAAAGTTTCCATTTCACCGGATATACACAATTCCTCAAGCAAAGATTATAAATGTATATTTGCTTACTCTTAATTTGCAGGGGAATACGGCTATATGCTTGAACTCTTCACGTTTCCTCTGCTTAAGTTCCTCCCTATAGGCCGTGAATTTGTCGAATAAGTGATAGATGATGTCCGCTGAGAATATCTTCACGCCGAGATTGTCGGCCATCTCTTGCGCGTCGCGTTCAATCTGAAGAGAAATAGTACATTGTGCATCTAGGGAGGTAAGTACGCTACGAACAAATAAAATATGGAAGCCGCACGTCATACTAAATTGCCTTTCAAAAACGGTCCTGAATTTTAGTTGACAAGTGTCAGTGCATCACGGTAATGAATTTCAATATCAACCTATAAAAACTTAAACCGCCATTTAAAAATAGTTGTCATTGGTCCATCAAAGTTCTGATTGGCTATATGGCTATATTCTATAAACATTATGTCAAAGTTGTTGCGCCGAAATATGCGCGGTGTTAAGAAAAGCGCTATGTCCTGCCCATCTTTGCACAATTGAACAATTGGTTTTGGGGGCATTTTAGAGCTGGCGTTAGACGTCCATGTTATGGTCGCAGTAAGTACGGCATTACGAGAGTGTTAGAAGCCCGACGCCGTAGGGCTTTTAATGACTCGAGTTAGTATTCCGCTTACCGACTGTGATGCATACAATGTTTTTCATCACACTTGCCGACAAAAATACAAGTTTTAAGACATAATATTATTAAATGACGTAATCACATTTCTATTACTCCCTAGGGAATTTCACTTTTCTATTACTTCCGCTACGGACGCAAGCAATGGCGCGCTTAGACAGCCAGTGTGATGAAATAGTACATTGTGCATCTAGGGAGGTAAGTACGGTATTACTAACGAGAGTGTTAGAAGCCCGACGCCGTAGGGCTTTTAATGACTCGAGTTAGTATTCAGCTTACCGACCGTGATGCATACAATGTTTTCAATCACACTTGCGAGGAAAAAAAAATAGTTTTTAGACAAAATATTATTAAAGGACGTACTAAGCAATGGCGCGCTTACGAAGCAAGTGTGATGACTGATGAAATAGTACATTGTGTATTAAGGGCGGTAAATAAGAATGTGAAACTCTGGTTTCGCTCGTTCGTTTACCAACACACTTGTGAGCGAAAAAGAAAGTCTCTATTATGACATTGACATAAGCTTTGATGAGCTTTTATGACCAGCTTACCCTTTCGTAAAAGATTACATATTGATTAGTGACCGTAATGTCTGAGTTGAAGTGTATAAGTTAAAATTTGCTATCAGAATGTGATTTCGAGAATTTATTTCTTTTGGGGTTTAAAAAAAAACATTTTCACTATCACCCACTCCTTCCACCTATTTCAATTAACGTTCCCCTTTTCTAAGTGAAAAATAGACCTAAAGAACATAGGTTTAGTCCACAGATGTCATTATATACCATAGATCAAGCAAACGTATCTACTTAGCGTGTCAAATGAACTCAGTGAAATCCACTGAGTTGTCCGTCTTTAATCGCAGCTTGCAGCTTTCAGGCGTCAAATTTTGTAAGTTGAAGTGAACAAAAACATTAATAATGCCTCCTTAAGTAATAATTGCAACAATACAAAAAAATATGAATACTCAAGGGCCTGTGACATATTTAAAATCATAGGCAAGTAACAACTTCAGTACAAAATCTGACACGCTCGGCCGCCATACAAATGAATGAACTTGTTTCTTCTATCCAAATCTAATTCTGTTGTTAAGTCGGTAAAAAAAATGTAAACTTTCCAATTAAAAATCAATATTTTTCCAAAAGAATCCGAAAAAAAGCCAATTGTAAAGAGACGGGATTTTACCCGGTTTTCAACGCTAGTTAAAATGGCTTAACACAGAAATAATACTTTTGGTTTCAGCCGATTGTGCTTCAATAGATGGAGTAAGACGACCCTAATTATTCAGCTATTTGATTATTAGGCACTGGACCCACCGTGAGCTACTAAGCTATGAACTATCGGCTATAAACACGAACAAAAGATACGCACTCCCGTGTAAAAAAAGAGACTCGGCGATACTCGCCCGGCGGTGATAGCTGATAGCTGGGCGAGTATCGCCGTGTCTCTTTTATTTACACGGGAGTGTGTATCTTTTGTTCGTGTTTATATCCCATAGTTCATAGCTTAGTAGATCGCGGTGAGATCAGTGCCTCAGGGTGGATCGATTTTGTTTATTTTCGGATATTCATAAAATAATCATAATAATATGGTTCGATACTTCGTGGCTAGAGATACAAAAATATTAAATAATAAAACAATCGATCTAGCCTACTGTGATCAGTAGGCTAGATCGATTCTCTTTTTTTACACGGGAGTGCGTATCTTTTGTTCGTGTTTATAGCCGATAGTTCATAGCTTAGTAGCTCACGGTGGGTCCAGTGCCTAATAATCAAATAGCTGAATAATTAGGGTCGTCTTACTCCATCTATTGAAGCACAATCGGCTGAAACCAAAAGTATTATTTCTGTGTTAAGCCATTTTAACTAGCGTTGAAAACCGGGTAAAATCCCGTCTCTTTACAATTGGCTTTTTTTCGGATTCATTCATAAAATAATCATAATAATATGGTTCGATACTTCGTGGCTAGAGATACAAAAATATTAAATAATAAAACAATCGATCTAGCCTACTGATCATACTGGTGAAATGACCTGGTGAGCTGGTGACATACCTTAACATCGAAGGCCAAAATGGTGGCCCACTGCGAGTCGTGTTCCAACATGGCGGACGCTTTCATCACGTCGCGTGTCACCACTGGCCCTATACTGGTGACATGGCCAGGTGATCTGGTGACATACCTTAACATCGAAGGCCAGAATGGTGGCCCACTGCGAGTCGTGTTCCAACATGGCGGACGCTTTCATCACGTCGCGTGTCACCACTGGCCCTATACTGGTGACATGGCCAGTAGCTGGTGACATACCTTAACATCGAAGGCCAGAATGGTGGCCCACTGCGAGTCGTGTTCCAACATGGCGGACGCTTTCATCACGTCGCGTGTCACCACTGGCCCTATACTGGTGACATGGCCAGTAGCTGGTGACATACCTTAACATCGAAGGCCAGAATGGTGGCCCACTGCGAGTCGTGTTCCAACATGGCGGACGCTTTCATCACGTCGCGTGTCACCACTGGCCCTATACTGGTGACATGGCCAGTAGCTGGTGACATACCTTAACATCGAAGGCCAGAATGGTGGCCCACTGCGAGTCGTGTTCCAACATGGCGGACGCTTTCATCACGTCGCGTGTCACCACTGGCCCTATACTGGTGACATGGCCAGTAGCTGGTGACATACCTTAACATCGAAGGCCAGAATGGTGGCCCACTGCGAGTCGTGTTCCAACATGGCGGACGCTTTCATCACGTCGCGTGTCACCACTGGCCCTATACTGGTGACATGGCCAGTAGCTGGTGACATACCTTAACATCGAAGGCCAGAATGGTGGCCCACTGCGAGTCGTGTTCCAACATGGCGGACGCTTTCATCACGTCGCGTTTCACCACCGGTCCTATCCTGATGGCCGAATACTGGAAATAAATACAAGTGTTATATCCTTTTTCTACTACCGTACTTTTATTTGTCATTTACAGGGTTGTCAACACACCTTTAAGTCCCTACCTTAAATATGTCAAGATAAGTCTATACTTGTCTATTCCCTACAAAGGCATCATGGCATACACGCAGTGCGTTTTTTGGATTTTAAGACACCTCGAGTAACATACAAGATGTAATGACTAATGAAATACATAGCTCCCAACCTAATTTTAAATGTCAATAGTATACCATAGAGGAGCTTTCTTTTTTATTTTGACGTCTCCCGCCCGACTTTGTTTATTAATAAAATTGTGTTTGACTAAAAATATTTCTCATATTTACTATTTTATTTGAAAATAAGTGTGTTGTCGTAGAAAAAAGTATTGTACGCAACATTGTTTAACTGAGTCAAAAAATGCTCGTGGCGTCTTTACTAACAATTTTTGGCTTCGCCTTAAATTGTTACCCATGCCACTCCCATTTTTTGACCTCTCTTAAACAAGGGTTGCATAAAATACTATTAAGTATCCACTGATCCTATATATAGCTGTGGCTACATGCTGGCACTCTTAATTTACTTAGGAATAGTTTTTTATAAAAACCAAATCATGTAAGTGGCTAAATATTTGTCAGTAAAAATTACAGATGTAGTGCATAATCCTTTCCATTCGGCTTTTCATGGAGACGTCCAAATTCGAATTCATATTGCTGTCACAATAAACTTCAGTATCCATATCACTCAAGCTAATTGCGGCAGAAAGATAAATTCGGACGTTCCCATGAGGCAAAAATATTTTGTAGTACAACATTGTTGTTGCGTGCGCACATGATTGTTGCGTATGTCGCCGCGAGATAGACTTCCTTTCTTTTACTAACTATGTTAATAAAAGAGGGACGGATAGGTTATATCGCCGTGAGATACACTCGTTTTAATCCTGTGCTAACCCGACTGTAAATATATGTGCAATAATAATATTCTTTCTTAATTTTGATTCTGATGACGGGCCTATCGGATGTCTGCAGGGTCGGATCAGAATAATATAAATTCATGATGGCGACCATTTATCCAAACATTTATGTATGTTACAGATATATCGGAGCGGCCAAGTCACTCTAAAATATCTGCACATGTACTTCAGAATTCAGTATTGTTTTCAAAGGTAGTACATGATTATACATTTTATTTGTTCAGCTATGAAACCCTGCCACACAATACAATACAGATAATAAACTAAGTGCCTAACATAAATTAAATATTATGGCTTAGGCACATTTGTGAACTTCGAGAGAGGTCATACATTTGTGTCAAATAAAATTTAATGGGTGGGCCTGAAAATATGAAGTTTTGTGTTAAACTTACGGGTATTTTACTGGTCCTAAGGAACTCCAGAAGAGCTTCCAATGAGCCGAGCGTGGAGGCTTGCACGTACACACCACGTTCGGATAGCTTTATAGAGGAGAGAGCAGTTTTCAGTTCCCGGGCCACTTCTTCCCTGAAAACAAACAAATAAATAAAGATTTGCAAGAAAAACTTTATGTCTAGAATGTCATTTTATATACAGTCGCCTCTCGTTAATTCGAAACTCGAAGGACCTATCCAAATATTACGATTTATCGAGAGTTTGAAATATCAAATGGTCGGAAATATTCGGGAGAAAAAATTAAAGTTCGAGTTGTTAAGTAATAATCCGCTGTTATTTATTAAATGCATTTTTTTTCACTTTATTTTTGAAGCTTCCATCATCGCACATCGTCAGCCTGTCTCAGTCCCCTGCTAGACGTAGGCCTCTCCTATTAACTATGCGGATAGACGCATTAGGAGGTAAATGCCCATAATCGGCAATAATTTAAAAATACGACGTTGGTAATTTCATAACATTTTGAATACTACATAAAGAGTATAAAACATTTTAAATATTGGGCTATTTCGAGGTTCTAGAAAAAAACCGGTTCCGAGCCTTGCCAATAAGTACTATGTTAATGGAAAATTATCAAAATACGGTGTTGTTAATGACATAAATTGAGTACTACATAAAAGTATACAATATTTTAAAATATTGGGCTATTTAGAGGTTTTTCTAAAAAACTGGTTCCGATCCCTTCTCCCAGGAGTCCGGGCACTTGCCATAACAATGATTTTTCTTATCGAGTGAGGCAGTGACTTGCGGCCGACTAAGATGGGCCATGGTACATACATATCGCCACAAGCAGCCAGGAGCTACTTGTGTAAATATTATTTTCTCAATTTTCAGTGTCACCCGCACGTTACATTACGCTTAATTAGTTTCTATATTAACCTACATCGAGGGTTACCTGGTGAAACCTGATAAGTCGAGATTTGAAATGACAACCTCGCGTAAGGTCAAATATTTCGTATTTAAAAAATCGGTTTGCTTGACTTATTGGGTTTTAGTCGACGTCAACCCTCAGACCGAAGAGCTGGCGACTTCCTCGCACAACGCATCAATATTGCGATACAGCGAGGAAATGCCGCCAGCATCCTCGGTACAATGCCACAAGGGCCAATCTTAGATATAGGCTAGGTTAAGTAGATTAGTTAGATTTAATCTATGTACATAAATTGTAGTTTTGAAAATAAATATATTGAATACCCTCAATAGGAGTATAATTTGTTAAAGATATTGCCCGGACACATACCCGGCGACATAAAAGCCGATAGCGGCACAATTACACAATCGATTTTGAGGGCATTTTTGAGCTTTCGTACACAAGGCCAAGTTTCGTCGCAGAATACAACAACTTACTTCAAGACTTCGACCTCATCTGGTTTCTGAGCCACGAGCAGATTCAACCCCGCGATAGCCTTCTCTAACTCCTTCGCGGCGATTTTCACCCCCTGCGCAGCTATCACCTTCTTATGCTCTATGTACGATTTTGAGGGCATTTTTGAGCTCGCTTTAAACGGCCAAGTTTATTATATGGTAACTTACTTCAAGACTTCGACTTCGTCTGGTTTCTGGGCCACGAGCAGTTTCAACCCCGCGATGGCCTTCTCTAACTCCTTGGCCGCGATTTTCACCCCCTGCACAGCTATCACCTTCTTATGCTCTATGTACGATTTTGAAGGCATTTATGAGCTCTCGTTATACGGCCAAGTTTATATATGGTCGCAAAATACAACCACTTACTTCAACACTTCGACCTCGTCTGGTTTCTGGGCCACGAGCAGATTCAACCCGGCGATAGCCTTCTCTAGCTCTTTGGCGGCGATTTTCACCCCCTGCGCCGCTATCACCTCCTTGTGTTCTATATACGCGTTCTGTGGAGTTGAAAATGTTTTTATGAGAGGAATAATAGAGTGCAGAGATAATGAGCATTTCTTTCTAAAAAAATGGGGAAGAAGCCTTTGACATAACTGGCCCTGATAGTAGTCCCGAGATCTGGATGCCTAGTCAAGTTGCCAATCGCTTACGCTTAGTAGCGTATCGTAGTTTTCCCGCTCTGTCACTCTTTCATATTCGTGCGACAAAGACAGTAAGCTGCCTTTCGTTTACGTTTGATGATGGGTTATGATGCCATTTTTAGGTGCGTTTAAACCAAAAGAACTTCGCTGTTCTAGCGCCCGTTCTACGAAATCAACCAATCACGTTTTGTTTACCGATCGAATTTCGTAGAGTGGGAGGTTAGAACAGCGAATGCTCTTTTAGTTTAACCGCACCTTTTGCCGATTGCATACGTGTCAGAACGTGTCCACAACGACGATAACTGATAAACACGGCACTCTAATAAGCCTTCTGGGCTTAAAAAAAGTAATCAATGTATGAAAATGATAGATTCGTACGAAAAGTCACGTGACAATTTCCATACATTATTACGGTCACGTGACTTATCGCTTATCGTATACGATTGCAGAATGGGATCTTGGCTAAGCCTGCTGGGATGGGTTTCACATGGATACTAGATTACCTTGACTCTCAACTTCTTCATAGGCTATAGGGTAAATCGCTAGTACCTTGCCACTGTCCAGTAATTATTATTATTATTTATTATTATTTATTTATGCACAGGCAGCTTATAGCTGATGCGTGCACAATCAATAGAGTCTTGTGTTTTCGTTTCTGTTCCTTGTAAATTCATCAAGTCTATTTTTAAAAGAGTTCACAGATGACGCACTTATCACTGACTCAGGTAAACTGTTCCACTCTTTCACCACACGGTTAGACAAAAAATTGGACACCTTATATAAAATTAACTCTATGTACTTATACATAGAATTCATTTTGGAAGAGAGAGCGATTGACTTTGACTGACACATCGTTTTAAAATGAATTCTTACTATAACAACAGAGTTAATTTTTGTATGAGGTGGCCAGTTACTGGAGAGTGGCCAGTTACTAGCAATTTACCCTACTTCCTTTATATACCATAGGCTTATAACGGGACCCCCGTTTATGAGGATCGTGTCGATGGTCGTGCCCAGCCGTGGGAAGGCTGTCACCTGGGTACTAGGTTTTGTTTTTTTTTTAATTGCGCTATTTTTTTCGAAACCAGTCCTCGCGAATGGTACGGGCGGCTGGCTTCAGAAGTCCAGTAAAAACTATGTAGCTAAAGGTAAAATTTTAAACTTCAAAATAAAATACATGATTAATGATACGTGATAGTTAATGTAGATGGTTAATGAATACGTTTGTGTCTATGTATCGTTGAACTTTTTAAGACTGTTAATAATGAATGTGGTGAATTTGCAAAATGATGTTACTGCAGATTCTTTTGTAATGACATCTTGAAGGTTGTATGGGTCAATTTTGAAGTTATGGCAGATGAATTCATGATCGAGACGAGGGTTGGTGAATTTAGGACAATGTCTGAGGAGGTGATCAATGGTGGGTACTAGGTTACCTTGACTCTCAACTCCTTCATAGGCTATACTTCCTTTATATGCCATAGGCTTATAACGGGACCCCCGTTTATGAGGCTGAGGAACGTGTCGATGGTCGTGCCCAGCCCTGGGATGGCTTTCACATGGGTACTAGATCACCTGGGTACTAGGTTACCTTGACTCTCAACTCCTTCATAGGCTGCGGCATGAGCAGCGACCGTATCTGCGTGACGATCGGTCCGTCGGTGCCGGCCAGGACTATCGTGTCTCCTTCCCGTAGGGTCCCGTTTATGAGGATCGTGTCGATGGTCGTGCCCAGCGCTGGGATGGCTGGTACCTGGGTACTAGATCACCTGGGTACTAGGTTACCTTGACTCTCAACTCCTTCATAGGCTGCGGCATGAGCAGCGACCGTATCTGCGTGACGATGGGTCCGTCGGTGCCGGCCAGGACTATCGTGTCTCCTTCCCGTAGGGTCCCGTTTATGAGGATCG
Organism: Thaumatotibia leucotreta; assembly: GCA_025490895.1. NCBI lineage: Eukaryota > Metazoa > Arthropoda > Insecta > Lepidoptera > Tortricidae > Thaumatotibia > Thaumatotibia leucotreta. The sequence goes on from JALPQI010000305.1 coordinate 342,118, forward strand.
TGTCGATGGTTGTTCCCAGCCCTGGGATGGCTTTCACCTGGATAAAGATATGAATTAGTTATTTATCTAGTGCGGGGTTCAAGTAAAAATACTCTTGCGGTTAAATTTGGAGTATAATTATTTCTTAAGCGGTCCGAAACAAAATAAAATTCTAGAAAAACAGTCTTATGTCAAGTTTCATTTGAAATTTCCCACGTCCGTTCGCTGGGTCGTCTTACAGGCTTCTCGATCCATCGTTCATACCCATCCAAGTACACTCGTTCACTCGTACAATTCACTCGTTCATTTCGTCATCTCGGTCAGTCTGCTCATACGTTCCGTTCCTACATTTATGATCAAAGCCCGGATTTTTCACAGCAAAACAAAACACTAAAGTAATCTAAACTATGAAAGAATCATTATTTAGATAACGATTAGTCGATTACTGTCAAATTACTATGCAATTTTGGCATTACTATCTTAGAGTAAGCGTTATTTTAAAAGATTGTCGAAATCGAGCCTTAAAAGTCTCTGCCCACTAAACCACTAATTGGAGATCGAGGCCAAACAATCTACGAAAATATTGCCACAACAATGAAATGTTCATACAATAGTAAATCCTTATTTTCTAAAAACAGATGTTGAGATATCTTATTTATTGGTAATTTTAATTCTTTAATTTATAGAAACAATATTATTTACTTATTTTCACGTAAATATAAGATATTTTAATAAAAACGGAATTATCCGCAATTATTAGTAACAAAGTTGGTATTGCGCTGGTATCACCTCAGGTGTTAATAACATTTGGTCCAGCAATTCAACTACACATAAATTAAAACCCTATTTCTGCATACGTTTAGAAAATTGCAGAATAATACATTGTAGCGCACTTTATGTTCACATTTCGTATTCGTAAAATTCCTTTGACCTACGAATTTCTTTGGTAGTGCTATAGTTCTCCATTTAAATTATCATAGAGATCTAACGTTTTGTTTGTGTTCTCTGGTAATTTTAAGTTCTTTACAAGAAAATGTTGTCATATCAATGTTAGTTAAGAGAAAAGAAAAGTTTTTAGGTATTTACGTGTTTTTAAGAAAATCCTAGTTGTGACAGCCATATTAAACAGAAAGGCGTAAAAACATTACAGAGGTATATAATGTTTTTATTAGGAATTATTTTAAATAAATAAATAAAAGAACAAAAAGGTTGTGGAAACCTGAAAACTTTATTTGACAATGACATAAGAGACTTTGACATATTTGACAATAACGCATCTGTCGTAGTTTCGTTGGCCTCGAACTCCAATTACTGGTATAGACCATACCATACCATGATCGTAGAATGAATGTATCAAACAAAAAACTATTATTTGTATTGAACAGTATGAGACCGTGTTGGCCGGCGCCGGAACGTCCTAGTGGGCATAGTCTCATCACCTTAATCGGTATTGATAGTTATGTTGAAAAAAAAATCGTTCTAAAATTAAATAAATATTATAATTTTAATGATTGGTACTATGGGTGCAAAACTTTAGAAATTGACATATATATTTTAGCCAAGATAAATGTACAATATAACATTAGTGTAAAAAACTGTACCAAATTTTATTGCTTATCTGAGAATCTTGAACTTATAATGTTTGGGTGTGTAGATTATATTTTTTAGTGCTGATGGTACCTTTTTTAGGCTCTAGTGCGAGAAGTGTGTCATTTTACGTCAGGTTCAAAACTTCGGAGGGCCATCTGCACTAAAATATATATTTTATAGATGTACTCGTATGTGCTCAATCATGTAATTTTTTTTTGTTAAAAAATTGCGTGACATGTTTTGTTAAAGTTTTGCACCCTAAATTACGATCACTGATTATCAACGAGATCCCTGAAAAATTAGTTCGTGATATAAATACCTCTAGCACTGTAGCTTGTAACTGATGTGAAAACACCAGTCTCTTATTCAGGGGTCCCTCGCAAGCCTGCACAATCATGGCGAGCAAGTTGCCCATGCCTTCTCCCGTGACGGCGGAGGTCGGCACCAGGGACACGTAGGATCGAGGGTCCGGATTTTCGTAGAAGAGGGCCGCGTTTAGACCCTGGGGAAAATAACCGTTTGAAAAGCTCCCTGACAGAATACGAACCGAAACATCAGACGAGATATTCAAACGTCAATTGAGGAACTTTTTACTGGAACACCCATTATATTCTGTAAGTGAATTTTTTGATATTGTTACGTTATAATAATTTTATTGTTTATATTATTATTTATTTTAAACTGTAATCCTTATTACTTTTGACATTGCTTTATAAGGTTAATCTATATAATTTTATTTTTAAATTTTTCATTTAATTCATATCAGTTCAGACGATCCGCTTTAGGTGAATAATTATAATGTATTTGCTTTATTTCTTACTTCTATTTTGTCATTTTATGTAATTTGTATTGACGAGCACAATGTGGATCTGGATTCTTATGGATTGACTACAATGTAATTTATATAGTAATCAAATGTTGTGCAAATAAATAAATCTAAATCTATCCACAATGTATAATATAAAATATTTTAAAAATAAAAATAAAACCGCCTTCAAAGATTCGCCCGAACTAAAAAGTTAAAAATAATTTTGGTTCCTACTTCTTAAGATTTCCTACCCAAACCTTTAAACCTTTTACCCTATTCATTAAAATAAAACATTATGGCTAGGTACCCTACAGATTTCTTAGAAGTCGGTGCCAAGCCGAATACGTTCATAGGTATATATTAGATAGAGCTTTGTAACTTACTATCACTCCGATTACGCTTTTATCAACAGAATGGGCTGCCTCAGTCATTTTCATGAAAGCATAATTAGCCGGAGTGACAGTAAGTTACAAAGCTCTATCAAATACATATAAGTACTCGCGAAGTGAACATATTTGGCTTGGCACCGACTTCTAAGAAATCTGTAGGGTACCTAGCCATAATGTTTTATTTTAATGAATAGGGTAAAAGGTTTAAAGGTTTGGGTAGGAAATCTTAAGAAGTAGGAACCAAAATTATTTTTAACTTTTTAGTTCGGGCGAATCTTTGAAGGCGGTTTTATTTTTTTTATTTTTTGCTTTTTAGTAGTGTAAATATAAAATCGTTATTCAGTATGCTCTAAATACTTATAATTAGAATGTACTGCACTGTAGTAGGCCATAAAACCTGAACTGGCGAACTTATATGAATACAAAAACAATTTCAAAGGTAACAGACTTAGCATGCCAATATTATTTAAAGAATCACTAACCGCTAACCGACATGTCAAAACTACTAAGCAAACACTTGAATAGATCTCGAAAATGTATGACATTTGTTATAATACAAAGAATGATCCTCCAACCCCTAATCGTTAAGGAGTTATTTCTTTCATCATCAGCTCACCAACATGAGACTATGACCACCTAAAGGCAAATACTCGAATAGCCTCCAAAATATATGAAATATGTTATATTTAAAGAATTAATTATCCCCCAACTCCTAATCTCCAAGGAGTTGTACCTTACATCATCAGCTCACCAACATGAAAGGATGACCACCTAAAGGCAAATACTCAAATAGCTTCCAAAATACACGAAATATGTTATACTTAAAGAATTATCTCCCAACTCCTAATTGCTAAAGAGTTGTACCTTCCATCATCAGATCACCAACTTAAGATGTTCATGACTAGATGCAAATACTTGATTAGTCTTCGAAAATAAATGAAAAATGTCATGTGTGCCTACAACATTTGAAGAGTTCCCTCGATTTCTCCAGGATCCCATCATCAGATCTGGATTCGGTGACAATGGGACCAACTAGAAGGTATACCCTTTCAAACAAAAAAAGAATATTTTAAATCGGTTCACGCGTCTTCGAGTAATCGGGGAACATACATAAAAAAAAAAAAAGATTTCGACGAATTGTAAACCTCCTCCTTTTTGAAGTCGGTTAAAAAGTCAAAAGCAAGGAGCGGAATCCTTCATAGCAAAAATCAAACTGTCAGAGGGATTGAACGAAGTGTTTTATCGATTATCGATAAACAAAATTGTACTCAATGAAACATCGTTAAAATAATGTAATTAGGCTTTTGGGTATATATGTACGAGTACAGGTGACTCACAGTGAGTGACAGTGACATAATTAACAATGTTGATTTTTTTTTTAAATACTGTCGACCAATAATGTTTTGAACAACATGGTGTATAATAATTGTTCAATTAACTCTAAAACATATTTAAAAAAATGTGTATTCCATTTCTGATTAACTTTTCATACTTTGTTTCTTATTAAAATAATTTGAATGACAGTGGCATAGAACAAAATAATGATGTATCTAATAATCTGCCGCGACTATACAATAGGAATACTTACGGTCAATCCCTCTGACAGCTTAGTTTTTGCTATGAAGAATTCCGCTCCTTGGTCAAAAGTATGGAAGCAATCGTAGAAATGTAAGCAAATCAAGTATTGTGTGTCGTTTTGGCTTATAAAAACATATTGATAAGACCGAAAGGGACAAACGCGGCTTGCTAAGTGAGGACACGTTTATGAATAAGGGGGAAAGTTTCTAAGCATCAAATTGACTAACTTTCCACCAAAGGAAGACAAATATGTAGTAAAAAAATTGATATGTGGTGGATTGCAAAAATATGACGTAGACAGAAAACAAAATGTTGTCTTCTACAAACTTGAGTATAATTTTGAGAAAACTCGGTTACCAAGCTTTTTCATTATTTTTTTTATTTTGGTGGGCAGTAAATACACGATATAAGTGAGGAGTTTCTTTCCAAAAGGGCTTATTTCCATTCTATCAACAATAGCTATTTTTTCTGTTTTCATAAGATAAATAATATCTATTGACAAAGTGGAAATAAGCACTGAAATTACACTCCTTAAATATATGTTTTGGAAAATGCATACTGCTAATATACCTGTAAGATACGGTACATTATTTATTTGATTTGTCTATTACTTTAAAACTTATCAATAGTAGTTACGTCGATGTTTAATTTTCAACCGACTTAAAAAAAAGAAGGAGGTTATCAATTCGACTGTATGTTTTTTTTTATTAACCGACTTCAAAACAAACCGAGTTGGATCCTTTGACACCACGTCAGGGTATGATGATGGGAGAAATCGGTTATTATTTAATTTTTAATTTTGTGTCTATGTCAATCTCTCGTTCCTGCTAGAAAAATATCTAGGTATATCTATGAATAAAGGCATTAGTTTTTAACTGACCTGTTCAGAAAACTGAAGCATAACATCCTTGCTTCTCTTCTCAAACTCTATCTGCGTATTAGTAGCCTGCATTTTCAGTATGTCCCTAACATCTTTCCGCTGGGCACTCTGCCAATCGTAGAGTCGATCTATCTTGTTCAGGGCCACTATGAATGGAGTCTTCTTCTGTTTGAGGAGGTTTATCGACTCTATGGTCTGGGGTTCGAGTCCGTGCATTATGTCTACCACCTGGAATTGGTATGGTAGTTGAGCATGGAGTACATTAAATTAAAGTAGGTATTGTCAGGTTGAGTAAGATAAACAGAGGGGCAACTGAAACGCTTCATACATTTACTATGCAAAAATTCGATCCAGGGAAAGTAGAATGCATAATTTAAAGACAAACGGGTCTTAATCGCGTAAACTTACGTTTAATTGTATCCTGACGTTTCGGGCATGACGTTACACCCGTGGTCGCAGGCAGACTCTGCCCACCGGTGTAACGTCATGCCCGAAACGTCAGGATATAATTAAACGTAAGTTTACGCGATTAAGACCCGTTTGTCTTTAAATTATGAGTGATAATTGTGAAAGTTTAAATCAATATATAGTAGAATGCATGTTTCACTTACCCAACTTCACTATATACACACTTTTAATAATAAACAGAGATCGGAAAAATGTGCGTCATTGTTCGCAATAATATGGACATGACTCCTAAGTTGATTGAATGATTAATCATTTTCAGAAAATTACATATTTTACATATTTGGTAACTATGAAAACCTTTTTAACCGACTTCAAAAAAGGAGGAGGTTCTCAATTCGACTGTTTTTTTTTTGTTGTATGTATGTTACCTGATATCTCCGAGAATCGTGAACCGATTTTAAATTTTCTTTTTGTGATCGAACGTGTAATATTCCGAGATGGTCCCATTGGCACCAAGTTGGGGTCTGATGATGGGATCTTGGAGAAATCGAAGGATTTCTTCAAATGTTATAGGTACATGTATGGCGCTTTTGGTAATTTTCATTCATTTACAAGAACTTGCATTCAGAAAGTAGGATTTGAGGAAACCAATGATGGAAATAAATCGGGGATCTTGGAAAAATCGGTTGAAGTCAGTTTTTTACATTTTTAATTTGGTGATTATTAAATAGTCACCTTAAAGCTTCGAAATCAAATTTCAAGAAAATATTCGTTTGATTATTTATTCAATCAATTTCGGAGTCATGTCCATATTGTTGCAAACAATGACGCAGATTTGTCCGATCCCTGCATGCTTAGCCAAGTTGCCAATCGCTAACGCTTAGTAGCGTATCGTAGTTTTCCCTCTCTGTCACTCTTTCGTATTAGTGCGACAAAGACAGCTAGCTGAATTTCGTTTACGATTGACGATTAAGCGTTAGCGATAGGCAACTTGGCTAAGCACCCTGATTATGACACAAGTGTGCTAAGTTGATTATTACTAGTGTTAGGATTTTGGTGGCATTTATTGAACAGGGAGCAATGGAGTCGGTGTTACCAATAATTTTACTCGAATAAATGATTAACTCACAAAATAACAACTAAATCGTATTCGGTTCGAGCTTGATTTATTAATAAATTTAAAGGAATAACATGAATATAATTTAAGAGGGCGAGAAATTTTTTATAATACAATAAAAAATGTTGTTATTTGAGAAAAAGTAGCGACTTGATTTTCAAGGTTCCAGTTTTCCCGAAGCCCCTAAAATATACCATATTGTAATCAAAAGCAACATTACAACATTTTACTACGTTTCATTTTACAGTTAGGCAAATATTAAAGGTGAAATTAATTAAAACTGCCCATTGTACTCGTAAGTTTTAATTAATTTCACCTTTGAACTTTGAACCTTGATTAACCCATCAAATCCCAGGCATTTGAAGTGCTTATGTATCATATGATGACGCTGGGGCTCAAAGGGTTAAGATTTTAAGTTTAAAATTATATTGATTGATTATTTCTTAAATTAATCATATATTTAAACAACGACTCCACCATTCTCTGTTCACCTAATGGCACCATCATTCCTAACCCTAATTACACTCGAAATGGTGAACTTACAAGGATGGCGATGTCGCAAAGCGAGGACCCTCTGTTCCTCAAGTTGCTGAAGGACTCGTGACCGGGGGTGTCGATGATCAACAGTCCGGGCAGCTTGAAGGCTATCTCGCTCACCTGTCATAGCGAACACATCTATTATTTTTACAATAAATAAATCTAACACAACATCTTACACAAATCGACCTATCCACTTGCTTCATGTAGCTTTTGTTACATGTCATCACTCTTATTTTATATACAGGGTGTTCCACGAGCCACTGAAAACCTTGAAGGGGGTGATTTGGTAGGTTAAACTGAATAACTTTTACTATGGAGCTAACCCAGAAATCTTAAAAAAAATTGCCTTTTTCATATAAAGTGTCGTGATCAATCGGTCAAAGTGTATGAAAAAGACAAATTTATTTTTAGATTTCATGATTGGCCCCATATTAAAAGTTGTTCAGTATAGCCTACTAAATCACCCCGTTCAAAGTTTTCATTAGCTCGTGGAACACCCTGTAGACATAGAGTCTATCGCAAAAATCAAAGCAAGTGAGTGGCTATAGTCCCACGGTCAGCTCAATTACGGCTTGTGATGTATACCAAGCGACGATATAATATATCGGGGGTAGTGAAATACCGCGTATCTAACACATGTCAATAAGATTCTTATTTCAAACATACTTCTATGGAATCTAACCTTTATCTGCATGTGTTAGTTACGCGGTATTGCACTATATGGATAATATGGATCGCAACCATGGTCTGAAATAAAGAATTTATATTTTTGTTTATTTTATTTATATAATAAATAGATACATATACTTAAATACATAGACAGCCATGACCAAGGAACAAACATTTGTGATAAAATAAATACACAAAGAATGCCCTCGCCGGGATTCGAACCCGGAACCTCCAGCTTCGTAGGCAGGGTCACTACCAACTAGGCTACAGAGGCTGATAAATGACAGGAGTTACAAAAAAACTAATATCTACGAACAAATAAAACATGGAAGCCGCACGCCATACTAAATTGCCTTTTAAAAACGGTCCTGAATTTTAGTTGACAAGTGTCACCCCCAGTTCAATGCATCACGGCAATGAATTAGAATGTCAACCTATAAAAACTTAAACCGCCATTTAAAAATAGTTGTGATTGGTCCATCAAAGTTTTGATTGGCTATATTCAATAAACATTTGTCAAAGATGTTGCGCCGAAATATGCGCGGTGTCACGAAAAGCCCTTTGCCTGCCCTTCTTGGCACAATTGAACAATTGGTTTTGGGGGCATTTTTGAGCTGGCGTTAGACGTCCATGTTATATATGGTCGCAGACCAATATCTAGTGAAACTTACCCCTTTCACATGTTTCGTCTGCTCTTTAATATTCTCAATAGGGACATTGGTGGCGCCAATTTGCTGTGTGATACCACCCGCCTCTCCATCTTGGACGTTCGTGCGACGAAGTTTGTCCAGGATTTTGGTCTTTCCGGTGTCCACGTGACCAAGGACGCAGACCACCGCTGCTCGGAGAGGGTTGTTCTGTTTGTTCATCTCGTTCTCTTCTCTGCGTTTCTGGGGTAGTTTGAAAGAGATAGGTATTTAAAACTATTTTATAATTGTCAGTAGGCTTAGCACAGGATTACTGCGACAATATGTCGCCGCGAGATAGACTATCCATCCCTCTTTTATTCATATAGTAAAAGATGGAAAATCTATCTCGCGGCGACATACTGACATACCAATCATGTGCTAAGCATACAGGTATTTTTTATTTTTTAAATTTACTGCTAATGCCAACATTCATGTGGACCATTTAAATATCATGTTACATAATAGCCCCCTTATTTATAAATGTCTCTTAACATATCAAGTCGCTAAGTATTGTTTGTCCCTTTCGGTCTTATATACAGGCTGTTTGGGATAACGATGTAGGAATTTATGGAGGTGGTAAAGGAGACTAATTGGAAGAGTTTGAACCCTATTTACCTTAGTCCAATATACCTTGTTTTGTATACATTACTTTTTAGGATCTTTTTTTTAATAACAGTTGTTTCTATAAAGTAATCATTTCCTGCACCAACTTAAATGTCTCTGTTTGGCCCTATGGTTGACTGGTAGAGAATGCCATTTGGCATTAAGTACGCCATTTGTACAGCATTGTTTGTTTTGTGCAATAAAGTTTAAATAAATAAATAAATGGGCGGGACCAGGCTATGGTAATCGTAATTTAAAATCGCAAATAATTTACTCAATGACTCTTACCTCTAACCTCCTTAAGATGAGTTCTCTCTTCTTCTGAGCGTCGGTCAAACCCTCATCATCTGAATCTTCTTCTGAGCTGGAGTCTTCATCAGAACTGTCTTCCTCTTCGGAAGAGCTTTCCTCCTCTTCCACTTTCTAAACAGAATAACAATGGATTTCAGTACGAATTATACTGGTTTAAACTTTCACATTATCACTACATAGTATAAAATGAAGTCACTTTTTCTGTCCCTATGTCCCTTTGTACGCTTAAATCTTTAAAGCTACGCAACGGATTTTGATGAGATTTTTTATAGTAGGTAGAGTAATTCAAGAGGAAGGTTTTTATGTAGGTATAGTACCCGTGCGAAGCCGGGGCGGGTCGCTAGTTTTGGATAAATAAGACTCGATAGCAAAGGCCATAGTCGGATTTTCATAGTAAGTCAGCCTTTAAATCAACCAGACTCTAGTATTTTTTTGTGAGTACCTCTTATGGTGAAGAATATTTCTGCTGAGTATCAACGTCCTATCGGTGACAGTTTTTGACTTATGATTTTTTTTAGTTTTTTCTTTAATGTGTTGTATCTCAGGATGTATAAAAGCGAATTGCTTCAAATTTTGAAATAATGTTCTTTATTTAGATATGCATCGAATTTAAAAAAATGAATATCGATTGTCGTATAAAAAAAAGAAAAAAAAAGACCAAAAAATTTTTCATATTTTTTTTTGTGTACCTATGAAGTAGTGACACCTCTATTTTCTTTTTCTAATTATAGACCATACATTGGCCTACTAGTTGCCTAAGTATCAAAATTTTCCAAGCGGTACTTCTTACCAAAAATCGGCAATATGTGTGGTCAAGTTCTGCATTCAATCGGTGTTTTTCAATGTAGTATACAAACTCTTCATTTATATTTGAGTTTTCTTATCAGGTTATCTTATTTAAGAGTAAATGCTAATGACAACTTAATGTCATCATGATGCAAGCTGTTTATTTCATTATTAATCGGCCGTTTATTATTTTAACTAGCGTAATTCGATATTATTTATGAGATATTCATTAAAAATAATATATTGCAGTTAAATATTATCGAGATACGCTAGTTGAAATGGTAAACGGCCGATTAATAATGAAATAAACAGCTTGCATCATGATGACATTAAGTTGTCATTAGCATTTACTCTTAAATAAGATAACCTGATAAGAAAACTCAAATATAAATGAAGAGTTTGTATACTACATTGAAAAACAACGATTGAATGCAGAACTTGACCACACATATTGCCGATTTTTGGTAAGAAGTACCGCTTGGAAAATTTTGATACTTAGGCAACTAGTAGGCCAATGTATGGTCTATAATTAGAAAAAGAAAATAGAGGTGTCACTACTTCATAGGTACACAAAAAAAAATATGAAAAAATTTTTGGTCTTTTTTTTTCTTTTTTTTATACGACAATCGATATTCATTTTTTTAAATTCGATGCATATCTAAATAAAGAACATTATTTCAATATTTGAAGCAATTCGCTTTTATACATCCTGAGATACAACACATTAAAGAAAAAACTAAAAAAAATCATAAGTCAAAAACTGTCACCGATAGGACGTTGATACTCAGCAGAAATATTTTTCACCATAAGAGGTACTCACAAAAAAATACTAGAGTCTGGTTGATTTAAAGGCTGACTTACTATGAAAATCCGACTATGGCCTTAATATGCTTCGAAAATTTCCTTTGACATTTTGAGTACGGAGTACGGAGGTCATTTTCGAAGCAAAATAATTAGTACATTGTGCATCTAGGGAGGTAAGTACGGTATTACTAACTAGTGTTAAAAGCCCGACGCCGTAGGCGTAGGGCTTTTAATGACTTGATTTAGTATTCCGCTTACCGACCCGTAACCTTTGAAACGTCATACTTCGCAGCCTATTATAAGGAACATAACAACAACATTTCATTGCATGTTTGAGAAAACACTATTTATTGCCACAATGTTTATAGAATTGAATAACACAAAGAACTCATTCTAATTGAAACACCACATTTTTTAACGTTGTTTTCTAAATACCGTTTCATTATAGCTGTACCTACAGTTCGCCATCAGCGAGGTGTGTCATTTTTGAGCGCTTGATGGCGACTGTACAAATAAGTCTAAACTAGTGATACACTAGAAACTTACTAAACGCAATGCCAAAACGATGAAACAAAATTATTTCTTCTAGCTTCCGCTAAATAATGGACTACGTTGTCCTTGCTTACGTGTGAATGTGCAATAGTTAAAACGTTTTCCTTGTAATTTATCGGTGATATCCGGAAAAAAACGCCTATACTAATAGGAAATACCATGAAAATGTCGCCGTTTTGAAGTAGGAAAGTGTGCACATTAACCATACAACCAAACGTAAAAAATGATAACTCCCTTATCGAGGTCGCCCGTGTTTAAATGGAAAAAAAAATTAGACACACTTATTTTTTTACACCGTTGATAAAGTTTCGTAATTTTTCTCAACTCTAAAGCGGTGCTCAAAGCTTTTCAAAAAATGGAATAGTATATGAAACCTAAAAATAAAGATATTGAATTGAATATTTCATGCAAAAATAGCGTATTGGACCGTGTTCAATGGGTGCTCATTTGATATTCACAAGTGCTGTACGGTGAACCTCTTGGAAGAAATTCCAGGGTGTATGTGAAATTCCCAACAATTTTTGAATCAGCGTTGGGACCACACAAAATAGACACGTTTGATGTCGAGTTGCGGAAATCGCCAAGACTATTTGCTTTTTTTATTATTATTATTATTTTATATGACGAAGGTAGACAACTGAGCTCTCAGCCCACCTGATGGAAACCAGGACATAGTGATCAAAAAATCGCCTACGCGCTGCCTACCTTGAGGACTTAGATGGGTTGCCTCTATCTATGCCAGTAATTACACCAGCTATTTACCCCCAAACCGAAACACAGCAGTGCAAACACTGCTCTTTAGCGGCAGGTTAACGGGTAAGGCGGTGGTAGCTATCCGGGCGGACCCTGCATGAGGTCCTACCACCAGCAACTTGGTACTTTTTCAGTTTTCATGAAATCTCGCCACTCCGGCATCGCTTCATGGTAGATATTCCAAAAATACGCACGAATCGTTTCGCTTCGACTTTCCTTATGCGAACTGCCAAAGAGTGGAATGCCTTGCCCGAAACTGTGTTTCCGCATGTGTGCAATCTGAATATCTTCAAGGCAAGAGTGAATAGGTATCTCATAGGTAAACGTGTTCCACCGTAGACTGCATCATCACTTACCAGCAGGTATGATCGTAGTCAAACGTCTACCTATTTTGAATTAAAAAAAAACTGTCCAAAGACATCTCAGCCGTAACGCAATGACATTAAATAATAAATGGACGCACAGAGCCGAACAAAAAAACCAAGAAAAGTGGCACTAAAAGTCATTTCTATCATGTTTCAGTTGAAGCTAATAACACTCACTTACAATAAACTGTAATAAAAAAAACTCAAAGAATAATAGTTATTTATTATACAAGGGGGCAAAGTTGTTGTTTAACTGTCGTGCCAATATTGAGACCTGAGCTAGCGAAAGATTCCAAAATTGAGCCACGAGCGTAGCGAGTGGTTCAAAAACTGGAATCTTGAGCATTGCGAAGGTCTCAAGGCACGAGAGTTGAACAAACTTTGCCGCCAAGTGTAATACAACTTTTTTCCCCTCACTATCGCGAGGAAATATGATTACAAATCTCATCCAAATGTAAATTAACTTAAAGAAACTATTTGAAACTCAATGTCGAAACGTATCGTAGAATAGAGTTACTTATGGAAATTAAATATTGCCAATGGCTTACAAAGTCACATGAGAAACGACCAATTTAACATGTGAGCTCCGATTGCGCATGTTTACTACGGTCATACAGATCCACTTATACTAGGCAGTAGGGGGCTATAGGAATTAGAGAAATGTCAAATTACTTTATTCACAAGTGTATAAAAAGCGTTTTTACCCGCTCGTATTAAAGGATAAACGAGCGCTTTACGAGCTAGTGAGGGGAAAAAAACTTTGTGAAGTGAGCAATAAGTGTCAAATTTGCGAACAACACCGCAAAATAGTAGAAACTTTTTATGTTTAAGGAATAATGATGCCATACCAAATGTCAACTGTCAGAACTGAATAGCGGAGCAAAAGAACCGCAATATTTACTTCTGCAGCCCATTTTTTGGGGCCATTTTTGAGCTGTTTGGGGATCCACTTATATATTCTAAATCAATGCCGTAACGTCAATAATCCACATACCTCAGCCGGCGGTTTTCCCTTGGCCGGGGTGACGGGTGCCACTGGCTTGGACGGCTCGGGCTCTGGTTCTGGTTCCGGTTCCTCTTCTGAAGACTCCGCGTCCCAGGAGTCTTTGATACCGTCTTCTTCCGTCTTTTCCTTTTTGGGTTCTTCCTAGAATTACGAATAGAGTTGGGTTTTATACTGTAAATGTCCATATTTTGTTACAAAATGGCCAAATTATAAGGACAAATTATAAATTAAAAGGACACATTATGGACAGTGAACAAATTCGACCAATGTTTGTTGAGGACCGGGTGGCCAAGTTTAGGATCAGCTGTTGAGGATATGGAAGTCCCAAAAATAACGCAAGATTTGAAATCGATGAAAAATACTTATTTCTTGTTTGACTTTCTTATTTCTTGATTTAATCATAAAGTGCAAAGAATATCAAGAACATAGCACTCCTTTGTTAAATTTTTCTATGAAATTTGCATAAATATGGGTGAATTTCGTTGCTGCAGTGTGAAATCCACTCCTTCAAACCATGGGCGATTGAGAGCTTGCTGACATACAGCTCTGGCTATAAATAACCCCATAAAAAATAAACAATTATGTTAAATCGCAATATTCGGGATTCACTGAAATTTATTTATTTATTTATTTATTTAAACCTTTGGGAAACAAACAGGCATTATCAATACACATAGGTTAAACAAATTACAAATACATAAGCCACATAGCTTCCACTAATGAATATTAACATTTTAGTTGCTCAGGGACATTTCGTAGGTATACAGTGTTTAATAACTTCTAATTAACATCATGCAAACGGATTTTTTGAATATATTATAGATCATACAAAATCAAAATTAAAATTAAAATTCATAACATACATTGGGAAAAACATAGAAAAAAGATATTATTAATTAATTAATCATTATTATCTCTATTGCATACTGCACTTTTTGATTGCAGAAACATACTCATTTAATGACAGATGGAATATATCAATTTCGCTAAATTTTTCATTATAAATACTACACGCTCTAACTATAAACCGATTTCTTGCATATGTTGTACGCCCAAAGTTAATTGCAAACAAGTTAATACACCGAGTTCGCCGATTAGGACATCTAAGAAAAATTTCAGAAAGAAGAGTAGGAGAATCGATTAGGCCTATAGGATTTATATAAAAATATTTGGTCACGAATTTCTCGTCGTGTCTGAAGAGACTCCATATTGTTGTTGGTAAAATTTTTAAATATATACTTCATTCTTCTGATAAATTTATTCTGGATTTTTTCTATGGTATGAATATGAATTTTAAAATATGGATTCCATACAGTAGTGGCGTATTCTAAGTTAGACCTAACAAATGCATTATACAAATGTTGCAAAGTCTTGGGGTCTTTAAAATCTTTACCCTGTCTAAAAATAAAGCCCATCATTCTGTACGCTTTTGCCGAAATTTTATTAATATGTGGAATTAATAGGGATGATGACTGTAGTTAAAATAAATTATTTACCATTATGCACGACATAATACACGAAGAAATTATCACTAAGATGTAGATTGAAGTAATTTTTGTACAGAACTTCTATTTAATAAATTGAAAAGAACTTAAAAGAGTAGGTCATTTGGCAGTACTCAAACGTGACGTCACTTTTGAGTATTTCATATAAAATTCCATAGTGGTGAATTCTGGTGATCGTTTTGACAGTTCGAAAAAAGATGCTGATTTGACTTGCCAGTCATCATCCCTATTGTAATTCGCTATCTAGATATAAACCCAGATCCTTTACTTCAGAGACTATTTTTAGAGTCTTGTTATTTAAAGAATAATTATGGACGAAATTATTCCGTTTTCGTGAAAATGTAATTGAACAACACTTTTCGATGTTCAAATACAATTCATTAACCGAGCAATATACACTTAATCTATCAAGATCGGCCTGTAATTTTAAACAATCTTCTGGAGACCTGATGACGGTATATATTTTAGTGTCATCGGCATAAAGTAACAATTGGGAAAATTTGAAACATTCAATAACATCGTTTATATAGATATTGAACAATAATGGACCCAAGTGGGACCCTTGAGGAACGCCCGAGAATACTGGGATAAAGCTGGAGGTGAAGCCCTTAATAGCAACCGCTTGCGTCCTATCGCGTAGATATGATGTGAGCCACCTGAGAAGATTACCGTGAATACCAAACTCTTGTAATTTATGAACAAGTAGGGAGTGCGAAATTTTGTCGAAAGCTTTGGAGTAATCTGTGTAAATAACATCTACTTGAAAGCCCTTATCCATAGCGTTCGTGGTATAATCAATGAATTGACACAAATTGGATTCAGTGGAACGTCTATTGATAAATCCATGTTGCTGATTTCCTAATTTAGGCCGAACTGCATGAAAAAGAGTGTCATAAATATTTTTTTCGAAAAGCTTAGGGATAGTGGATAACTTTGAGATATCTCGATAGTTTTTGATGTCGTGTTTGTTGCCACTTTTAAATATAGGTATCACTATCGATCGCTTCCAACAACTTGGTAATGTCCCGGTTCTTAAAGATAAATTGAACAACTTACTAAGAGGTGAGGCCAAGCTAGTTCTACAGCTCTTCAAAAATATCGGATGTATTCCATCAGGTCCACATCCACTAGTAGTGTCCAATCCCTTAAGATAGTTTTCAACTAGAGACGTAGAGATGACAATATTGGTGATGAGACAATCTGACGTAGAATTCATATTTGAAGAAGTCGAAGCAGTTGGAAAGAATGGTTGAAGGGACTGATCATTTTTTACGAACACAGATTGAAAGTAAGTATTGAATAAGTTAGCAACGTCTTGGCCGTTATTGCCATAATTGTGGTCCAAAAACAGTCTATCTGGAATCCCGTTTACATTCATTTTTGACTTTAAGAATGACCAAAATGATTTTGAATTAAAACGAATGTTATCCTCAGTCCGCGAGATAAATAAATTGTAACAGGTGATTTCCATTCGTTTTATTTTTGCCCGTATATTTGAAAACGCTATATAATCCGATATCCGTCCGTAAATTTTCCATTTTTTATGAGTTTTAAGTTTTTTCTTACACAAATTTATTAACGGACGAGAGTACCACATAGGATATTTATCGTGATTAGAACTAATTATTTTAGTTGGGATCAGATCATCTATAATTCGGTTCAAAATATCATAGAAACTATCGACTGCCTTATCCATGCTATCTTCCGTTAGACATAATTCCCAGTCAACTTTATCTAACTCTGCATTGACAATGTCGTAGTCAGCAGCAAAAAATCGACGAACTATCCTACGCGCGGGCTTTAAATAATTATCATTCGACCCTATACAAGTCTTCACACAAAAGGCCGGGTGATGATAGTCTATAGGAACCAACTCTTCGGCACTAGATACACGACAATTAATATTAGATAAAACCAAGTCTAATTGTCTATTATTCTGATTTTTTATATGATTGAATTGGTGCCAGTCGGTAAAACACATAAACGTAGACAATTGTGTTGTTAAAATATCACATGCTGGATTCTCCAATTTGAGCTTTGTTTGGTTGGGGGCATTGGGTATCCATGAAGCTCCTGGGATATTAAAATCGCCAAGGACGATGAAATGAACGAAAAACAGTCAGAAAATGGGGTCAAAACCGTTTTTCGTCAAGCAAACCAGGGCTGCTGGGGATTTGCAACTATAATACTTAATCCTATTCTGTGTACTTTGTGTGTCAGGAAAAAAAATTGGAATTGGTCGAAAAAAATATGCTTTTTCATTACATTTAAATCTTGCGTTATTTTTGGGACACCCTATATTAAGTTGTATAGAGACTGTAAATAGCTTAAAGACAAAAATGTAATACAAGTGCATATTCACCTTTCTTCAAAATGGTTGGTAAGTTTTTGATTTATAATTTACCTCTTTGCTTTTGAGAATAAATGATGTACAAGCAGCACTATGAATTGCAGAAACATAAGGGTCAAAATTCTTTTCGTTGTCTTATTTTGTGTCTCTAAAAAACGTGATGCGGTGGTGATGTTTGTATGAGATAATGTTTTGTTTTCAATTTCTGATGTATGGATTAAATTGAAATCTAGCGTGAAAGTGAAATACAAGGGCACCGGATTATTTTTCATATACTATCGAAACAGCAACTAAAAGCGTGGTATGAAACAAGACAACGAAAAGAATTTTGACCCATAAACATTTAATAAAAAAAGTAAACAATAACATTAAAATGTGTAAACAACTAATAAAAAATGAATGCCTTACCTTCTTATCAACAATTTGGAGTTCCACTTTCTTCTCTTCCTGTGGAGTAGAAGGTGTTTCCTGAGACACTTGGCTCTTCAGCTTGCTTGGCTTAACCCTCGTTCCAGGCCGCGGTGGTTTCTTCTCAGAACCTCCTACTTCTATACCCTGGGCTTTCAGAGATTCCAACATAGCTTGAGCTCTGGCTTTCTCTGCCTTCTGTTTAGGAGTCAAAAGCTTCCCTTCAGCTTTAAGACGCTCCTTACGATCCTTCTCCTTCTGCTTTTTCCTTTCTTTCTTCTCTTTTTCTAACCTAATTGCTTCCAGTCTTTGTCGCTCTCGCTCCTCCTCCTGTTTTATCCTCTCCTCTTCCTCTTTTTTTAAGCGTTCTTCTTCTTCTTTAATCTTTTTAAGAGCTTCCTGCATAGCTGCTATAGTCTTCTTAGCAGGACCCTTTTTGCCTTTATCATCTTTTTCTTCTTTGTCATCCTTGCCTTTTCCTTTCTTCTTTTTTTTGCCTTCAGTGGCAGGAGTGTCAACTTCGCCTTCTTTCTCTTCTGATGGTGCTTTAGCTTCTACCTCAGCTTGTTTAACTTCTTCTTTCTTTTCAACTTTCTCTTCTACTTTTGGTTCTTCCTTTTTCCCTTCTTGTTCCTTTTCTTTTTTCTTAGCTTCAAGCTTTTTCTGCTTCTCTCTTTCTTTCTTTTCCTTCTTTTTCTGAGCAGCAGTCTTAATTGTCACATCAAGTTCGTTATCACTACCTTCTTTGTCTTCAGTTGCGGGTTCTGCTTTGGCCTCATCTTTTTTACCTTTTTTCTTAGGTTTCGTTTTTTCTTCTACTGGTTCTGCAGGTTTCTCTCCTTCGGTGGGTGGTGTGGGCTCCTTTTTGACGCCAGCATATTCCATTTCTAATTCAGCAAGTACCTTCTCTAAGTCATCATCACTGTCATCCTTCTTCCTTTTGGCTTTTTTACCTTTCTTGCCAGCAGGCTCTTTTTTTTCTTGACCTTTTTTCTGTGGCTTTTGAGGTTTTTCATCTTCAGAAGAAATAGCAGCATCAGGTAGTGACTCTGCTGAATCTTCTATTTCCAAAAAGGAGAATGCACTTTTATCAGCGGCCTTTTTACCTTTGGCCGATTTTGGTTGTGGTTCTTCGTCAGATTCATCTGTTTGTACAGAAAATAAGGATTTTATTAGAAGGATCAGGAAATCAGAACTAGAAAAAGATGTAATATTTTCAATCTTTTACTTACAAATGAAAATCATACTACTTTAGGCTTTCTTTATTTGAATTCAGAAATTAGTCAAATATACACATCATATTTTTGTAATACCATTGAAATACTGCGATTGGTCGCAATGTGAGAGACAGAACTCACTGTGAGGTAATTACCTCAACAGAGAGGTGACCATAAATTACTTATTATATATGTTTTTTTTAGAATGATATACTTTACAAAGTAGATCTTACTTTATCAAATTTATCATTAAAATATATGTTAAGTATTTTAAGGTTACACAAAATTATAGAAACTTCCAATTATTTCAACATAGCACTGATGTTGGCTTGTTAAATTAAAAATAAACACTGAGAATAATTATATGACTGTGCCAAGTTGCACACTTCCTTCTTGTATAACTGCCAAGCATGGACAGTCAGTCATCACAGTTTATTCTAGTGTAGTGTCAATAGAAGTAATTGTCATATTGTTTTTAATAATTAAAAAGTACATTCTCATTCAAATCAGTTTTCAAGTGAAATATTGAAACTGTCTGGTAACACTTTTCAATAGTTGCTTTTGTAATTAATTATATGTAGAAAATATAAATTACATCAATTATTATGATAGAATGTGTGTATGTATATTTGTATAATGTTCAACAACATGGCAGAATAATTGTCTAAACTGAATGCAAGTTATCTTGACAAGATTTTTAATTCTTCAATCATGTATTTAAGTTTTCCTTCTCACAAAGTGATTAATTATAAAGTAAAGTAATTTAAAAAATAAATTGAACAGTCCATACCTTCGCTGCTTGCTTCAACCTTTTTCTTTTGAGACTTCTTGGATATTGAAACATTTTTAATATTCTTTGTGACCTCTTTTACATCCTCATCCACAGATTTCTTGTGCTTTGATTTAGTTTTAGGCTTTTCGTCTTCACTTTCATCGGAATCTACAGCTATCCTACAAAATATGGTGGTAAATATCCTTATTCCTTTGCCAATGCCAACTTTTTTAAAGTCTGAACTTTATGATATAAAAAGATTGTTTGCATATATTCAAGATTTCTAAAAGATTCTTTAATACAAATTATAAAAGCAATGTAATCAAGAATTAATGTGCAAAATTAAGTAAAGCTTAATAATTTAAGTGAAGTTTATCAAATAACTAAGGATGTCAATAGTATGTGTAATTCATTGTGACTACTACAGTTACACAATATTATGTACACAACATACAGAAAATAAATACTAGTGCCACATAGTTAGTCCCAGTTTATATACTGCTAGTTTAAGGAGTGTCTGAACCAGTTTCTTCAAGTGCATTGAAACTCGCATGTTGCATACGAAATTGCCATCTCATTACAGACTCATGCGACCACCAGCTGGACAGATTTTTTGAAAGTACTTAACCTAAAAATAACTTACTTTTTCCCTTTATTTTGCGAAGGTTTCGCGCTCTCGATGTTAGTGGTTTCCACGTCGCTATCCCTGAAAAGATTATTTAATATTAACGTATACGAATATAGTTTTCAGAAGGAAATAAACCAAGAGCAAAAGGAATTACCCATCCTCGGCATTTTGCAGTTTCTTCCCCTTCTTAGCTTTACCCATTGCGCTATTTGCACTATTATTAAGTCACAATGTCTTCGATATAGGGTTTTGATTGCTCGTTTATAGTAATTTCTATCATGTGAAACGTAATCAATGCACTAATTTTAAGTAGCCGAATTAAAACGACTTTGCCGTCGTACTCAGTATTCTCAGACACACGTCCTCCAATTCCTCCATTCACGTCAATTTTTGGTTTGACATATTTAAAAAAAAATTGCTGAGGCATATTTCACAACTTTAACTTTTTTGCAGGTTACTAGTACTATTTGAGTACTATATCGCATGAATAACGCGCGATATTATAAGCGATGTGGTGTTTTTCCCATTAACCAAAATGATTTCAGATGACATATGACCAGTGACATTGACAGATTAATTGACATTTCTTCACATCAAAATTCAGCAATGTGACAGCAAATTGCTTAAATTTTAGTCAATTTATTTTTGTTGTATTCATAATGTACAAAGGTTTTACAAGAATATTGGCTCTTTATTGTACGGAAAAGGTGCAGCCATGTGTTTCTCCATTCATAAGGACAAATGTTTTATGTACTCGCAAAGGAAAGTTAGGATGTATAGGTTATGTTTTCAAAAGGACTAAAAAACATGACCGGGGCGGTCCTTCCGCTTTATTTGTACCCGTGCCCGTGAAACCAAATCCTGATGACATGAACATAGGTGTCGAGTTCACAGGGCGATTGAAAAAGCAAGATTTATTGAAGATTTTGAACCGGTTTTATCAGAAGCCAGAAATACGCGTTTTAGCGTCTGAGAATGGGTTGGACGATCAGTTGTTGCATCAGGCATTTCTGTCTTTTAGAAGGCACTGTTTGGAACATGATTTGCCGCCTGATTTGCATATAACAATAAGTGATATAATACAAGGTAAGAATCTAATGAGTCTCCATTATAAATTGTTGTTGAATGAAAAGTATGTCAACATTAATAAATATAATGTTTCTAGGTGCTGGGCACGTAGACGACTTGTTCCCCTATTTCCTCCGCCATGCCCGGCTAGCATTCCCACACTTAGACTGTTTAGATGATTTGAAGAAAATCTCTGACCTCAGGACACCTGCAAATTGGTAAGGTTGTACCAAATATCTGACTTGTTGTAATAGTGAACAATATTAAAATGTTTGATAAGTATCATAGACTATGGACAGGAGCCAAGATTGTCATACAATTTTTAATTCCATTATAAATTAATTAATTGGGTCAACTGGTGACCTAAGGAGACCTGAAAAAATAGGCATAACTATTCTACTTGGGAACAGAGCCAGCCTTATATCCACCCTTCTGCTAGGGTCAGACCTGGTAGACTTATGGTAGGTATTTTTGGTTTTTATCTATATTTTTAATAATTGTTTCTAAGATTGGTATTCATAAATGTATTGTTATCATAATCATAATTGTTTATTTGATTTAACCCTTTATCCTGTAAGACCATAACCATACCCATGTTCATGTTTATATTTCGTCGGCTGACAAGCAAAACTCACTATAAAAACTGTCACTACTCTTAGCAACCTCTTATGTCAGTATTGAATTAGAACTGAGATACGAGCATCATTTCAAGTAGGTATTTGTTACTTAGTGAGTTTTGATTGTCAACCAACGATTTTTTCATCAACATTATCAGGTATCCTCAAGCCCGGAGTATGAACAGGAAGATAGTGTTCCATGCCGGGCCAACCAACTCCGGGAAGACATACCATGCTATGGAGAGGTTCCTAGAGGCCAAATCTGGAGTGTACTGCGGTCCACTTAAGCTGCTCGCTACAGAGATTTACCACAAATCTAATAAGAGGGTGAGAACATTTGTTGTTGTTATCATTTGTTCTTATTTGGTATCAGTCAGATATCATCATCTGAGCTGGAAAACATCCAATGTACAGTGAAGGCTTCCCCCAATAGGGGTATAGTCCATAATCGCCACGCCTGGCAAGCACTTTTGCGATCACAGTCACTGCACCACAATCAGAAGGAAGCTGCTGCTGATTTGCTCCAAAACTCCTGAACCAATTGTGCTAGCTTAATATTTTGAGAAAATTACAAAAAATAGTTCCTTGTATATAGTTTGCAGGAAAACCTATGGGAAGTCTATAGTCCTACTAAAGTCCATGTGAGTTTTTTTGTAACAATTTGGGGCCAAACTTTAGTTTAATGCATCACACAAAACAAATATTCTGAAAAATTGGAACCCTTTCAACTAGGGTTTCTTTGCGTGTCCATGAGAGGTTTTTTTGTGGCAATGTTTTTAAAAATGAATTCATCAAATCGCCTATAATTTTAAAGTAATTTTTTATAATACCATTCCAGGGCACACCCTGCGATCTAATAACTGGCGAAGAGCGACGGCATGCCAGTCAAAGCAACACCCTCATAGACGCAGACATAGAATCTACCTCGGAGACGGAGACACTGGTGGAAACTGAGCTCACTCCGTCCACACACACCGCATGCACTGTGGAGATGACCTCATTAAATAATACTTGTGAGTTCTTGATACTAAATTCAAATTCAAATGATTTAAATTATAAATATTGGATGTCATGTACCAAAGAAAAAACGACCAAGATCACCACAGGGATCAAACCCACGAGCTCAGTTTTCGCGGCTGATGCCTGCACCCCTCTGCCACTCGGTCTTAGCCACCACCAGTCAATTTTTTCGGGCATATGCAATCCCTTACAAGGCTAGGCGCTTTTGACCATTCTCTAAGGGCAAGCAATACATGCAGCCTGCACCATGCATTTTATTTCTAAAATGACTTATGTAAACAAGCGACTGTTGTTCAGTAATTGATCACATATTCAGATATGTGATATTTCGGTCTTATCGTTTATGATAAGGGTTTAAAAATCGCTCCCCTGTTTCACCACCATGGAGTTAAATATACACCGTGTTTTTATTGATTTCCGTTAAATTGGACAGGTTACTTGGGACATTAATAGAAGTTCCCTGGTATACTGGCTTTTGTTAATTTCGTAAAAAATATATTTTTTTCGTTTTCATACATAATAATTGTAATGGCAAGTGTGAGAGAACCTTAACAATAAGATCTCTGCTAGTTGTAAAACTATGGATAATGCTTGGTAACCATATTCCAGGCTATTTTAACCCCAAGTGCTCGGATTTACAGTCAAAAATGCATTGTATTTAAGTTGCTTGAATTGAAATGAATTCACGTTACTATTTTGAATACTTTATCTTCTTTGATATCTAAATTGTCAAATTCAAACGTTTCTTTATTCAAATAGGCATATCAACAAGCACTTTCTTATCGTCATATACAATATCAAAATTTCGCTGCTAGAGACTCACTCCCTTATTCATAAACGTCTCCTATCTTAGACATCCCATAAGTATTGTTTGTCCCTTTCGGTCTTATAGACATACTGATAAGACCGAAAGGGACAAACAATATTTATCGATTTGCTAAGTTAGGAGACTTTTATGAATAAGGGAGATAAGTTGTTGCCATCTTTTATTCTAGGATTTGTCAGCCTCCGTAGCCTAGTTGGTAGTGACCCTGCCTACGAAGCTGGAGGGTCCGGGTTCGAATCCCGGAGAGGGCATTATTTGTGTATTTATTTATCACAAATATTTGTTCCATGGTCATGGCTGGCTATGTATTTAAGTATCTGTATGTATCTATCTATCTAATATATATCGTCGCCTGGACTGCTACCGCGAAAATTGAAATTTGGAAATTTCGATGATTTTTCTCTGTCACTCAAACGAAGACGTCATTATATTTTAGAGTGAGAGAGACAAATCCTCGAAATTTACGAATACTAGATCGATTTGTGCAAGTTGTCCCAGATATTTATTTATTTATTCTAGGACTCGACTTACAAAACTACGTAACAAATGTAATGAAGAACTGCTGCTGTTTTTTAAGTTCGCGTATGAAAATAAAACAAGTTCTAAAATAGTAAACCCATTTATATTTTCAGATGAAGTAGCAATAATTGACGAAATACAAATGATCGGCGACAGAGGGCGTGGCTGGGCGTGGACGAGAGCCATCTTAGGTATGTTACGAGTGTACATAATATGGTCGGTCACCTTTTTAGGGTTCCGTAGCCAAAATGGCAAAAACGGAACCCTTATAGATTTGTCATGTCCGTCTGTCACAGCCGATTTACTCGGAAACTATAAATGCTACAGTAATGAAATTTGGTTAGGATATGTGTTGTATGAACCGCTACAGGATTATGATACTATATTGTAAAAAAAACCATTGGGGTGGGGGCCCTCCATACATGTAACTGAGCGATAGAAAAAAAAATTAGTTGTATGTAAGCGTGTGGGGTACCGTATTAATAGATAGGTCTTTGAAAATGATATGAAAGTTTATAAATGTCATTTTTATTTAAGCAAATCGTTTTCGAGGTATCTATTCGTATTATTCGTATTATCTCTTATAGTTTTTGAAATAGGTTGATTTAACTGTATTTTTTAATGATAAATTGATAATGGTACGGAACCCTTCGCGCGCGAGTCCGACTCGCACTTGGCCGGTTTTTTATTTTTGTCACTCGTTATGTTCTCCTAAGTCACCCTTGAAATCACAGTTATTAGCATTAAAATTTCATCCTTTGATTTTTTGACAGTTTTGTACGTGACCCTTCCATTTCCAGTCTATTTTGAGTCACGCACTAATCATGTTAGTATTAGAATGCGCTCGATATATTTTGCTAGCTAACTATGCAACTTTTGTCCTCTGGGTGACGTGAAGGAATAATAACAAGAGAAAGGTTTACCAATGTAATGATGATAAATGCCGAAAATATGCCTTCATTGGGACTCGAGCAAGGATGTGTGATTCTATTCACCATAACATCTATAGAGATTATTGTTATGTTTATGCAACTTTAATTTATTATCTAGTTTTGTTTTGCAGGTTTACAAGCAGATGAGATACATTTATGTGGCGAAGCCGGCGCGATTAACCTCGTCGAAGAGATATGCAACACAACGGGGGAAGAGCTAGAGGTGAACTATATTTTATGCATAATTATACGGTTAAACCAGGGTGTGTCACACCGCGTTTCGGCCGCACCGCTATAAGCTCATACCGCAGTATTGTCAAACCGCTATTAGAAAGGAATTCGAAAGTACTATTGACACAACAGTGTATAAGGGTGAATCAACTTTTTTCTGTCTGTTATTAACATGGTTACGGTCGCCTGAGTCACGCTGCTTTTTATACAAAATTATGCTACTTAATTTATGCAAACATAATATTACTGCTGGTCTCCTGTTCGTTGCCGCCGCGATTTGGGCTTCACTTTTCACTCACGATCAGGTGGAGTGGAGCCACTTTATTGTGCCAATATAAAAAAAATATTGCTGTGTTTCGAAGCGGCTACATTTACGTTATAAACATTCCTGGGTGAATCAACTTTTTTTGGCTATTATTGCCATGGTTTCGGTCACCTGAGTCACGATGGTTTTATGCAAAATTATAGGCTAACATGCATGTGGTCAATGTTCGTAGGAGGATAAGGAAATGTCTTATTAACATCAAAAACATGCATGTTTGCATAGTTTAAGTAGCATAATTTTGCATAAAACCAGCGTGACTCAGGCGACCGTAACCATAGCAATAACGTACAAAAGTCTATTCACCCTCATACGTTATGCCTAAATAACGCATTAATTACCTATTAGGCGCAGTAGTAGTTACCAATTTTTTTTTTCGTCACCTGTCAGACTGTGTGCCACGAGCAATACAAAGACATGAAAGCGTGCTAAATTTTAAAGTTCTAATTTATTCAGATTCTGATAATTTAATGTCAAAAACACATTAAAAAAAATTGCACTAGCTCATTTCTTGTTTACTACCTTTAATAAACTATTTTGTTCCAGGTACGAACATACAAAAGACTAACAGAGCTAAAGGTAGAAGATTGCGCTCTCGCATCTCTTGACAACGTCAAACCAGGAGACTGTATAGTGTGTTTCAATAAGAATGACATTTACAGCGTAAGTCGAGCCATAGAACAGAGGTCAGTCCCATAGGCAGGTATCCCATCTTTATGTAGCTTTAATACGATTTGAAATAAGTTTGGTTTATTGAGCATCCGATATTTCAGTACTGTTACATATGGCCATAGTTATGCAGAAAACGACCAACTTTGTTTTTTTGCCAATGCAGGAAGCAACCAAACACAATATGTTAAAGCTTAAGTCAGATTGACAAAAATTTGAAGTTGGTCGCTTTCTGCATAACTATATGATCATGTGCATATGGGTGAATCAACTGTCTTCTGTCTGTTATTACCATGGTTATCGTTTCCTGAGTAACGCTGATTTTATGCAAAATTATGTTACTAAATTTATACAAATATGCATTATTCTTCTTGGCCGTGTGGTGACGGCAGTAAGAATACATTTGTCTCCATCCCAACTCCTTCTGCGGGTGTCGTAAGAGTCGACTAAGGGATTGAAGTGTCACTGACAATTCTACAAGATTGATGATGGGCAGCAGCGTCATCATAGTGGACACATTACTGCGATCGCATATTTAATAGGAGAGGCCTACGTCCAGCAGTGGACTATCATCGGTTGATGATGGTATGATGCATTATTCTGGTGTTAATAAGCCCTTTCCTTAATGGGCCACCTACAAACATGGACTATATACATGTTTTCATATTTTAAGTTACATAATTTTACATAAAACCAGCGTTACTCAGGAGACGGTAACCATGGCAAAAACAGACAGAAAAAAGTTGATTCACCCACATGCTATTCACGAAGTAACTGAGAGTTACCTGACGGGATAACAGTGTCGTAATATCGGGTGTTCCATACAAATTTACACAGTAAATACTCCGTTTCTGTAGTTTTGTCACCATAGACCATTATACTGATACAGATGTAGTGTATCTTTTAACTTTGGCGTTTGACTGAAACGTCCGAATTGGGAAGGAATTTTTGGGTAAGAAAAAATCTGATGTTCCATACATTTCCGGCTAAAGGTAGGCGTCCCCTAGTCGGTAAAGTACGCATGGGACGCATCGCACAAAACGGATAAATATTTCACAGTGCGTCCACTGTACCGGCAGCGTACGGATTACCGACAGTGAGTGCCAGCATACGGATTGACGATGCTAGTTCATTCGTATTCTCATAGTGAACACACGTGTGGAGTGAGAATGTCGGAAAGCGATGAAGAATTTGTTGTTGTGGCTTCCTTGTTGTTGCTGCATAACCTAACGAATGTTGGTGGTAATTCACGCACAGATGTTTGACACGACAAACGCCAAATGCAAATGCGAGCGGAGTGCGTCCACTGATCGACATTCCGTATGATGTGATCGGCACGCATCGCTAAAGTTGCCTCTCGGAGCAACGTGTCGGCATTGCTGATGTGCGATGCGTACGATGCGGACAGGTGGACGCACTTATATGAGTTTCTATACAAAGCAACCTAAAATCCGTTGCGTGCGATGCGTCCGATGCGTGCGATACCGACTAGTGGACGCCTACCTTAATAATATCCCACGGTTTGTAAAAAAATCATCGATGGATTGACAGCTTGGTTGTGCACTCTGGAACCAATGGGGCGCTCGCGAGATTACAGATCGGAATCTATTGGTTGATCGAACACAGTTGTATCAAAATCCCATGCGATTTGTCTCTCCGTCTATAGAGGGCGTAAAATGAGGGTTTTTGTTACTTTTTCTGCCACTATAGGGTTGCTGAGATGGCAGCACTGTGTAAGGTCCAACGAACTGTCATAAATGTCATAATAAAGGGGTGAACATTATTTACGTTGTCTTGTTTCATACCACTCTGTCACGCTTTTAGTGACTGTTTCGACTCAGTATTTTTTAAAAATCCGGTGCACTTGTATTTTTTTTCGCGTTAGATTTTAATCCAAACATGAGAAATCGAAAACAAAACATCATCTCATACAAACATCACCACTGCGTCACGTTTTTTAGGGACACAAAATAAGACAACGAAAAGAATTTGGATCCAAATACGCGTATTTAATTTTCTACATATTTTTAGATTTACATATTTATTCTTAAAACTATTACTTTAGGAATATTGTTATCTTAACTAAATAAAAAAAAGTTCCATGTCAATTCAATGAACAAATTTCTAGTTATCTTCTTTAGTACAAATGACTTTGCGCCCCTGTTTTAAATAGAGCTCAATCTTCAGTTTAGCGACCGTTTATTAGTCGTGATCCATTACAATATCAATAAACTTCCAAATACAATAAAATTTCAATATTTTATGTTCAGTACCTATGAATAGTATGAATCTGACAGCTGCTTGGACTACATGCCTACGTAGCGCCACCTGGTGGCAGAAAAACTATCGAAAACCCTTATTTCTGTAAAATATTGGAGTCGCAAATTTGACAGATACTAGCGTTGTACGAGACATTGGAACATTAATTAAAAACGTTTTGTACAGGCGATCTAAAACCGAAACGGCTGAAATATCAATGCCCACACACGGCCTTATTACTTGAATATTACACACTCATATGCTATGTGCAGAGATCAGAAAAATGTGCGTCATTGTTCGCAATAATATGGACATGATTAGTTGATTGAATAATTAATCGTTTAATCATGTTCAGAAAATTAAATATTTGACACCGGTAATTATGAAAACCTTTTTAAATAAATAGTCGCCTCAAATCAAATTTCAATCAATTATTCGTTTGTTTATTCATGAAATCAATTTTGGAGTCATGTCCATATAATTGCAAACAATGACGCACATTTGTCCGATCCCTGGTTATGTGACATAACTACATGTCATCATCATCATCATTGGCCACAGCATCTGTTGCAGATGATTGTTGCAGCACTGTATGTTTACGGGTTCCCGCATCGCCGTTGATGGCTATAAAGACCAATGGCAGCGCGGCATTTCTTTCCGCATCGATTGCACACAAAACGCGAGTCCGCAGGAGGTGGTAAAGCACGACGAAGACTTTTCTGCTTAATGTTCTCGAGCCAGTCGTCATCGTGCTTGGAGGTTCCGATCATCATGACGCCATTCAGGTCTCATCTCGGCGCGTTTCTCCCACCCGTCGAGTTGTATGCCAAAACTATTCATGTCCCGCTTGCAGGAGTCTTTAAAACGTAGGGTTGGACGACCAACAGGTCTTTTTACGTCCGCTATCTGACCCAGCATAACTTGACGCGGAAGTCTTTCAGGGCCCATGCGATGCATGTGACCAAGCCAGCGCAGTCTTCTTTGCTTCAACATAGCAGTTATGCTGCAGCAATGTGCCCTGGAGAGTACTGCCGCGTTACTGACTTTATCCTGCCAAGTGACTCCAAGTATAGTTCTCAGGCAGCGCATGTGGAAAGCATTGAGTTTGCGTTCTTGTTTTGCGTATGTTGTCCAAGTTTCTGACGCGTACAGCAGCACGCTTAGGACGCAGGTCTGATGTAAAAGGGCTTTGGTGTGCGTAGTGAGCTTACTGTTCCTCCATACGCGTGCAAAAAGCTTCCCAAAAACAGTTGATGCTCTGCCTATCCGAGTATCTATCTCCTTGTCGTTGCATAACGATTGAGTGGTGGTGGAGCCAAGATAGCAGAAATGATCCACTACATCAAGTGTAACACCGTCCAACGTTATCTCTGGAATCTGCTGTGCACCTTGCGCCATAATGACGGTTTTTCTGGTGTTCACGCTCATAGAGAACAACCGACAGGCTTTACCAAATCTCGTCACCAACTCCTGGAGTTCGTTTTCAGAGTTTGCAACCAGTGCTGCATCGTCTGCGTACAGAAGTTCTCTAGCCAATACGTCTAGTCGCTTGTTTTTTGACTGAAGAAGTCTAACGTTGTATAGCTTTCCATCCTTTCGTGTATGCAGATGTACTCCGACGTCGCAACCCTCGAAAGCAGTCAGAAGCAGTGCCGAAAAGAAAATGCCAAAGAGGGTAGGTGCCAGCACGCAGCCCTGTCTGACTCCCCGGTTCACGAAGAAAGGCGCAGATTGTTCACCGTCAAATAGAACTGATGCGCTCATGCCGTCATGAAAGGACCTAATGAGTGACAAAAGTTTCGGAGGACATCCAATTCCGCGCAATACTTCGTATAGACCTTCCCTACTCACGGTGTCAAATGCCTTATTGAGGTCAACAAAGGCCATATACAGCGGTACACGATGCTCGCGGCATTTTTCTTGTAGCTGTCGAAGAGTAAATATCATGTCGCTGGTCGATCGGCCGCCTCTGAACCCACACTGAGATTCGGGGTAGAACTGGGAGGCGAGAATGTCCAGCCTTCGTAAAACCACCCTTGCAAAAGCCTTCCCCGCAACGCTTAACAAGGAAATGTCTCTATAGTTATTACAGTCACCCCTGTCTCCTTTGCCTTTATATAGGGTAATCACAACGGCATCCTTCATATCCTGAGGGATAGTCCCCTCATCCCAACAACGCAGCAAGAGAGCGTACAGAGGAGAGGAAACACACCCGATTTTCAGAAGTTCAGCGGGTAGGTTGTCAAGACCTGAACTTTTACCCAGTTTCAAACTCTGGAGAGCATTAAGGAATTCCTCGCTTGTAGGGGGGTCATCGAGCTCAATCACCACCGGTCTGGAACTAAAATTAGACAGTGCATCTGGATGTAAGAACACTTCTTGAGCGAACAGGTGTGAGTAATGTTGTGTCCAACGATCCAGTTCCTTACCTTTGTCTGAAATAGGGTTTCCCTCAAGGACTTTGATTGCAGCACGTTTACGAGATACAGGGCCTATTGCGATCTTTATTCCCTCGTACATGCCCCTGAAATCACCCACATCCCGGCAACTTTGTATAGACTGGCAAAGTTTAACCCAGTACTCATTCCCGCAACTACGACTGATACGTTGTACTTTTGCTTTGGCTGCCTTAAATGCAGCTATTTTGGCGGGATCTCTGTGGTTGTTCAACAGGTCTAAGTGAGCTGTACGTTTTTCCTCAATCAGTGGTAACAGCAGGTGTTCGTACTCAACAAACCAGTCGCTAGCAATCTTCTTTTTCTTACCGAACACCTTTTCAGATGTTTGCGTTAATTCCCTTTTTATCAACTGCCACATCTCTTCAGCGCTCGTAGATGTTTCCAAAATTTCTTTACTTAGTTTAAGTTCCACTAGTTTCCCTAGGTTGTCGCACAAGTTCTTATCTAGCATAGCTACGGTGTCCAATATGATTTTACGAGGCGCTTTCTTAGCAGAGTGGATTTTCTTGGGGATTACACGCAGTTTAGCCATTATCAAAGAATGATCTGTGTTGCAGTCAGCACTATGATACGTACGGGAGTTAAGGATATCACGTAAATCTGTCCTTTTAGTGATGATGAAGTCGATCTGGTGCCAGTGGCCTGAGCGTGGGTGTTTCCAAGACACTTTGTGAATCGGTGCGTCCTTGAAATATGTGTTCGTCACACACAGTGATAAAGATGCGCAAAGCTCCAGCAAACGCTGCCCGTTTTCATTGA
This sequence comes from Thaumatotibia leucotreta, assembly GCA_025490895.1. Lineage (NCBI taxonomy): Eukaryota > Metazoa > Arthropoda > Insecta > Lepidoptera > Tortricidae > Thaumatotibia > Thaumatotibia leucotreta. The sequence goes on from JALPQI010000305.1 coordinate 374,507, forward strand.
TGTTACCGATTCCGTGATTTCCAATGCAATCTGGCCAGTCTCTAGATGTATTTCCTATTCTTGCATTAAAGTCGCCCAGTAACAGCAGTTTGTCAGATGTACGGACATTTTCCAGACAGTGACGCAAATCTTCGTAGAAATTGTCTTTAACATCGGCGGGGGCTTTCAAAGTTGGTGCGTAGGCCGAGACAAGAGTGACGGGGCCTGATGCTGACATCAGTCTTAAAGCCATTATGCGTTCGGAAACACAAGAAGGTGTTTCGAGACATCCCAGTAAGCAATTACGAACAGCGAATCCAACACCGTGCTCACGTTTTTCGCCGACATCTTTTCCTTTCCAGAAGAACGTGTAATTGTCTTCGCGAATAGATCCCTCGTCCAGAAGACGGGTTTCTTGTAGTGCGGCTATGTCAATACGGAGGCGGAGAAGTTCTCTGTCTATGATGGTGGTCTTTCTGAGTTCTGGCATACCGTCGCTGGCTGATGCCTCGTTGTCACTTCCAGGGAGCATAGTTCTTACGTTCCATGTAGCGAACCTCATTATTTTCAAGATATATTTATTCTTTGAATTGCCAGGTGCATTAAATCCCCATCCTGCATCAGACACTATGACATGCCTGTTGCTCCACACACCTACAGGAGCACAGGATGAGGGGCGGACCAGTACCTTATTGGCCGGGGGCTGCCCAGCTAAGGCAGGCGGTAACTGGTCAGTTAGCCGCGATGGGCTATCCTACCGTCGGGAATCACCCCTGGCGCCCGCGCATACGCCCATTAGCGCAAAGCTTATAACCGGTGACTGTGAAACCCCGTGTTGTAATTCGCACCTTTTCAGGCACGAGTGGAGTGTCCTCTCCACAGGCGCTGCATGCCTGGGACGCATTGTAGGAATCACGAACTTGCCCAGCATTCGTGACGCCCTCTCGGCCTAGTCAACTTAATCCACAGGAACGAAACGAGCCATTACGTGAGGAGTTGATTTGGCTGCAGGAGTTGCCGACTTGTTCAGGTTGAACCCTACTGTCGCCTACGGTACCCCGGATCCGTTGCCCCATCCGCCGATGTACACCGTACCGAAGCCTATCCTCTCCGCTGCCATCGCCGTTAGGGTCTTCACCCGTAACCCTGGGCAGGGGGCCGCGCTATACCCCACAGCACTGGGTCCCCGACTGAACTTCGCCACCCAAACACCTTGGCCTACTAAGGTGATAGGTGCCCACCCCCGCGATAAGGACGCGCCGGTCGAGAATTGCTTGAGTGAGGAATAGAGAGGGTCACTCTAATCCCCCAGAAGCCGGGTTAATGGTCAAGTATTATGCCCTGACCAAAGGCAACTACATGTAGACATTTTATAATTTACACTGCAACTGTCAAATTTGCGACTTCTAAACAACACAATTTACGTACATATCCTTGTGTTACCTTGTCTGTGACACGCCTAATCATATAGAAAAGCTTTTGTCGTGTCCATTATTTTTATAATAATAACTAAATTGCCTTTCATAACTGATCCTAAAATTTACACAATTGTTTTTGGGGGCAATTTCCAACGCGCGTTAGATGTCCATGTTTATTATATCCATGGACATGTCTAATAGTTATTTATGTGGCTGGAGCGAACTAATTATGTACAGTCACATACATAACTTTATCTACATCCTTATCATAAGTTTCGAATGATAATCCACCTTTATTTACATTGATATCCACTAATTTTATTAAAAAAACTTCTAAATATAACAATTCAAATCAGTTGAAATTACTCAATTTGTGTAAGAATATCCTACAATAAATATGTATTGAAAAAAAAAAACAAAAAGAAGTTGACTTTATAATGTTAACATAAATGTACTGACACCGATACTTTAATGTTATCATTATGATACAGCCACAGACACCGGTTTCTTAATATAGGTCATTATCATTACATTGCCGCTTCTGAATATATAATAGGATAATTATGATATGGGAGCAGATAAAGAATTTTACGCAACGTTTGTTTAAGAGAGGTAAAAAAAACGAGGCATGACAATTTGTGGCGAAGCCATCTTCACAGGCAGGGTCCCACTGACCTGCAGAGGTCGTCAACCCAATTTCTAGCACGACTTTTACATACATCTTTTTCAGGGGGCACGAAGTGGCAGTAATATATGGAAGCTTGCCCCCCGGCACGAAGCTGGCCCAAGCCAATAAGTTTAATGACCCCGAGAGCTCTTGCAAAGTCATGGTGGCCACAGACGCTATAGGACTTGGCATCAATTTGTAAGTATTTGTTGAATAATGTTTACAGGCCTTCCTCACTCGACAGCGAGGCACGAAAATGATCCAATCATTTATTGTTATTCCAACTGCTATGCTATTCTCTTATTCACACATTCGACGCTGCGTTCATCAACGAGCTCGACGACGAGACAGCCTTCACTTCGACGTAGAGCGCAGCGCTGCGAAAAACAGCTCGTCGTCAAACTGTAGGCGGTAACTCTCGACGCAGTGTAGTTCCAGCTCACGCCGCATTCGTCGCCGAGCGCTAGTGTCGTTGAAAGTGCATTAGTGAATACCATTTTTAGGCTCGACGCTGCCGCAGCGCTGACAGCGCTGATAGCAAGGCGGTTTCCTTAGTGAATAACACTGCTGAGCGTTGTCGTTTCAAAAGGACTTATTTCCATTTTGTCAACAGTTTATTTCTCTAATAAAAACATATAACAACTGCCCATTTTTTCTATGGTAAGCACATCTGTTACGATATTGTGGGATTATCCGCATTGTAAAAAGGTAACTTCAATATCAATTTGTTTAATATAAAAACAAATTGATGTTTTCTAATCTTGAATTGATTACAGCGCCCTCTATAGCAAATTCAACGCAACGGAGAGTTGCCGAGTTTGCGGACGATTATGTGAGGCATACGTCTTAGCAGTGGTTTAAGGTTGTAGTACCTTCGAAACATAAAGTGCAGATGTCGCTAGTGATTACATTCACAATACCATTGGATAAATTCGCTGTGATCGACGGAAGGTCGTCTGGTGTAATTGGGAGCTGAGCCGTTAACTCGGAGGAGGCGGGTTCGAATCCCATGACAACCAGAGTCTTTCGCAGTTAATTTCTTCTATGGTAAGCACATTTGTTACGACATTGTGGAATTGCAGAGAATAGAAAAAATAACCTTTGAAAAGACACTCCCCAACTCTTCCCGTGGGTGTCGTAAGAGTCGACTAAGGATTACAGTATCCATGGTCATTCCTTTATTAAAGATTGATGACGGGCTTAAGCATCTGCAAACTACTGCAATCGCTAACCCGCTTGCCCAGCGTGGCGTTTATGGACATTAACTCCCAATGCGTCCGTATGCATAAGTAATAGGAGATGCCTATGTCCTGCGAGCGAACTGTAGGCTGATGTGATTTATTGTTAAGAATTATCTATAACAATAAATAAATTTAATCACAATTATTATCTTTTTATTTGGTATATGACATCTACTTTTTTTAATGTGTAGTTTAAAGTTGTGCGATCTAAAATACACAAATCCAAAATATAGGTTCTGGGTTTGAATCCCAGCGAGGGCATTATTTATGTATTTATTTATCACAAATATTTGTAATTTTGAGTTAAGTATCTATCTATATGTATCTATCTGTTATACAGTGTGTGTCTTTCATAACGACATTCCTTTTAAGGGGTGAAAGTACAAGTCTTAATGAACTGAAATTAGCATATTTAGTTAAAGTAAATAAAAAAAAAATTTTCATACAAATTAATTCGGCACGCAATGTATCAGTAATAACAATAACTAATAAATTAAACCTAACAATTGACATATGATTTCATTGAAATCTCGCTCTTAGTGAAATCCTGACAATTACAATTAATTACCTACCTATTTACATCCTACATGTCGGTGACACTTTTCGATGACAAGTCCGTCAAAAATCATGACCCTTGTTCATAAGAAAAGGACTTAACAGCTCAGGGTACCTAGCCAAGTTGCCTATGGCTATCGCTCAGTAGCGTATTTTAGTTTTCCGTCTTTGTCATTCTTTCTTATAAGTGCGACAGAGACGATTAAGCGCTAGGTAATTTTGTGTTAACTAAGAAGGCGGAATCAGATAATCGTTTTGTTTATGTATCGATTGAAAACTTCACATTGATTGAGTTGAAGTGTCAAGATAACATCAAGTTTGTTGATCAACAGACTTTCCTAATAAATTTAATAAAAATGTTTGAACTAGGTAATGTGATTTCTAAGAAGTGATAATGTATGTGCAGTGATTTTTGATACCAGTTCAGTGAATAATACGATTCAAAATGTGCTGGCTAAGACAGTAAGACACAGAAAGAATTGTTGATGTAAATTTGTTGTGCTAGTGTAGGCCAAATCTTGCATGTTTTAAATTGTAGTATTTTCTAGTAATGGATAATTCAGTAAATAATTTAACGTCGGCAATAGTTCGCAGTTACTTTAATGATTTGATCGAATTAAAATGAAAACGAAACTAGCTTTTCCTCTCAGAAACGTCAAATAAATGTTTGCATTACATTGCTGCTCGAGATTTTTATAAAAATTAATTACTCTTAAATAATAAAGGCAATCGTTATATTATTTTACTAGAATGGTTAACAACACTTTAATCTATCGTTACTTAAAAGCAATGTCGCTATCAAAGACACACGCTGTATATGTATATCGTCGCCTGGTACCCACATCACAAGTCTTAATTGAGCTTACCGTGGGACTGGGTTGTTAATATTTGGAAACCTTTTAGTAACAGACTGTACATTAACGTAAATTTATAAACATTACGATAATTATATCTCTCACGTTCTTGAAAGTAATTAAACAAAACTTTTAAGACCTAATTATCTGAGTCTTATTACGTAATGTGTCTTGGGCTATCGTGTTTGCAGTTATCTTATTCGTAGTATGTAATGTCGTGGAAAAATACTGATATTTGTCACATTAAAAGAGTTAAAATAATGAATTTGAACCCTAGGTCACTCAAGAACTATGGCAAAGTAAAATAATAAATAGTCATGTTACAATCTTACATAAATTGACCTAATCTCATAGATAACTCAATTAAGGCTTGTATTGTGGGTATTACCGATATATTGATAAGTTATTTTAAGTAGCTGTGAGCGCTGCGCTGCGTACGCTGCCCGTGTGGTGACGGCAGTAAGAATACATTTGTCACCACCCCAACTCCTCCTGCGGGTGTCGTAAAAGTCGACTAAGGGATAGTGTTACTGACCATTATTTGATAAAAGATTGATGATGGGCAGCAGCGTTATCCTAGTGGACACATTACTGCGATCGCCAATCCGCTTGGTGATTATGGGCATTTACCTCCTAATGCGTCTATACGCATAGAACTATGGACTATATTAACTTTAATAGGAGAGGCCTACGTCTAGCAGTGGACTATCATAGGCTCATGATGATGATGATTTTAACTAGGTATCTTTTCTGAAATATTCCGAATTTTGGTTACCTGCACTACTACACGCTTTGTGCAGTGCAGGGACCAGGCTATTGTTGTAAAATGTCGCACCATTATTAATTTGAAATTTGAATATTGTCACACTGACAGTACTGACACTTGTCCAGTCCAGAATTTAGTACCTCGAAAATGTAACTTACAGAAATGAAAAGAGGACTAAATAATACGAACAATAATTTAACACATGGAAGAATTGGACACCATTTCACAGTTTTGACAAATAAAGCTCTAATCATGTGGTGATAATAAAGAAATAAATAAATAAATATCTGGGACATCTTACACAAATCAACCTAGTCCCACGGTAAGCTCAATTAAGGTTTGTGATGTGGGTACCAGGCGACGATATATATAATAGATAGATACATACAGATACTTAAATACACAGACAGCCATGACCAAGGAACAAATGTTTGTGATAAATAAATACACAAATAATGCCCTCGCCAGGATTCGAACCCGGAAACCCGGAATCTCCAGCTTCGTAGGCAGGGTCACTACCGACTAGGCTACGGAGGCTGATGGATGGAAAATAAATTTTGCAATAAAATATTTAGATATTTGTTTAATATAACAATCACTTATTTCTAAAATTGTTTGAGGTATGTTTGAGGTTTGAGGTACACACGTCACATTAAACTCTATTCAATGGTAATAAAGTCGAAAGGTAGAACACATTTTATATTCACTGTACCTAATATGAAAATACATCCTGTATATTAAAAATTAACTATTTTCTTTATAGGAGTATACGGAGGATAATATTCTACTCGCTGATAAAACCTGTGATAAACGAAGATGGCGACAAAGAAATGGACGTTATAAGTATATCGCAAGCTTTGCAAATTGCAGGTAATATTATATTTCTCAAACATGCAGTGATATATTTTCTTTACGTTCCTTAAAATAGATTCGGAAGTCGCTTTTAGGGCGCAGTAACTCACTGGGATGGAAATGGAATTTCAAAACACTTTTCACAAACTTTTTGCAAAGTAACTTTTTTTAATTTCGACAACATTGTCATTTTTTTTTGTATTTCTTTGCATGTTTGAGAAAAGCACTATACGTGCCTCGGCGTGAAAACGGATTCCCGGCCTCGTTACCTATCCGCATATACCAACTTGGCCGGAAATCCTCATTTTCCCGGCCTCTGATGTAATGTATTATTGTTACTCTTACATAAAAATAATGTATTCCACTGTAAGAATTTTGTTGTAAGTGTACTCATAACTGGCTAAAAGCATCATATTCATAAAAATCATAAACGTTTACTAACTTAGCAAACCACTAAGTATTGTTTATCCCTTTCGGTCTTATGTATATTCAAATCCAGAACCTCCAGCTGTCCTGTGTTTATACACAAAATACAGGCCGTTAGCCGTTTACCATCTAAGCTCCCAATTGGAACCTTAAAATGTATTTATGTTTCATTAGTGGAATCAGTTATAGGTTACTCTCTGGATTGCTATGGCCTCACCTTTAAAACAAATTAAGAAAAAATAGACAAATTGCAAATTAGATTTCTCAAACTATTAGTCGACAGTAAAACCAAAAATAAATACAAACATGATTATTATAAGTTATTTAAAGTATGCAAAATTCTTCCGGCAACTCTGAAACACAAATATTTATTACTAATCTAGCCATAACCATGGCACCCGATCTGTAGCAGCAGGTAAGTATGCTGTTCCCAGAGTAAGCAATTACTATGGGGATAGGCTCATCGAAAAGCGCTTGCCATACTTACTTAACACCTTACCTGCGGCTATTAGAGCCGAGAAAAACAAAACTAGATTTAAGAAAGCCCTGTTACAACATTATCTCGAGAGTATTTAAACACCATCTTTTATTCTTTCACTTTGCCTAAATTTCTATGTAAATTCGACACTTCTACTTCTGTACTTCACTGTTTTTAATGTATTGTAGAGACTCACGGATCCCACAATCAAACTGTTCAAACAGTTTTGTGGGACAAATTATTTAGTTTATGTTGTAATCCCGTATCTTACAGAACAAATAAATAATAAATGTAAAAATGATGGCCGGCGAAAGTTTTTTTTTTGTTTTACGTACCTAAACTTTACAATACATCCATGTTTTACCGCAGGTCGCGCCGGCCGCTACGGGAGCGCCTGGGAGACCGGATACGTGACCACATACAGACCGGAAGACCTGCCCACGCTTAAAGAGTTACTCAACAAACCCCCAGACCCGGTGACTCAGGCCGGGCTGCATCCCACTTCTGAACAGATGGAGTTGTACGCCTATCATCTACCTCACGCTAGTCTTAGTAGCCTAATGGTGAGTTTATTGACGTTAATGACCCTATGACCTTAGAAAGGCCCTTAATTACTACTATTATCCGGACGCAGTCATTTGGATCTACATCCCACTTCTGAAGAAGCTTATGCCAGTCTTTAGTCAGTAAGTGCATTGACTGTTAAGATTGTTATGATCCCATACAAACTGTGTCTATACAATATACCCTCAATTAAGAAAAAACAAGAGTTCAATATACCCTCAAATCATTGTTAAACAGTGACCTATCCCACTTCTGAATTTGTGAATGAATATATTGAGTATTATGACATGACCAACCAGCTGCGTAAAAAAGTACTCTAAGCGCCTAATAGGCTGTAAGACCCAGTTAGTGGAGGTCTCTAATTTTGAACATAAAGGAAGACCTGCCTACCTGAACAAATAGAGCTCATGCGAGTCTTACCAGACCTAAGAAGGACTTAAGGTAAGTGCACTGACTGTTAAAAGATTGTTATGATTCTATACAAGTCAGAAGATCCACGAACAAGAGTTCAATATACCCTCAAATCATTGTTAAACAGTGACCTATCCCACTTCTGAATTTTTGAATGAATATATTGAGTATTATGATATGACCAACCAGCTGCTCGAAAAAATACTCTAGGCGCCTAATCGGCTGTTAAATCCAGTTAGTGGAGGTCTCTAATTTTGAACACATAAAAGGAAGACTTGCCCACGCTTAAAGAGCTGCTTAGCAAACCCCCAGACCCGGTGAGTCTCTTCTAAACAGATGGAGCTGTATGCCTATCATCTACCTCACGCTAGTCTTAGTAGCCTTATGGTGAGTTTATTGACCTTGAGGACACATATGACCTTAGAAAGACCTTAAACTTAACGAACTCTATTATCTGGACGCGGTCATTTGGATGTTCATCGCACTTCTGAACTTTAGAGTTTACGCGCGAGTTTAGAGGCTAAAGCGTTTACAGGCAGAAAGGGGAAGACCTCCGCTCCGAGTCGTTTCTGGTGCAAAAGCTCTCTATTGTTATACAACGCGGCAACGCTGCTAGCGTTATGGGCACTTTTGCACCAGGAATGACAAGAGGGGTAGGGGGAAATTAGTGAATTGTATTTTTATTTTTATTTGATTGTGTGTTTTAAGATAGGTTTGATTTAACTGTATTTTTTTAATATTTTCTTATAAGTTAAAATTAGTTAATATACGCGAGTTTATCCGTTTTCATAGATTTATTTCATGTATTTTTTTTACTTTAGAGTTGCCTAACTAAAGTGATTAATATTAACAAACTGACATTTTCAAATATACTTTGTGTATGTCTAACTAATTCACATACGTACAAGGTGAAATTTGAATGGTTGTTATCCGTTTAAAAATAAGATTTTTTGTTTCACGTAAAAAAAAAACAATTTTTCTATGGAGCAGGTCTTTAAAATTAGCCGATCTTCCAAGAAAATCAATATTTTCTCTGAAACAAAAAAACTTCTGAAACACAACTGAACATGCCCTTAAATTGATAACAACCATCAAAATTATTTTTGTCTTAAGCGTTAACGCTTGAATCCCTCATTTCGCTCAAGATTCCACTTTAGAAATCCCCGCTTCATTCGGCCTTGAACGCCCTCGTCGAAAATATATCACTTTGGTCCCTTGTGACACAATCTACTATAAACCTGTTTGTTACAGGACATATTCGTGCACCTCTGCACGGTAGACGACTCGCTATACTTCATGTGCAATACGGAAGCGTTCAAGTTCCTAGCGGAGATGATTCAGCATGTGCCGCTGCCTCTACGAGCGCGCTACGTGTTCTGCTGTGCGCCGATCAACAACAAGCTACCTTTCGTCTGCGCTACCTTCCTCAAGGTAGGGTTTTTTTCTACTTTTTCCGGCCGACTAGTGACCTAAAGGTAGATAGGTAGGTCCTTTCTTCTTCTTTTTACAACACTGACAGATGAAGCTGGAGCATTCCAGAACAATAGCTGACTCTTCGTTCCGTCCAATATTCTTAGTACATCTTTCGTTTCTGCATTGTCGCTTTTCTTTTGTTTCTTCTGTAACTTTTTGAACTAGCGTTACAGAGATAAACTTTTGTCAGCCTCCGTAGCCTAGTTGGTAGTGACCCTGTCTACGAAGCTGGAAGTTTCGAATCCCGGCGAGGGCATTATTTGTGTATTTATTTATCACAAATATTTGTTCCTTGGTCATGGATGTGTATGTATTTAAGTATCTATTATATATATCGTCGCCTGGTACCCACATCACAAGCACTAATTGAGCTTACCGTGGGACTGGGTCGATTTGTGTAAGATGTCCCAAGATATTTATTTATTTTTTTTATTTAAACTAGACCAATATCTTGAAACTAAGAAGTATAGCTACTGCTTAGTGGGGTAAGTTCCAATCCCAGATAGATAAAGCTAGTGAATCCGAGGACAATAGCGAAAGCTTCAAACGACTTTTCGTTGTGTGTGTTTCTTTTGTTATTTTTTTCTAGTATTTATTTATTCAAAGACTACAGTTAAAATTAAGATGGAAGAATCATGTCCATCGACAAGATGCCCTTCGCCTGTGCCACCTTTCACATGGTAGGTTTTTTTCTACTTTTTCTGGCCATGTACTAGTGACTTAAATGAAGGTAGGTTTTTCCTGCTTTTTCCAATGCCAGACAGATGAAGCTAAAGCGTGGAAAAACTAACAAGATGAACACAAATTGAATCGCATCAACAGCCACAGGGGGCCTGTTATTTTTTTTTGCATTTATTTATACAGAGATAGACTACAGTTAAAACATTCGAGAACAATAATGATTAATTCTTCATCCAAAAGTCTTTCCGATGGGTTATTCAGTTACTAGTTGTTAGTGGACGTGGTGGAGGTATGGTGACGGCAATAAGAATACATTTGTCACCACCCCAACTCCTCCTGCGGGTGGCGTAAGAGTCAACTAACGGATTGAAGTGTCACTGACTTGATAGAAGATTGAAGATGGGCAGCAGCGTCATCATAGTGGACACATTACTGCGATCGCCAATCCGCTTGCCCAGCGTAGCGATTATAGGTATTTACCTCCTAATGCGTTTATACGCATAGTTAATAGGAGAGGCAACGTGGGGAATAGGGGACGTCCAACAATGGACTATTATAGGCTGATGATGATGAGGGGAGATAAAAAATATAATTGATCACGGCTCCGAGGACACCTTGGTAGTGAAGAATTTATCAAATCCCCCTTTGTTTGTAAATCAATAACTATTCCCTTCTTTCCAGATGGTCCGCCAATACAGCCGAAACGAGCCAATCACGAAGAACTGGCTATCCAACACTGTTGACTGGCCACTGCCGTCTCCCAAAACGATCATGGATCTGGTGCATCTAGAGGCGGTGTTTGATGTTCTTGAGCTGTATTTATGGCTGAGGTAAGTTTAAACTTAGAGCCACAGTAACTTCAATTACGGCAGGGTTAGTAAGTGAGGTTTTCGGGTTGTAAATGGGCAAGTTTTAAAAAAGTGTATAATATTTCGAAATCACGTAAAATATAGTAGGTTGAACCAATGCTTCAGAAACTTGAAATACTTCCCAAAAAAATCGTCTCGAAAACGTCGCTTGTATGTAATTTTTGACCACTTTGTATGTGTACGCTGTCGATTGGCCATTGCCATCTCCCAAAATTATCATGGATATAGTGCATCTAGAAGCAGTGTTTGATATCCTTGAGCTGTATTTATGGCTAAAGTCAGTTTTGGACAATCCTACTCAAATAAGGTACAGGTGTAGTGAGAAATTACTTGTTCGTAAACACATGCTGTTTCAGGCAGTGTCACCGAGTCTGACTGAAGTAGCATGACAGCTATTACTGTCAGTCTCAGTGAGATAGACTGAAACAGCATGACGTTGACGAACGTTTCCGAAGGCAAGTCATTTCTCACTACATCTGTATGTTCATTTGTTCAATGATGGGCGTTAAAAGAAATTATTTTACATTATCCACGACATAATATACGAAGAAATGATTACCAAAATGTAGATTACAGTAATTTTTGTACAGAATTTGTACAGCTTTATAGTGGCGATCGTTTTGACAGTTCAAAAAGGCTTTTAATAAATACAAAATTTTACATCATAATTGTTTACAGTAACACGATTGACGCGATCGTGATCTTTATTATGATCAGAGATCGGATGGATTTGCGACATCTATCGCGAAAATCTATCTCGCGGCGACATACTGACATACCAATCATGTGCTAACCATAATGTATTGTCTATTTGAATATGTCACTGCTGGAAACAATAGGTTTTACCTATAGCGTTGTTTGTCCACAGTTACCGGTTCCCCGATATGTTCCCGGACGTGAAGCTAGTCCGAGAGATGGAGACAGAATTAGACGCCATCATACAGCAGGGAATATTCCAGATAACAAGGTAAGAACATCCACAAGTGCTATGGACTTAATCGAAATACGGCGATATATAAAAATGGCCTTCAATAGTCACAAAAATACCGACTTCAATTGAACTCCTAGATCTCAGCATCAGACCTTCGGCTTGGGCTTTACTTTCTCACTTGCTTACAAGTTCTTATTTACCGCTCTTAATGTACTGTTAAAAATCGTATTCTGTATCCATCGACATATAAATCTACAATCATAATTCGATAAATGAAAAGTCTAATAGTCCTCAAAAGTGCTAGGGACTTTAAATCTGAGAATATCGGGCTCTGTTAACCGTAATATATAATAAATGATCGAACCATTTACCAGCCTCTAGCCTAAGAGGTCCTATGAGAAGTCCCGGCTCTACTGATAACCGTAATAAAACTAATAAATGATCGGATCATTTACCGGGCCTTCGCCTAAGAAGTGCTATGAGAATTCCCGCTCTGCTGATAAATATTTACCAGCTCGCCTAAGTGACATAGTCATAAAAGTGACGCTTGCAGGTTGCTCCGTAACTCTGAGCAAGTTCTCCGAGAGGACAATCAAGACGCATCTCAGTCCCGACACAGGAAGACACGCCATCACGCGAGAGATGAGGCTAAAGGGAAGCTCTCCGATATGCTCGTATCCAAGGTTAGTACTTCAATAAATGAGGGTTATAAGGAACTTAGGGCAAGTGGCTCGAGAGGACAATGTAGACACGTCTCAGTCCCGACACAGGAAGATTCTGGCGTGAGAGATGAAGCTATAGGGAAGCTCTCCGAAATGCTCGTCTCCAAGGTTAGTACTTCAATAAATGAGGGTTATAAGGAACTTGGGTCAAGTGGTTCGAGAGGACAATGAAGGCACGTCTCAGTCCCGACATAGGAAGATTCTGGCGTGAGAGATGAAGCTAAAGGGAAGCTCTCCGAAATGCTCGTCTCCAAGGTTAGTACTTCAATAAATGAGGGTTATAAGGAACTTAGGGCAAGTGGTTCGAGAGGACAATGTAGACACGTCTCAGTTCCGACACAGGAAGACACGTCATCACGCGAGAGATGAGGCTAAAGGGAAGCTCTCCGAAATGCTCGTCTCCAAGGTTAGTACTTCAATAAATGAGGGTTATAAGGAACTTAGGGCAAGTGGTTCGAGAGGACAATGTAGACGCGTCTCAGTCCCGACATAGGAAGATTCTGGCGTGAGAGATGAAGCTAAAGGGAAGCTCTCCGAAATGCTCGTCTCCAAGGTTAGTACTTCAATAAATGAGGGTTATAAGGAACTTAGGGCAAGTGGTTCGAGAGGACAATGTAGACACGTCTCAGTCCCGACACAGGAAGACACGCCATCACGCGAGAGTCCAAAGGGAAGCTCTCTGAAATGCTCGTCTCCAAGGTTAGTACTTCAATAAATGAGGGTTATAAGGAACTTAGGGCAAGTGGTTCGAGAGGACAATGTAGACACGTCTCAGTCCCGACACAGGAAGACACGCCATCACGCGAGAGTCCAAAGGGAAGCTCTCTGAAATGCTCGTTTCCAAGGTTAGTACTTCAATAAATGAGGGTTATAAGGAACTTAGGGCAAGTGGTTCGAGAGGACAATGTAGACACGTCTCAGTCCCGACACAGGAAGACACGCCATCACGCGAGAGTCCAAAGGGAAGCTCTCTGAAATGCTCGTCTCCAAGGTTAGTACTTCAATAAATGAGGGTTATAAGGAACTTAGGGCAAGTGGTTCGAGAGGACAATGTAGACACGTCTCAGTCCCGACACAGGAAGACACGCCATCACGCGAGAGTCCAAAGGGAAGCTCTCTGAAATGCTCGTCTCCAAGGTTAGTACTTCAATAAATGAGGGTTATCAGGAACTTAGGGCAAGTGGCTCGAGAGGACAATGTAGACACGTCTCAGTCCCGACACAGGAAGACACCTCATCACGCGAGAGTCCAAAGGGAAGCTCTCTGAAATGCTCGTCTCCAAGGTTAGTACTTCAATAAATGAGGGTTATAAGGAACTTAGGGCAAGTGGTCCGAGAGGACAATGAAGACATGTCTCAGTCCCGACACAGGAAGATTCTGGCGTGAGAGATGAAGCTAAAGGGAAGCTCTCCGAAATGCTCGTCTCCAAGGTTAGTACTTCAATAAATGAGGGTTATAAGGAACTTAGGGCAAGTGGTTCGAGAGGACAATGTAGACGCGTCTCAGTCCCGACATAGGAAGATTCTGGCGTGAGAGATGAAGCTAAAGGGAAGCTCTCCGAAATGCTCGTCTCCAAGGTTAGTACTTCAATAAATGAGGGTTATAAGGAACTTAGGGCAAGTGGTTCGAGAGGACAATGTAGACACGTCTCAGTCCCGACACAGGAAGACACGCCATCACGCGAGAGTCCAAAGGGAAGCTCTCTGAAATGCTCGTCTCCAAGGTTAGTACTTCAATAAATGAGGGTTATAAGGAACTTAGGGCAAGTGGTTCGAGAGGACAATGTAGACACGTCTCAGTCCCGACACAGGAAGACACGCCATCACGCGAGAGTCCAAAGGGAAGCTCTCTGAAATGCTCGTTTCCAAGGTTAGTACTTCAATAAATGAGGGTTATAAGGAACTTAGGGCAAGTGGTTCGAGAGGACAATGTAGACACGTCTCAGTCCCGACACAGGAAGACACGCCATCACGCGAGAGTCCAAAGGGAAGCTCTCTGAAATGCTCGTCTCCAAGGTTAGTACTTCAATAAATGAGGGTTATAAGGAACTTAGGGCAAGTGGTTCGAGAGGACAATGTAGACACGTCTCAGTCCCGACACAGGAAGACACGCCATCACGCGAGAGTCCAAAGGGAAGCTCTCTGAAATGCTCGTCTCCAAGGTTAGTACTTCAATAAATGAGGGTTATCAGGAACTTAGGGCAAGTGGCTCGAGAGGACAATGTAGACACGTCTCAGTCCCGACACAGGAAGACACCTCATCACGCGAGAGTCCAAAGGGAAGCTCTCTGAAATGCTCGTCTCCAAGGTTAGTACTTCAATAAATGAGGGTTATAAGGAACTTAGGGCAAGTGGTCCGAGAGGACAATGAAGACATGTCTCAGTCCCGACACAGGAAGATTCTGGCGTGAGAGATGAAGCTAAAGGGAAGCTCTCCGAAATGCTCGTCTCCAAGGTTAGTACTTCAATAAATGAGGGTTATAAGGATCTTAGGGCAAGTGGTTCGACAGGACAATGTAGACATGTCTCAGTCCCAACATAGGAAGATTCTGGCGTGAGAGATGAAGCTAAAGGGAAGCTCTAAGAAATGCTCGTCTCCAAGGTTAGTAACTTCAATAAATGAGGGTTATAAGGAACTTAGGGCAAGTGGTTCGAGGGGACAATGAAGACACGTCTCAGTCCCGACACAGGAAGACACGCCATCACGCGAGAGTCCAAAGGGAAGCTCTCTGAAATGCTCGTCTCCAAGGTTAGTACTTCAATAAATGAGGGTTATAAGGAACTTAGGGCAAGTGGCTCGAGAGGACAATGTAGACACGTCTCAGTCCCGACACAGTTTTTTTTATTCTGGAGCAGTTATCTCCGAAAATATTAACTTTAGAAAAAAACTTTCTTCTATGACCCTTACTCTTTTTAAGAAACCTATTCAATGATACCACATACTATAGGATTACAACAAATAAAAAAATATGCTCACTTCACCAGCCATACCCGAAAAAAAAATTTTTTCTACGTTTTATTGTACCACTCTGTTGGCATGATTAATATGTATACGTGTACCGAATTGCAGCTTTCTAGTACTAACTGCCAATGAGCTATAGCTAGCTAGCTATGCGGACAGACGGACATGGCGAAACTATAAGGGTTCCTTGTTTACTACGAAACCCTAAACAGATGTTGATTTAACTTGCCAGTCATCATGCCTATTGTATGTTCTTTTTTCTAGGGCCTAATAACTCCACAAATGCTGAAGAAACTGCAGCAAGAACTATCTTCAGACAAGAAACCTGAAACAGTGAGAGGGAAAATCAACAGAAATCGAAGGAAATGAGTATACACGAGTTGTATGTACGAGTAGTTGTGGATCAATGTCGAATGAATGTGAAATAAAGTGATGTAACATGAGCATGCCTTTTAATCATCGTTTTATTAATAAAGTTCGATAATTAGATTCATTATACAGTGTGAAAATTGCACAATGCCCCAAAGCTCACGTAGGTAAACTACTTAAAAATGGTATAACGGGTGCACCCGTTCCACAAAAAAGTCTACTTTGTCGGGAACGTGATGGCTATGACAGCTACCTAAAAATATATAGAGAGTGAGAGATTTCTCTGTCTATTAATACACGTACCAGGTTATAAAATTAAGTTACAACTAAAATTGTATTCTTTACTTCCTTAAAAGTATGCGAAAAATGGCGTCACGTGCCCGACATTCTCGTCGCACCAACGATAATATTTTTTGATTACAAAATAAAACAATCGTCAATCGACTACAAAAAGGAACGGACTGTATACGACCAGCGCAATCCAATAGGGTTGGCAAATAACATAAATAAAAAATCTAATCAATAAGATTTACTTAACCCTAGAACCACTAAAGTGACTGACCTGCGACCATATATAACATGGACGTCTAATGCCAGCTCCAAAATGCCCCCAAAACCAATTGTTCAATTGTGCCAAGATGGGCAGGACATAGCGCTTTTCTTAACTCCGCTCATATTTCGGCGCAACATCTTTGACAAATGTTTATTGAATATAGCCACTCAAAACTTTGATGGACCAATCACAAGTATTTTTAAATTGCGGTTTAAGTTTTTATAGGTTGACATTCAAATTCAATGACTTGATGCATTAAAGACGGGGTGACACTTGTCAACTAAAATTCAGGACCGTTATTGAAAGGCAATTTAGTATGGCGTGCGGCTTCCATGTTTTATTTGTTCGTAGTGACTGAGTAACTGACTTCATGACACCTAAAGGTGTTCTTGGTATTTTTTTAAATGACTCATGGCCACAGACTAGCCAAGGGCAAAGACGTATTGTGTAAGGGTATTGTGGGCACGACACCTAGTGACACCTTTAGTTGTTCTTGACGTTCCAAATCCTTGCCCAACTTGACAATTATGGTTATTTAGTATTTCCCCCTATAGATAATGGGAGAGGCCTATGTCCAACGGTGGACTGAGATAAATAGGCTGAAGTGATGATGATGATAGTATTGATTGCACCTATACCATTGTTCGTAGTATCAAAAATCCGTCTTTTAAGATTAAAGTAGCGATTTACCTAAATGAGTTGTTTTTGAAAACAAATTTGCCCCTTGGGTTATCACTATTGGAGGTAAAAAAAATATTAACCTACATTTTTAAAGTAAAAACAAACTTCGAGAAAGATAAAAGTTTACAAGTAAGTATAAGAAATGTATGCACTGCATTCTTTACTCGGCTGTGGCTGCGTGATTAACTAAAATATGAAATTTTAAAAACATCAAAAAACATGGCTTGCGTAAAATATTTACTTTCTTTGTGGCTGATTGCTGCTCCGATGATATTAGGTAAGATATATTTATAAAGCCGACTAATAAAAATTTAAAAGTGTATAATTAAATAAAACTATTTTAAAGGAAATTGCGTAGGTATTGGTTAATTCATTTACTACTTTATATTTATTATTGTAAAGTATTCGAAAACGGGATGTAATAAAATTAAACAAATTAATATACGCAATATTGTCAGCCTCCATAGCCTAGTTGGTAGTGACCCTGCTTACGAAGCTGGAGGTTCCGGGTTCGAATCCCGGCGAGGGCATTCTTTGTGTATTTATTTATCACAAATGTTTGTTCCTTGGTCATGGTTGTCTATGTATTTAAGTATCTATATGTATCTATCTATTATATATATCGTCGCCTGGTACCCACGTCACAAGCCTTAATTGAGCTTACCGTGGGACTAGGTCGATTTGTGTAAGATGTCCCAAGATATTTATTTATTTATTTATTTATTTAATATTTAATCCGTGAAAAGAGTTTTATCTAGTAATACGAAGAAAATATTATAGAAAGTGTTGAAAATTTTGGATAAGTGTAGTAATAGTTTATTTAAAGATTATAAGTTCTTACCCCCTTATTCATAAACGTTTGTTAACTTAACAAGCCGCTAATAATTGTTTGTGCCTTTCGGTCTTAACAATGTGTCCATAAGAGCAAAAGGGACAAACAATTATTAGCGGCTTGTTAAGTTAACAAACGTTTATGAATAAGGGGGTTAATCATTAAGAATATTTAGTCACAACAATTCTTATTTGTTTTCACTTTATCTTGGTTTATTCTTTTATGATTTTTAATGATAAAATATTTTCCAAAAATAAAATAGAAACTTTCGATTCGATATAAACGTCACAGATGAGTTTTAGTAGCCTTAATTAGGTAATTAAACTATAAAGAATTGCTTTCAGTTTGCTGCTCAATTTTTATATAGGTAGGTTCCGTAGATCAATCATCCAAGCATATGATGAATGAATTTTTATAATATTTAGGTAGTTTTTCTGCACGTTCTGGTTCTTATGTTATGAGTATAACTGTTTTACTGTTTCTTCGCATAATTAATTGTAATATTTTTCTATATACCTACAGACCTAACTCTTGCAGAAAAGGCCACTTGGCTACCTCGTGTAGAAAAGGACACTAGACCTTTTAGGGCTTGTGAAATGACCAATTATCACCATAGTGATACTCATAACATAAGAACTAGAACGTGCAGAAAAACTACCTAAATACTATAAAAATTCATTCATCAAATATGCTCGGATGATTGATCTACGGAACCTACCTATATAAAAATTGTGCAGCAAACTGAAAGCAATCCTTTATAGTTTCGGACAAATCATGTGTAATTTTTTGTTACTCTCGAATCTGCTGAACAGCATTATAGCCAGTAAAAAATCTTTACTTTTTTATAAAATACTTTTTAAATACTCTAAGTTTTAAAACTTCGCGAACATTTACCTCGCAGTTGGCAAACAAGTACGTAAATTCAAGTTTTATTAAAAGGCTTTAGTTGGCAAAAAATTACAAGACATATTGGCTAGGGGAGGGGGGTCCAGAAAATATCACCAAATATTATGGGGGATGGGGGGGTCTAAAACAGGCCAAAATCGTATGACGTGATTAATGGACAAGACCTTACTTGCCCGAGTTGCAACAGTTGTATCATAAATAACTATTCCAGCGAACCCAGCCTCCAATGTGGTGGCGAAGTCGACGGTAGACATCGGTATCAGCAAACTACGGCTGGCAGCGGGGGAGAGTCGGACCATCACGTGCAACCCTGGCGGCAATCCATTACCAACCATTAAGTGGGCTAAGGTAGGCACTGAAATAGGCAGCATCTTTACGTAGGCTTTACATACATCAGGCAGGCGTACATCGTTACTAATGTAGCCGAAAAAATTACCTTATTATTTTTAAAAGACCTTTTCATCGATACCCCACAGGCCCACACTATAGGATTACAGCAAAATAAAAATAATCATCTCCACTTTACTACTAAGGCACTGGTAAATATTGTCCATGAGTGCAATTTAATAAATAAATTATGATGATGATAAATAAATAAATGGTCTCACCGCGAGCTACCGTCTCTCTTTTACTTAATACACGGGAGTGCGTATTTTTTCGTGTTTCATAGCTTAGTAGCTCACGGTGAGACCAGTGCCTAAGGGAGGTACAGTCAAGTGCAAAAAAAAGTATCGAAAGAATCCGTTCATAAATATGTTACGACGTTCTTATTACACAGAATTAGAGTGCACTGGGACATATTTTTAAACGTTTTTGTATACCCCTTATTTTGTCTTCGACTGTACCCAAACTGAGCTATGCTGCGGACAAACAGACGGACCGGACATGACGAAACTATAAGGGTTCCTAAAAAGGAACATAATATCTTTAACAAGTTTGATTGCAGTGACAAGCCATGGAGTAGTTTTTTGATCTTCATTACAGATATTAGATTCAGTAAGTTTTATTTTATTTTAGACCGGAGGAACGTTCGGGCCAAGAACCTATCAAAACGGCAACGCCCTGTTTATATACGACGCTGATGTCAGAGACGGGGGGGTCTACTCCTGTCTTGGTCTGGTCGATCGGAGGATCGTCGCTCAACAACACCTAACTGTTGAGATCGGTAAGATTTTCTAATTTTACACAGCTTCCCAAAAAAGGGTATTGTTTTCAGGGTTCATCACATCACATCACATCATCAGCCTATGATAGTCCACTGCTGGACGTAGGCCTCTCCTATTAACTATGCGTATAGACGCATTAGGAGGTAAATGCCCATAATCGCCACGCTGGGCAAGCGGATTGGCGATCGCAATAATGTGTCCACTATGATGACGCTGCTGCCCATCATCAATCTTTTATCAAATAATGGTCAGTGACACTTCAATCCCTTAGTCGACTCTTACGACACCCGCAGGAGGAGTTGGGGTTCATCATTAGGCTATATTATTATGACATCACGTTGAAAACAACATGGCGGCCTATAGACAAAATTTTGTCTGATTCAGAAAAATAAACGTGTAAGAAATCTAGCGAGTAGGTAGGGTATCAAAATTAAGTGCTTTATACAACGATTACTCGATTACGAATATCGATGTTATTAATTTTAATTTATAATTTATTTATTTTTTACTCTTGAATGTGCTATGGACAATGTCTGAAATAAATGATTTGATTTGATTTGATTTGATGTTTGTGTGACTCAACATCGTATGTCCAGGGTGTATGGCTCATCCTCTTATATGAAATGTATGCATTTTGTATAAAAAAAATTCTGACACAACCTCGTAAGCCTTTATACGAGGTTGAGTCACACAGCCAGCGATATATACTATATACATGACGGAAGGTGTTTTTTTTACTTTGTTCTAGTTTTTCAACACACAGGTTAGTAAGTATTGTTCTTTCGTGCTAAGACAGAAGGTACCTATCTATGTGACAAAGTTTTAAAAACAACGACGGTGACAAACAAGTGTAGGTACAACTCGCAAAGTTGCCTAACGTCGGTCTTTAAATACCTACGCCGTACGTACGTATTCTTCATAATCTTTGCAAGAGGTGAAAGTTACATAAATACAGTTCTAGGTTATCTAAGGTCTTCCTAAATATAATCTTAGGTTACCTTAGGTCGGTTCGCGTAACGATATCTACCTAAGTAGGTATGTTACAGTCATGTCTAAAAATAATATACCTACGTATCTACTTATTACTTATACCTGTCAACGCATTATATTATTAAAAAGTACATCTGAGGCAGAAAGAACTTTGGAGCTGATACCCCTATGATATTACAATTGATAAATGAATAGGAATAGGTAATAATTAAGACACTTCACAATTTCGCTGTTTGCCTCTCTAACGCACGCACGTATTGGCTAGAAAGAGAGGCAAACAGCGCAATTGTAAATTGTAACTTTATAAAACGCGACCAAGGTGTCAAAGTTAAAATTTAGTTGAAGTGGGTGACGTCACTGGTTGTTTTGTTTTAGAACAACTGTACCCTACAGTGAGTCCCAGCGTGCGATTCCTGGGTCTCCAGCCAGGGGCTACCGGGTTTGTGGACTGCACCCCAGCTGGTTCCCCACTACCACGTGTTCAATGGACCAAGGTGAGATAGTACCACAAGGGTTGCAAACTAACACCCTTATTCATATTATAAAACTGCGATTAGAATGGGATTCGAAAGTGTTAAACTAAAAGTCTGGTGCACAGTCGGTACTATACACCGTGTTTTTATTGATTTCCGTTAAATTTAAGGGGAGCTTATTTATGTCAAAAATAATCAATTTCTCTAAGAAACGAGTATCTTAACTCTTACTGTTATTGAGTTATTAAAAAAATAAATTTAATGATTGAACAAGTGTATTGTAACCTTTATTACATCCTAATGTTACTTATTTTGACAAGTGCCGTCAGCAGCCGTCAGTCGCCTGAGATCTTATTCTTAAGGTTCTCTCACACTTGCCATTACAATTACTATGTATGAAAACGAAAAGAAATATTTTTTACGAAATTAACAAAAGCCGATATACCAGGCAACTTCTATTAATGTCCCATGTTACCTGTCCAATTTAATGGAAATCAATAAAAACACGGGGTATATTATTATCTTGTAAGCCCGTAAGACTTGGGAGCGTACAACATGGTTAACGGACCAAATACGTGTGTGTCAGTAACAGCTGACCAGAGACAATAATGTCATTCATAAAGAAGAGGTTCTATTTCGATAAATACCTCAGCAGAAAGTACTGTTGACACAAAAGTGTTTAAGGCAATCTAAGATATATTCATAGTTATATTCATATATTCGTAGTTTAAGTGCAGAGACTTACAGACAATAGATTTATTAATCACTCACTATCTATAAACAACTATTTCCTTAGTAAATGTTGTGTCAACAGTACTTTAAAATCCCTTTCTGATTCCAGTTTGATAATAAACGTCACCGTTCATAATTCTTGTACCGCCCGTGGTACAACACAATGTTTTTCATCACACCTGTGATGCAAAAAAGTAAATAAAACAATATATTTTCACAAAACTACTCTAAAATGGTCTAAATCAGGGATGACTTAATTTCATCATTTTCATAAAAGAAATCTCGGCGTGCGCCGGACCGCGCTAGTGCGACGTAATGTTGTATGAAAATCCTTAACGGCCTACTAGGACGTAATGACGCACCTACACAGCGCATCACCGCAGCGTATTGGCGCACGCGCCGAACAGGTGTGATGAAAAATCGTTTTTAAATATAAAATACCTACCTACAGATACAGATACATGTAGATACTTAAATACATAGACAGCTACGACCAAGGAACAAATCTTTGTGATAAATAAATACACAAATAATTCCCTCGCCGGGATTCGAACCCGGAACCTCTAGCTTCATAGGGCGGTCAACCAACGTAACCTAGGCTGACAAATTATACTTTTGAATTGTCTTACAGGGAGAAGGTCGCTTCAACAACGGGACTGTTCAAGTTGGCAATAAGTTGATAATAGCCGACGCGCAATATAACGACCAAGGGATATACGTGTGTAACGGAATCGTGGACTCAGCTGTAGTCTGGAGTGCTTCTGTTAAAGTCGAGCTCATCAAAAGTGAGTTATTTTATCGTCAAACCCCCTTTGGCACTGGTCTCACCGCGAGCTACTAAACTATAAACACGAACAAAAGATACGCACTAAAAAGAGATACGCCGATACTCGACAGGCGGTGATATCTAGACATGCCCTAATCAAACTTCCAACGCACCCACCCACAGAGCTATAGAACTAATTAATAACTTTTTAGCTATGATTCAAAATGCCGACATTTTTTCTGATAGATGGACACAACTTAGACGAAAAATTAACCATTACCTTAACCCTTTACCGCATATCGTGACAAATTTGGGACGCTCGATATTTTCAACTACCACACTATTTTAACACATTATCTGTGTATCAACTTTACATTTAAATACTAGCTAGATATATAAATTACCAATTAGGGTAGTTATTAAACATTGAATCTTTCGCAATGTTACAAAAAATGATTTTAGAAAGTCAGTTGCAGAGATTCTGTGAACAGAGGAAGGCAGCCGTTTTTTGGACGCAGTTTTATTAAACATAAATCAAAGTTTTGGTGAATTTACAGTTGTTAGTATACAGTGACATGAATCCCCAACATTTTTACAGCAGTCGACGTAAGTAATTATATTTACATTACATTAATTTATTTAATTAAATTTTGTTCCATATTCGGAACATAATGCATTCACTGCATTTTGAACTAAGACAAATGTGGCACAACATGCAGTCTAGTCAAAGAATACTAATCTTCATATTTGGAACTGTATGCATGGGAGGTGTAGATCTTCAAGACGCGATGTTGGGATTTTAGATAACAAAAGTAAGGAGCAAAAAGTGGCACCACAGGCTGTTTTTCCACTTAGTAGACCTAAGTTGCGTCAATAGCTGGTTGTTGTGGAGGCGCAGCATGTCACAGAGAGGAGAAAATACATACATGCCTTTACTGGACGAAAGTTGAATTTGGCAGAAGTTTTGATGGCCGAGGATACTAGAGTATTTACACCACCTACACGTCGCGGCAGTATAAATAGTGTTGTTAGAATATGAAGTTTTTTTTACGTTTTGGGCAATAGGTACTATACTGGTCATGACCTCATATTGTTCCAAATTTGTCTAGTATATAATTCTAGCCAAGATTGCATGTTGTTCCAGATTTGCCCGCAATAGTTTTTCTAAAATAAAGTAATTCAAAACATTTATATGTTTTTTTCATTATTTTTCTAAGCCTATATTTCTCATTTATAATTACATATATTTTTTTCAAACACATAGAAAAATCCATGCGGTAAAGGGTTAATACCTGCTACTGTACCCTATAATTTTTCTTTTTCATTATTGTGACATAAAATGTTATAACTACTAGAATTATGTTAGCTTATAGATAATTCCACATGTAATGTCTTGGCGTAAGCTGTTTTTTACATGGTTGTTGATAAAAAGAATAAAGAATCTGATAGCCAGGCGAGTATCGCCGTGTCTCTTTTATTTACACAGGAGTGCGTATCGTAAATGTGAAAAATCTTGCAGTAGGTATCTTTTTATTGAAAAATGCTTTAAAAATCGTATTCTAAGATTAAATTAAATTCTAGGTGCAGTACCTTCCACGCAAGCACCAGCCACACTGCCACCGGTTTCTGTTGCTACAGGTTAGTAGTAACAATTCGTATTTGCTTTCTGTTTTGTAACGACCCGACCCTCTTAAATAACCCCTCTCTTATAAATAATACTAAAACTACTTAGTCGACTCTCCTGCTTTTAAAGTTTTGGCCATGAAGAAGTGTGATCGTCTAGAGATTGATGGTGGACCCTAACATTGTTTCATAGTAACCTAGAGTCTTTGACAATAACAGAATATGTGGAGCTTGTGGAGATAAATAATAATGCCTAAACTAAAGAATAAAGAAGTGTATTCGCAAAGATTAAAACAAGATTATTAATAATTGTTCAACAGTCACATTATAATAAACATTCCTAATGTAAAGAAGTATGTAGATATTTATAGAGAATGGCATAGCAAAACATAATTAGTTAATTAGGAAACAATTAGTAACTTAAAACATAAATTAACAATGCAATTCCTTAATATTAAAAAAGCCCCGCCTGCGAAGAGAGACAATCATGAGAATTTAAAATATAAATATTTAGTATGATTAAAAAAAAACAATAATAAATAATTATTGTTTTTTTTTCCTAATCCACTACCAGCTATTTCTTGTCGCGGCTAACTTGTGATAGTCCATTCCTTTGCTTTTCTGCCAGAGTTTCAAAGGAATTTAAACATATTATACAACAGTTGTATTCTTAAGTACTGAATTAATATAACAAAATAGAACAATGGAAGATTTTCCATATCCCTAGTCTACGTTCATATGAATTCTTAAAAGAACTCACATCTATGTACATGTGATAGTGTTACTTCATCATGTACGAACTATCATCAAGCAGGATGTGGTCTGCGACCCTAGGCTAACCTAACAGACGCTACCAGCATTTCGGAAAGCCTATTCCAAGCGAGAAGAAATGCCAAGAAACTCGCTTGTACTGAGATTTCAGCTCAACTACCTTCAACAGTCATTATATATATAGAGTAGAAGGAGTACTGTAACGGCCTTAGCCTATCCATTACTACCAATGTCATTTAGAATTCCAGATTTGAAAATCTATATGCATAAGAAGTACCACATTCAAAGTATAGTGGTTACCAACTTCTGATCTTATGTTACATTCGATCAGTGCTAGATCCAATCGGTTTTCCAAATAATTCACCAGATCCTGTAATGGATTACAGATTATTTATATTTTAGCATTTATTGTATTCAGTAAGTTGAACTCAAATTAGATTTAAAAAGTTGATATGCTAATTTTAAAGCATAGGTAATCCATTATAATGGATTCCTTAAGATTTGTATATTTAAATACAAAGAGCCCTCACTTAGGGTAAACTTTAGATAAGTAGGTATGTAAGTATACATAGATATTTGGTCTAGATTACTAATAAGTACTTAACCTAAGTTTTATTGTATAATATGAAAGCAAAGACTAAATTACTTCATAGCCTCTTTTGTGCTGTAAATAGTAATTTATTTTATACTATATCAATATGTATGAAAGTTTAGATTTGGATACAAATATATATTATAAATGCAGTAGTCTTGAGTATATTAAATACTTGATCATTATACTGTGCCTTTTTATGTATAGTATTTATAAAGATGGATAAGATATTAATGGTATTTCAAATTACATATTACAATGGTTTTCATGTGTTCAACCTAGATTACTAGATTAGGTAATTGGAACTTTATTTCCAAAACAAAGCAGCTGCTCTGAAAATTATACATGCACACAAAATAGGTAATTTACACAATGAAATCCCATAAAGATAATGGTATAAATTCTTCTAAATGGTAGGTTCAGGTTACTGAGATCATATTTCCTCTATGGAAAAACAGCACACTGCTCTGTGCACTATACGTACTACAGACAGACATTTCTCACAGAATAATGATTGAAATTTCGTAGCACCAGGATATCTCTCAACATTAATCTCTACTTGTTAGTAGATCTCCGATCCATATACTATCAATATGCAACCCTTTGACGGGCGAAAGAACGGGAGTTGGGTCCAAAGGCCTATAGTCAACATCTCGCTAAGACAAACAAAATTAAACACTTACCAGTTACTTTGAACTCACTTTCTCATCAAATTCTATGTCATCTGACTTAACTTTAATGCACTAAAACTTTCCTACAAACTTGTCAAATACTAAGACAACACAGTTCCTGAAATCGCATTGGCCATTTCGTTATCACCGTTCCACAGCCGACGCTTTACATAGAGGGTTAGTAAATACACAAAACAAATACATAAAAGTGACCTCGAATGCAAATGCAATCTACTCTAGGTGTTGTTAGTAACCCAAATATCTCCTAGATTATTATTTCCCATTGTTTTATATTTATGCAACATAGGTACGTTAACCGGAAGAAACGGGCGAATTTAAATATGAAACTCACTTTTTATTCCCAAGACTAGGTGTATTTTATGTAGGTAATTACTGTAAAGTTAACACTCGATAAGATAATCAAAATCTCACCAAATCGAAGGTATTTGCAACTTACTCCACATTTTAATCTACCACGTGACCACCTTCCAGAGCGACCGTACCTTCTCCATCTCAGCCAGAAAATCCTCCCTTTTTTTAAAAAATGGCGTCTATTTATAGGGTTTTCGAACTGCCTAAAATGTATAACTAAAATTCCCGAACCAAGTAAAACGTTGTTACTATTTAATATCGACCTTATTTACTACAACTTTAAGTTTATTTTCTCTTGACTCTAGGTTTGACTTAGATTCCTTTTCTTTCTATATCAACTTTCGGCCATGTTTTCTAGGATTTTGCACACGACACTTGCATTGTCCTTTTTAGTTTTTAATAATTTCGTACTGATGTTTGATTAATGGATTATATTTCGAATATACTTTTTAGTTCGAATATTTATTTTAATTGTTAGTATTTTATAGTACGAGTCCAACTAGACCCACTATCGCGTATTTCAATTGCCGAATTGAACGGAAATGAATTAATTCAATGAAGTACTTCGTTGACTATTTACGATCCTTTAATATCTTAATATTCGCCAATTGCGTTGGTTTACTATGGATACATATATAAAAATTATAAATATAATTATGGAATATATGTAGCAGTTCAAACGGACTGTTACAGTGTTCATTAGCTTCAAAAGGACTTTATAGAAAAAGAAAACTTAAACGAGTAGGTCATTTTGCAATATCGTCGGGGATCAATACCGCGTAACTACCAAAGCAGATAGAGTTCAAGTATCAAATAATTGGCACTCAAATTCACCTTGAATATGCTAGTTACGCGGTATTGCACTATCCCCGACGATATACAAACGTGACGTCACTTTTCATATGATTTTTTTTTCTTGAGTATTTCATATAAAACTTAATTTTTTTGCCAATTTCTAAAGGTGCATGCAGACCAAAAGAGCATTCGCTGTTCTATCCCCCTACTCTACGAAATTGGATCGTTACACGAAACGTGATTCGTTGAATTTGTAGAGTGGGGGATAGAACAGCGAATGCTCTTTTGGTCTGCATGCACCTTAAGAATGAACATTTGAATGAATTTAGAAATGAGCCTTACTTAATTGGACTATCAGAAAAATGATGAGTCTTACCCTCATATTAATAAGGATTAATCTATAACTGACAAAAGTTCATTCTTAGAATTCGGCAACTGTAGTGGCGATGGTTTTGATTTGACAGTTTGAAAAAAGGTGTTGATTTGATTAGCCATTGATCACGCCTATAATTATAGTTGCTGATTTCTAAGAATGAACTTTTGACAGTTATAGATTAATCATTTTTAATATGAGGGTAAGACATAATTTTTTCGATAGTCTTAACGCCATGCAACAATAGATATTTTGTTCTTGACTAACTCGGTGGTTACCATTAATTTTAGCATTGTTAGTAATTACATACAGGAATTTTGAAAGGTTATTTCTTTAAAAAAATATGAGTCAATAAACAGGCTAAGAGCGTGTCGGGCCATCCTCAGTGCAGGGTTCCGTAGTTATTCAAAAACGGCTGAGCCGATTATGTTCGAAATAGTTTTATTTTAAAGTATTCTAAAAGCCCACTATTCATATTTTTTTGTCATATTTTTTGGACCTACGGATCAAAAGTTAGAGAGACACATTTTTTTTTCTTCTGGAGCGATTATCTCCGAAAATATTGACTTAAGAAAAAAAATTTCTTTCAAGACCCTTATTCTTTTTAAGAGACCTATTCAACGATACCCCACACTATAGGACTACAGCAATTATAAAAAAATCATCTCCACTTCACCAGTTGGGGGAGGTACACGAAAATCTTTTTTTTTTCTAGTTTTTATTCTACCACTTTACTGGCATGATCAATATGTACTTATACCTGTATCAAATTGCAGATTTCTAGTTCTGGCCACTGAGCTATGCTGCGGACAGACGGACAGACGGACATGGCGAAACTATAAGGGTTCCGATTTTGCCATTTTGGCTACGGAACCCTAAAAAGTAGGGTTATTGCATGGAATTGTGAAATCTTTATGAAAACAGTCACCCCACTCAAAATTTGTCTCATTACTCATTTCAGCAGAGGAGACTACCACTCTATCTCCATCTAACACACCGAGAATCAGAGTACTTACGAGGATCCTGAGAATAACGAGAGGACACAGTGGAGCGATCGACTGCAATGCTGAGGGTTCCCCACTGCCGAGGGTTGAATGGAACAGGGTAATATTTAAATTCATATCTTAGGAGTGGCTTAAGGTTGTAGTACTTTCGAAACATTAAGTACAGATGGCGCTAGTGATTAGATTCACAATACCATTGGAAAAAATCGCTGTGATCGACGGAAGGTCGTCTGGTGTAATTGGAAGCACGCTGGACCGGCAATCCAGAGGAAGCGGATTCGAATCCCGTGACAACCAGAGTCTTTCGCAGTTGATTTTTTCTATGGTAAGCACATCTGTTACGACATTGTGGGATTCATATCTGTCTAAGGTGTTGTGTGTGTGAGAGCGTCGAGCGTCCAAGGGAGTTCAAAAGTGTGTACTCCGGTCACAAGTACCTATACATAATACATCATCAGCCTATCATAGTCTACTGCTGGACGTAGGCCTCTCCTATTAACGATGCGTATGGACGCATTAGGAGGTAATTGCCCATAATCGCCACGCTGAGCAAGCGGATTAGCGATCGCAGTAATGTGTCCACTATGATGACGCTGCTGCTCATCAATGTTTTATCAAATAATGGTCAGTGACACTTCAATCCCTTAGTCGACTCTTACGACACCCGCAGGAGGAGATGGGGTGGTGACAAATGTATTCTTACTGCCGTCACCACACGGCCTACCTATACGCTTAATTTTTTTAACATACGCTCCGCTCGAGCTTCTACTCAGGTCTTAGACTAAGTTCTAAGTGGCGAGCGACGAGCGGAGCGACCGGTGGGGCGAGCAGCAGAGCGTCTGGCGTCCGAGGGATGTCGACAGCACATGTGACTACTGAGGCCACGCTCATACGTTTGCATTTGTTTAACATGGACGCCACGGTCGAGCGTCTACTCAGGTCTTAGACTAAGTTCTGAACTTCTGAGTGGCGAGCGTTGAGCGGAGCGTTCGGCGGAGCGGGCAGTAGAGCGTCGAGCGTCCGAGGGATGTCGACAGCATATGTACCTACTCAGGCCACGCGCATACGTTTGCTTTTGTTTAACATGGACGCCACGCTCTAGCGTCTACTCAGGTCTTAGACTAAGTTCTAAGTGGCGAGCGTCGAGCGGAGCGTCGAGCGTCCGAGGGATGTCGACAGCACATGTGTCTACTCAGGCCACGCTCATACGTTTGCATTTGTTTAACATGGACGCCACGGTCGAGCGTCTACTCAGGTCTTAGACTAAGTTCTGAACTTCTGAGTGGCGAGCGACGAACGGAGCGTTCGGCGGGGCGGGCAGCAGAGCGTCGAGCGTCCGAGGGATGTCGACAGCTCATGTGCCTACTCAGGCCACGCGCATACGTTTGCATTTGTTTAACATGGACGCCACGGTCGAGCGTCTACTCAGGTCTTAGACTAAGTTCTGAACTTCTGAGTGGCGAGCGTTGAGCGGAGCGTCCGGCGGGGCGGGCAGCAGAGCGTCTGGCGTCCGAGGGATGTCGACAGCACATGTATACGTTTGCATTTGTTTAACATGCACGCTATACGTTTGCATTTGTTTAACATGCACGCCACGGTCGAGCGTCTACTCAGGTCTTAGACTAAGTTCTAAGTGGCGAGCGACGAGCGGAGCGTCCGGCGGGGCGGGCAGCAGAGCGTCGAGCGTCCGAGGGATGTCGACAGCATATGTACAGTCGACGTCAAAGATATCATTACGGTTTATGCGCCAAAAATATTGCGCGACTTTATTGCCTTGACCTTAATGTCAAGGCAATAAAGTCGCGTAAATATATTTTTGGCACCTAAACCTATATCTTTGATATCGACTCTGGCCACGCGCATACGTTTGCATTTGTTTAACATAAACGCTACGCTCGAGCATCTACTCAGGTCTTAGACAAGTTGCCAATCGCTAGCGCTTAATCGTCAATCGTAAGCGAAAGGCAGCTAACTGTCTTCGTCGCACTAATATGAAAGAGCGAAAAAAGCGGGAAAACTACGATACGCTACTAAGCGTTAGCGATTGGTAACTTGGCTAAGCATCCTGGCCTTAGACTGAGTGGCAAGCGGCAAGTTAAACACTCGTTGACAGAGGTAGATAATTTCAATTGGTACGTCACCCTCTCGTCAATGCATCACGGTAATGAATTTCAATATCAACCTATAAATGCTTAAACCGCCATTTCAAAATAGTTGTGATTGGTCCATCAAAGTTTTGATTGGCTATATTCTATAAAAAATTGTCAGTTGCGCCGAAATATGCGCGCCCAAGTAACAAAAGCTAATCTAAAAAGGGGATATTAGATATCTAATAGACTTCGATTTGATTGTCTACCATAAGAGTAACATTGCCCCCAAGCTATCTTCAATAACGCTTATAGATAGTCTATAGTAAAGTGGGCACAACCTTGTAACTATTCATAAGTCTCCCACTAGAAACCACGAATAGACAGAGTTAAGAATTAAACATTTTCAAATAGTCTTAAGGCATTCTTCTAGAGTATTTCTATACTATTTATAGACCACGATATGCACTAGTAGATGGTTAATAGATAAGCTTGAGAGCTAAACAGAAGTATTTACCTGAGAAGTTTTAAAACCAAATGAACTCAACCCTGCCAACCTTAACCCTTAATTCGACACCGGGTAAAATACTAGACATCCAAAATACAAAAATCTACAAAAGAAAGCAAAACGCTGAAGCGAAAACTAAGCAGTGTAAGTGTATTGCAGAATGATTATTATTCTGAAAAAAAATGTGTCGAGCCAACAGAAACGCTAGTTTGTCATAAATCGCTGCCAAGATACCCAATTGGGAAGGACACGTCGCCCGGCCTAACGTTAACAATTTTTTTTTTCGTAATGTTGTATGATAAGGTATTGTTTAATTTGCACATCTATTTAACTAAATACTTGAAGTACACATTTCTATTTAATTGAAACTTCTAACACAGTTCATCAATGAGTTTATACCTTGCAAAGTAGAATGTCTAGTATTATGTGTTCCGTTCGACTTCGGATATCTTCAGGATGTGAGAGCGCAGCGTCCCCCAACGACCGATAGATGCCGCCAGCGTCTATGAAGCCGCTCCACAGCCCGCAGCGCGCCGCTGCGACGCAGTTTCCGCCCCGACAGCCTCCTGCAACCAACCAGCTCGCACCCGGCGACTCGCCGCCATTTCATTGTTTCGTCGACCGTCTTGGCCGAAGGTCCGCATATTTTTATTTAAATTCGACACGTGGTCTTTAACTTCTCGATCGACTTAATTCCCAGTAATTATATTTCGGAACTTCTGCTCGAACAGAAAAGTTATTCATTTGAAGTGAATTTAAGGAAGTCATTTGAAGTGTTTCGCTAATCGTCAAGAAAGTGGTCTATCGTTAAATATTTACGACGAAAATTTTAGATTCGAATTTTAAAATTTCATTTCGAATAATCGAGTTCCCGAAGTATTTTCGAACCGATAACGTCCGTCGCGCAATTTTCAAGGTGACTTCGATCTACCCACTTTTTCTGGCGAAATACGTTCTCGACCACGATCGTGTTTTAAACGTTACCGTCGTTCAGTCGTAGGCGTTTCCGAGATTTAAGTAGGAAATCGTCCGATTAACGCGTGTTTTCGATCGCGTTACTTCTCATACGGTAACGTAAGCCGCTCCGCACCCGACGAGAGGGAACGTGCATCGCGATCATCGTGTCGCCGCGGGCAGCGCGGCGCCGCCGGCCGGGGGCGGCCCGCGCGCCGCCGGGGAGCCGGCGCCGCCGTGTCGCCGCCGCGGCCGCGCGCGCCGGGGCCCGCCCCGCGCTCCGCCGCCGGCGCCGGGAGCTGCAGCTGGACCTGGGTACTCTTTACGTTTTCCGCTCTCGGATCGATGGGTGAGTTAGCTTAATGATATTCTATTAACCCAAGGAGTCTAGTCTGCGGATGGCGACGAATGTTGTGATGAGAGGCCGCCACGTGGTCGCCACTGGCTGCCACGTGGGCAGCACCGGTCCCGACTTCATTGGCCGCCATGTGGGTGCCACCGGTCCTGACCTCACTGGCCGCCTCGTGGGCACCACCGGTCCCGACTTCATTGGCCGCCATGTGGGTGCCACCGGTCCTGACCTCACTGACCGCCACCTGGGCGCCACCGATCCTGACCTCACTGGCCGCCTCGTGGGCGCCACCGGTCCTGACCTCACTGGCCGCCTCGTGGGCGCCACCGGTCCTGACCTCACTGGCCGCCACCTGGGCGCCACCGGTTCTGATGTCACGGGCCGCCACCTGGGCGCCACCGATCCTGACCTCACTGGCCGCCTCGTGGGCGCCACCGGTCCTGACCTCACTGGCCGCCACCTGGGCGCCACCGGTCCTGATGTCACTGGCCGCCACCTGGGCGCCACCGATCCTGACCTCACTGGCCGCCACGAGGGCGCCTCCGATCCCGACCTCACTGGCCGCCACATGGGCGCCACCGATCCTGCCCTCACTGGCCGCCACATGGGCGCCACCGGTCCTGATCTCACTGGCCGCCACCTAGGCGCCACCGATCCTGACCTCACTGGCCGCCACATGGGCGCCACCGGTCCTGATCTCACTGGCCGCCACGGGGGCGCCTCCGATCCCGACCTCACTGGCCGCCACGACGGTGCCACCGGGGCGGGGACTCCACTGGCTGCCATGTTGGTGCCACCGGGCCTGACGTCGCTAGCTGTCACGGGGACGCCATCGGTCCCGACGCTGGCCGCCACCGGTCCCGACGCTACTGAACGCCACGTGAACACCACCGGCCCTGACCTCACTGACGCCATGTCGGTGCCGCCGGCCCCGACGTCACTAGCTGCCACGTGGGCACCACCCGTCCTGAGCTCACTGCTCGCCACGTGGGTGCCACAGGTACTAAAGTCATTGAGTGCCATGCCGGCACCACCGATCCCGTTTTTTGACGGGGTGCGACTACGATGCTACCGATCCCGACCTCACTGGGCGCTACAACGGTGCCACCGGTCCTCGCCTCATTGGCTGCCGCAACCACGCCACCGGTCCCGACTTCACTAGTCGTCGCGACGGCACCATCGGTATTGACCTCACCGGGTGCCACGGGACACCGCTGGCCACGAAATTATAGTCACCATGATGACATTACAGGTAATAATACTGCCGTTCGATGCTGATGCTGATGTTGTCCAGGCATGGCGGTATAACCCACCTCAATGTTGCTGCCGATCACGAAACCGCTACATTCACGCGACCACCGCAATGGCGCTACAAGTCACAATACAATTGGTCCGATGAAGTTCATTGTGCAACTACAGTGGCCCGCAAAGCCGATACAATGACGCCACGATAACGCCTCGCTGCCGGCTGCCAACTGGCCGGATGACGCCACCGCCCGCGATATTCGCCATACGCTCTGCCCAACGCGAAAGCGCCAACGACTCTTGTCAGTTTGGCCCCCCCATATCACGTAAGTAACCAAGCTGATGCCGGCAACCACCCTGGCGCCGCCTGCCGAGCGGAAGCATTGCAAACCACAGTCTGGTGCTCCTGCTTCGGGTGTTCCTGATAGACATACACGTGCCTACTGCAGCTGGGGGGATTGCGGATCCCTCGTTCTCGATCGAGGATCCGTTGTAGTGGCTGACCGAGTCATAAGGAACTGCGTCCTATTGTTCTATAGGAAATATGTACGTTGTATCTATATTCAAATACTACCTGCAGTCTCCCACGATCCAATACAGCAGAAGCAGGAAAACTTAGTGCACCAAACCGAAGACCTGTTCGACAATGAATGGAATCTGTAACGTAATATCTCATGTTATTCTACAAATGTTTGATCAGCCCCGGATTCCTCAGACACTCAAATCCGCGGGCCTGCTTTCTGAAAACTGATGGTATTGACAAGGTTTGGAAATAGATTTCTTATAATCTCTCTACTCGCAGTCGTTCTCCAACAATACGGGTTCCTCCTCATAAAACGGACCATTTCTCCGAGGGCAATAAACAAATTTGGGACAAAAATCCCCCGGTCGTAAGCGAGCTCGAGATACAGCTGCTCGAGGAAAGAGGCCATGGAGAGATAGCTCGAAACACCGGTATACTCGTCACAGAATATAAATTCTTCGTTTTTATCTAAGCGTATTGCTATGCCCGGTGCTGTCCCTACACAGATTATTCTTTCCCAGAGCCGATTAAAGGTCTCCCATATTAATAGCTGAACTTACTTACTCCTCTAGCGCAACGACCCAAAGAAAGTCCTGGTCCCCAACACGACTGTTCACCTCTGACTCCGGTCCTGGGCAGTTTTAGTATACTTAATATTATTTGTAAGTAAACAATTGGATACGTCCGTGACTGCTTCCACATGATACATTTCTGACCAACGTTTGATCACCTATCAAGACTATTTCCTGATAGCAATCCAGTCGAAAAAGGAGTACAGATTACCAGATCGACCCCCATCAACCTAGGTTAGCAAATATACTACCTGAAATACGTTACAACCCTTACTCAAACCATAGCCACAACATTTACGTCCTGCAGGGAAAATAAGGTAAATGATTAGTTGCGAGACAGTGTCTCGCGTCCAACGCCGTGCGCTCCTAGACGGACTCAACCTTACGA
Source organism: Thaumatotibia leucotreta (assembly GCA_025490895.1). Taxonomy (NCBI): domain Eukaryota; kingdom Metazoa; phylum Arthropoda; class Insecta; order Lepidoptera; family Tortricidae; genus Thaumatotibia; species Thaumatotibia leucotreta. The sequence goes on from JALPQI010000305.1 coordinate 410,653, forward strand.
ACTTGGGCGTCCATGGAGGCTGGTTGCACTATCGCAGGCCCTAACACTGCTTCGGGCGATTACAGAGTCCCATGCCAGCTCCCATCTCATCTGCCAACCGGACTCTTGAGGGAATCTCCCATGGTGGATTAAGAACGTAATAAAATACGTTCATATCGAGGTAAGAAGGAAACACTATATTGAGTATATTGATCAACGCACCGCATTCTCAGTCGATCCTCAACAGGAAGCCGGTGCGTGGTCTCCAACAGGGAACTTGCACTGCGACTCCAAAAAAAAAAAAAAAAAAAACTACTCTTTAAAACTTAAGGAGAACCTGAGGAGATCGATAGTTAGTATGATTATTAGTTACAACGACCAACGCAGAAAGTATTGGCATCAGGGAATTGCCTACGCACTACAGGTTCACAACTTACGGAACCAGTTCGGTTCATATACCTACAGGTCGGTACTTTCAGAAAGTCGACGGACGAGCTAGGGGACTCTGCGCCCCCGAGCGGCACCAGCGCCCGGAAGCCACTGAGCAGATCTTCACCCGCTAGGGTACCCCGTCCATCGACCTGTTCGCTCACCTCAAACGCCCACGTGCCACAGTATGCCTCGGTCTACTGGCCCTAACTGAACGCACGATGCGTTTAGGTAAGCGGAACGCTACTACACCGACGCTGACTGACCAGATCAAAAGAAAAGTCTGCTGGTGTTCCGTTGGCGTTTCTCCAAAGTAAAAACAGGTACGCCCATATGGAAAATAGACATCGTCGTACGCTAAAAATAACATCGTCTGCCAGCTATCTCATCAAATCAAGTAACGAAAATATCCTCACATATTTTATCGCATTTAGCGTAGCGAACGATAATCTCTGATTAATATTATTTGTAAAGTATTTATTTGGCGAAACCTTCGCCTTCAAGGTGCCTGTTTGATTAAACGCTTAAAGAATACTAGTTTTAATCTGAACAGCTGTACGACATCAGAGAGAAACCCACATATGGAATGTTAATACCGAGTCTAGAGTCCATGACCTTACACTGTACTGTATTATACGTAGACAATTATTCTAATAATTCTCACTTAATTATTTTCTGTCTGAAATTCCGTTCTAAATTCGATAACATCAAAATATGAATTATTATTATTATTCGACGGTATTCTGGACGTGTCTATTCGTATAAATTACCGAAAATATTATGTGAAACTTATGTGTAAAATCTGCGGATAAGTAAGTCCTATATATAATCTGCGGATATCTACTCTACCTAACCGAAAAGCCTCGTTTGAGCCTATTCTTAACCTCTGAATGCAAAGCGATGCATCATGTATTCTTAATTTTATTGACTACACGTCAAAATTCATTGGTTGTTTTAGGGCAGTAGAGCCCTAACATTTCTGCACCCGCTGACTCGCCACCAGGAGATAATAGACAGGTCTCACATCCTGAAGATATCCGAAGTCGAACGGAACACATAATATGAAATTTTACCTTCCAATAAAATTATTATTATGTTTCCTAGACTTCGGATATCTGGATAATGCCTTCCTGGTGGAAATATTTTATCAACCTTTACATTCTCCTCAACAATGAAATGGCGGCGAGTCGCCGGGTGCGAGCTGGTTGGTTGCAGGAGGCTGTCGGGGCGGAAACTGCGTCGCAGCGGCGCGCTGCGGGCTGTGGAGCGGCTTCATAGACGCTGGCGGCATCTATCGGTCGTTGGGGGACGCTGCGCTCTCACATCCTGAAGATATCCGAAGTCTAGGAAACATAATAATAATTTTATTGGAAGGTAAAAGGGTTTAGCAGCCTTACCGAACAAGAGGTGCCTTTCCCCACGGATGAGGTCAATATTTTAGGTGGTGTACTAGCAGGACCTAAGAATACTCCATGCTTAATATCAGCTCTAGATCTTCTTTTGTTTCAGAGTTATTCAAGATAATGTAAAATATACAGGGTGTCGTTGAAAGTGGCATATTTCGTAAACTGTTCAAGTTAGATCAACCAAACAAAATTATGTTTGATAACAATAAAATAAACTACAAAATGCATATTTTTAACCTGCATCTTGTCCTTATTTTTCATAATAAAAAAAGGTTTCTTGTTTTTTTTTCCATATTTTTTTTTATTTCACGCGGAGGTACACCTACAAAAAAAATATGCATACATAGCCACTAATGTCCACTGTATACATAAATAAAAATATTTCCATAAATCATCGTGCGTCATGCCAAAAAAAAATTTTTTTCAGAAGTAGTCGTTACTGGCATACAAATAAAGTACCAGTGCAGTGTGAACATAAGTTAGTGTGTAGGTATACAATCTCTCGACACTTACCGCACAAAATATCATTGACGTAAATTGACTTATTAATCAATCAATCAAGCCATTTATTTCCAATAGAAGTTACATTAAATTTGTATACATGCATATTTACATAGATTAATTAAATAAATTATTAATACTTACTGTAATAAATAAATTATTATTACTTCAGTGTTGCAAACAGTGCTAAAATGAATTAATTAAATTAAATTAAATCATTCCATTCTTTAACATAATTATTTTAGTGACTAAATACTATATTTAATTACTATTGGATGTCCATTTCTGGACGAAGGCCTTATTAATACATTTGCTTTATAAAAGAGAGATAAACATTTGACACATAGTATTGTTTTCGACATTTGATTTGTTGCATTTTCTGTTGGAAAATGGAAAAAATTAAGGGTAAGTCTTGTGAAAAAACGTTAAAAAATATATGTGGAAAGAAAAAAATGCATACAAACTGGACAAGAGGCTGATTTATATAGCAAATGCACTAATAAGTCAATTTACGTCAATGATATTTTGTGCGGTAAGTGTCGAGAGATTGTATACCTACACACTAACTTATGTTCACACTGCACTGGTACTTTATTTATATGCCAGTAACGACTACTTCTGAAAAAAAATTTTTTTTGGCATGACGCACGATGATTTACGGAAATATTTTTATTTATGTATACAGTGGACATTAGTGGCTATGTATGCATATTTTTTTTGTAGGTGTACCTCCGCGTGAAATAAAAAAAAATATGGAAAAAAAACAAGAAACCTTTTCTTATTATGAAAAATAAGGACAAGATGCAGGTTAAAAATATGCATTTTGTAGTTTATTTTATTGTTATCAAACACAATTTTGTTTGGTTGATCTAACTTGAACAGTTTACGAAATATGCCACTTTCAACGACACCCTGTATATTTTACATTATCTTGAATAACTCTGAAACAAAAGAAGATCTAGAGCTGATATTAAGCATGGAGTATTCTTAGGTCCTGCTAGTACACCACCTAAAATATTGACCTCATCCGTGGGGAAAGGCACCTCTTGTTCGGTAAGGCTGCTAAACCCTTTCATATTTTTCCCGTTGGCAACTACGCCATGTTTTATGTTGTTGTTGCTATGTCCAGTATATTTCCCGTTGCCAATGATACGGTGTTTAAACTATGTCCAGTATTTTTCTCGTTGCCAATGTTGCCGTGCTTCATCAACACATTATAATTTCGAGTAAAACCACTCAAATGAAATGAAAATGGGACACTTTTTATGTAAAAACCAGTACTAAGTGACCTGCAATAACATCTATATCATAATATCGCTATATGGCCATTTTTTTACATACTACTCATAACAACGTAGGTACTAATAACGAAATAGATCTTCGCACTCAATGAGCTTTTGCTGCCAAATATATCAAAGAATTATTAATATATTTATATATTATTTTTATGTAATGTATTTCTAATAAAGCTGTGTGATTTCAAGTCCAAAAAAAGTTTCCTAGATGCCGAAAACTCAGACGAGGAAGATGCTGCACAGCAGTACAGAAAACAGCATATTATTATTTTCAGTGACTCCCAGTGTATTGATTTTTGATTGGAGTGACTTAATTTCTTTTATTTAAGTCCAACAAACATGCAAACAAAAGTCAATCTGAAAAAAGTTTTGCTTCCCGTATGATAAGGACATCACTCGGACATCGCTGTTGATTATGAGCCAAGTAAACTAAGCCGCTCTAAATGCATTGATTTTACTAAATTGTGAACCTAAATCGTAGAACCTGTGAACTACAAATGGAAAAAAGATACACTGAAATCACAGGCTTATATAGAACCACGTGAATTGATATTTACCATTTATAAAAACTTATATTTTTCTATGTCAGCCGTGAATTTCAGTGTCCCTTTTTTTTCATTTGTAGTCCACAGGTTCTAAGATATTACTACTTACTTATTGAAATTATAAGTTTTTTAATAAGGATTTTGACATAAAATATCTTGTTTCATATAATATATGTAAAAAAAAATTAAAAATATAATAAACTAAATTAACCGTACAATTGGCAATGGCAAAAATACTGGACGTTCAAGCCCAATACCTATTCACTGCATAGTTGGCAACGTGCAACATACTTGACATATGATTTCTGAAAAACTATCCATAAGCGATTTTTTTTATTAATTTTCTGTTATTTAAAATCATATAAATAGGCATAAAAACTATAGTTTTATGTATATTTTCAAAAAAAGTGTCGTTGTCGATTTAAGGGTTAAGAAAGATTTTAATAGAAATAGACAACGATACGTATAATGGCGCATATCTCAAAAGAATAATGCTAAGGTAATATTACAAAATGGCGTGACAAATTTCTAACTTCTTATTTCATGCGCCTAGTTTTCATCGGCTAATACTGATACTTAAACTTGCAAAACTTGGTGCGTATGAAAGTCTCTCGCTGAATTTGTTTAAAACTCTCTTTAAATGAGAGCGCCCGCTTGAAATGTAATATTATTAATAAAACATTAACCAAATATAAAAATATTTTAAAAAAAATATTGTGTTTATATGTGTAAGCCATTTGTTTCATTCATAATATAGTATATTAAAAAGTATAGGACGATTTGTTACAGAGAATATATTCATAAAAGTACAAAAATAAGCCAAAAAATAGTTCGCTACAATAATTTCACAAAATATTAGGCGGTAAAAATGGCGTCTAGTTAAACTTGTCTAGAAAAATTATTTCTTTAAAACAAACTTTCTAAAGAATAATCTGTAGAATAGCTCTAGTAAATGACAAGACTATTTTTACCTGTTGCAAACCAAACTTCCTAGTCGAGGAATAAACTGGTTTATGAGTGGTTTAAGATTACCTATAAACTGCCATTTTTGTATACTGTTTTAACTTCTCACAGTATTTCTAGACATCAATCAGAGAACTGGCATTTTGAGTGCGTTGTGTATCATTTTGGATGGATTAATGCAGAACGAATTCAAGAAGTTACCTTCTTAAAGAAATTTGTTTTTTATTCGTTGACAATATGAAATAATGTAATGCTATAATCGCAACTTCGCGCCGCCGGCGTGCGCGCATGCGGAGTAGTCACGAGACGCACGTTTTGACATGTTAAATTGTTTGGTGTATCCACGGTTCACGCGGCCGATTTGTAGCAGTTTTAACGTGTTATGTTTAGTTTTATCAGTGTATTTGAAGAGGGCGGAAAGTTTATTTTTTGTGGTTCGTATTAAATTAGGTAGATATATCTAAATTATCATATTCGTACCTATCTGTATAAAGTTTCCCCGATTTCTTAGAATGAACATTTGACACACATTGTTTATTTATTTATAGGTAGATGGAACCATTTTGTAATTAAAATTATTGTCTAATCTTTATTTATTATTTTAATAATCTTACTCGCTTAATTCATGAGCCGCAAATCAGAATCGGGACTCCTTTTGCTCCTTCTCTGTATTTCTTCTATTTTTAAATATTTGCTGACTCTCCGACGAAAGCCACTATATCTTTTAAATTGTTTTACTGTCTCCATTGCATAAAGCCAGCTGATCTAGTAAAATTGCACTTATTTACATTTTCTTTAAGCAAATAAACACTGGAATCACTATTTCACTAACATATTATTAGACTTACTGAAAGATATCTACAAAAGTAGTTTATGTAGACTTTAGTCTTTTTATAAACAAACATAAGAGTACCACTAGCTAATACAGAATATCTGTAGAAAGTTAAATCTTAACATTTACCATCTTATCTAATAAAATACTGGAAAATAGGTACCTTTAGGCTTTATTAACTATTTATAGAACAATATGTCCTAAGATAATCGTCATACCTAGAAATGTACTTAAAATACGTGTTCTATAGATCAAATCATCTAAAAAAAATCAAATATGAGAAAAGATACACTATAAGGATACTTTTTCTTCATAGAAACCATTTATAGAAAGCCCTTATCTAAAAATAAACTGCGAATAGACTATCAATAGATAAATTCGTTTTAAGCCTTCAGGCCCATGTTACTTGGGCGGTGTTAAGAAAAGCGTTATGTCCTACCCATCTTGGCACAATTGAACAATGTGTTGGGGGCATTTTTGAGCTGGCGTTAGACGTCCATGTTATATATGGTCGCAGATCCACATGTAGCTGCACAGTAAATTTTAAAACAATAATATGGGTTTATAATGATTGAAACTTTTTAAAAATCTTCTAAATAATGATTACACTACTGAATCCTATGCCTGATTCCATTTATCGTCCGATTTACATAATGTATTTCTTATTTTCGTATAGGAAACAACCGTGTTCGGTATAGGAACCAGGCAGTCCGGTAACACGCTGGTCATATCTAACGCCCAGGACTCGGATGCGGGCTACTACGTCTGCAACGGCATTCTGGGTGAAGCCCCCGTTTGGACCGAATACGTCAAAGTTGAAATAAGAAGTAAGAACTCGATTTTATTTCACTTTCTTATCTACTTGTTTTTGTATCAAAATCTAACATTTTCATGTGTTTTTAATAGTACCTAACTATTTAGGGTGGAATGAAACGACGATCCTTCCCGCTACCGACCGAGTCTACCAACCATTACGATGAAGTTTCAGTATAGGACCAACATCGAAAGCGTACATGGAAAATTTACTCACTTTGTATCATCAGATCAGCCGAAAGACGTCCACTGCTGAACATAAGCCTCCCTCAAAGATTGCCACAATGACCGGTCCTGCGCCACCCGCATCCAGCGGACTCCTGCGACCTTCACCAGGTCATCAGTCCACCTTGTGGGGGGCCTACCCACGCTACGCCTTCCGGTACGTGGCCGCCACTCAAGAACCTTCCCGCCCCAACGGCCACTTTGTCTGAGGGGTTACAATTTTTTAAAGATATTTCGATGTTGGAACTATACTGAAAGTTCATCGTAATGGTTGGTAGACGCGGTCGGTACCGGGAATGATCATCGTTCCGTTCCACCCTGCATGTTCATACATCTCATCATCATTATCATCAGTCATAAGCCTATCTCACTTCACTGCTGGACGTAGGCCTCTCCTATAAACTATGCGTATGGTCGCTTTAAGAAATATGCCCATAATCGCCACGCTGGGCAAGCGGATTGACGATCGCAGTAGTGTGTCCACTATGATGACGCCTCTGCCCATCATCAATCTTCAATAACCACTTCAATCTCTTAGTCGACTCTTATGACACCCGCGGGAAGAGTTGGGGTGGGGACAAATGTATACTATTGCTTACTGCTGTTACCACGCGGAAAAATTGTTTTTTGGCCAAATTGTTTTTTGGCCAAATTGTTTAACCCCTCGTCAGTGACGACAAAAATGGCGAAAAGTAGTTGTCTGTGGAGCCCAGTTCGGGCCTTGTCACATGCAAGGGTTGCCAATGCCAGGCCACCGATTACTAAGAAACTGCACGCACAACGCTCTTTCGCACAACGGCTGCTCAAGGCCAAGTTTTCTATCTGTCCTATTTCACTAGCTACACACCTCAATGAGTATGCAAGAGACTAATTGTAAGCTGCTTTATTACGGGATTTCCAAATAAATGCCTGTTCCATTTTAGATCCCCCTTCGTCTGCACCCGCAGCCTTATTCAGATCAGATACTCCCAGAGCCGAAGTGAATACTCGCAAACTGAAAATAGTGAGAGGACAAAGTGCGGCTGTAGATTGCAACCCTAAGGGATCCCCGCTACCTACGATTCAGTGGAATAAGGTGAGATCTTAATAAACTATATAGAATTGCTAAAAAATATGCATTCCTGCTGCCAGTGAGGTTTTAGTAAGTAGAATAAGCTCCCGAGAGGATTTATTTTGAAATAAGTTAGTTACGTATTAAAAAACTCGACCCATCTGAAACATCCAGAGTTCCAGAAACTTCCTAGGTGACCTCCTCATAGGCAACGGGAATGCTCTCATGTCTAGGCCACCTTGTACCAGTCAAGTTGGGTAAGTGAGACTTTTCAGTTTCCCCAGGCCGATTTTTATGGTAAACGTACCTAGGCATTTTTTTTTATAAATATCTCGGTACATCTTACACAAATCGATCTAGTCCCACGGTAAGCTCAATTAAGGCTTGTGATGTGCGTACTAGGCGACGATATCTATAATAGATAGACATATAGATACTTACACACATAGACAGCCAAGGAACAAATATTTGTGATAAATAAATACACAAATAATGCGCTCGCCGGGATTCGGACCCGGAACCTCCAGCTTCGTAGGCAGGGCCTCTACTAACTAGGCTACGGAGGCTGACAAAAAGGTATTTGATGTTTCATTGGCCCATTTGGCCCCTCTGGTTCACTTACCGTTGGGTAAGTTGACTATATGTATTTTTAGACATAACTGTACCCTACCACTCATATTTTAAAGACAAACGGGTCTTAATCGCGTAAACTGACGTTTCGGGCAGGATATAATTAAACGTAAGTTTACGCGATTACGACCCGTTTGTTTTTAAAATGAATGATAATCGTGAAAGTTTAAATCAATATACTCGTATTGTAACTGTACCACGTTTAACTAAAACGGTTAATTAATATTTACTAGAAGAATGAGTATCAAATAAGTCTAAATTTCATCCCCCAGGAAGGCACCTTCGGCAGCAACATCAGAATAGACGGGCACACGCTGGTTATATCGCAGGCCGAAGACGGCGATGCGGGGAACTACTTGTGTTACGGAATCGTGGACCGCGCTATCATTTGGACAGACTACGTTCAAGTCGAGATTGTAGACGGTAAGCATTTGCGATTCTGTGTGCTTACTACTGACAAGTAGGCTTAGCACAGGATTATTGCGACAATATGTCGCCGCGAGATAGACTAGTCATCCCTTTATTCAAATAGTTAGTAAAAGATGCAAAATCTATCTCGCGGCGACATAGTGACATACCAATCATGTGCTAAGCATGCTGTACTCAACATTTACTTTAACTTTTATACGATACGTAAAGGCCATCGCACTGAAAAAAATGCTAAGTTGGATTTATCAGATCTTGCATAATTCTAACCGGAAATTAAGGTTGATTGTGTCCTATCACAATTTTTTATTTTATTTTACCGAACTATTTATGTTGGCATTCTACTAAATTAATTTGTTTGATTACACCAGTTTTTTGTTGATTTCACCAGTTGTTTGGTATAATGTACAATTATTCTTTGTTGATTTAACCAGAACTCTGGTATCGACTTCAACCTTTTTTGTTTTGTATTTTTGATAGCAAGGATTTGTTACATACAGTGTGTAAATCTAATACGGGCGATCAATTAAACCAGGCGTGGGATTCATTAACTAGTGTAATCATGGACTACAAGGTTTTTTTAAAGTTACTCTTAATTATGACCCCACAGATTTTTTTAATATTATCGGAGCAGCAATGTAGGTATGAACATTTGTTATTGTTGATATGGCAGTTCTGTCATCTGCTTTTGAAATTAGCTGTCAACGAGAGTTTAACTCGCGTAGGTTGCTCTACATTGCGCGCCGAATTAATTTGTATGGAAGATTTTGTTGCTTTTATTTTAAGTAAAAGTTATTTGAATGTACTTATTATGTCGTAAACTAACACCCGTTAAGAGCTTCGCCCGTATTAGACTTACACCCTGTATATCAAAGTTTCCTCGTAATATAGCCAACCTAAGTCACTTTGGTAATTTTTTTTCAGTGCATGCTCGCTCCAATACTGCTTTACGTTTCGAGTAAAAGCTAACTTAAACCAAGCTTGCGAACTTTTTTTAAATCTAAGTTATGTTTCCTACTCTATATCACTGAGAATCGTAAACATGTTTTTTTATCGAACCAAGTCGGGGTCTAATGATGGGGTTATGGAGAAATCGATTGAGGTCGTTTATTAAATATTTCAATTTGATGATTATGTTTGGCTCTGTTCCTAACACATGATTTTATTCTCACTAACAAATTTCACTCCAGTTATTTTTTAATGTTTTCTATTTCTAAGTTTTTACATAGCCCCATTTGTCAGTGAAAGCCTTAACACTCCTAGTATATACCTATTCTCCACAACTTTGTATTATATCGAAACATGAAAATGTAAAATGTTATTCTTCTATTTTTTCAGATGATTCAGCAGAGCTCGACATACTTATCAGCCAATACGATGCTATAAATAGGTGAAAAATACTTATAATTTTATAATAAACCGATTTGTAATCGACTGACAATTTTTATAATTATTTTCATCTTCAAATATTGTTAGGTATGTTTTAACAAATAACGGTTATAATTATGGTCTTGTATGGGGCCGCTGGTCACCCAAGTACCTATCCTTCTCCATAGAGAATGCTTTTCTATCGCAAAAACACTATTCAATACTGAAAAACGGATCACCATTATTTATATTACTAGCCCACCTAACGAAGACCAAAAGTTGCCTATCGGGGGAAATAACTCGTGTATAAGCGAATTTTGGCATAGTTGTAGGGAATGGTGTTTTAAACCACGTACTAAAAGTACTGGTGTTTAGGGGTGGAGCTAACAGGGGGAGAGGGGTGTAAAGGTCCTTATTTTTCGTAAATAACTCGTAAACCGTGGCTTGTAGCAAAAAACGTTCTAGTACATAAGTAATCTACATAAAATTCTCTGCAAAAACGATATACGCATGTTTCCTCTGGGATCAATGTATCATGAGATAAAAAAGCAAGAAGATGGACACTATCGAAATAAACACATTTATTTAAGTAGGTATGGCATATACAGAATGCTCGCGAGCATTCCAAAAGATTGTAATGCTCAAATCCTGAACATATTTAGAATCTTTAATGTTATATAAAATTTCCTGAATTCGGCTTGATTTCAGAGATAATCAACCTTTTTTTCGAAATAAGTTTTTCGACGTAACTCGTCATAAAACTTCTTTTCGATTACAATGCTACCAGAATATGTTAATATTACCACTTCTTTTGACTGGCAATCAAAAAATGGGAATAAACTTGACGAAATAACCTGTACCTAAAAAAAAATTAAAATAAATAATTTTAACAAATTGTTGATATGATGAAAAGTACTGGAAATGTTAAAAAGTATACAAAAAGACTAAAAAAAAGAGAAAAAAAAAATTTTTTTGGTGGTGTTTTTTGGACATTAGTTCTCATAATATTTATTTTTGTTTTGATGTCTAGAATGCATAGTTAAAATCTTTTGAGGATGATTATGAGAATATTTTAGGTTTAGAAGATAATTAGGAATTTTATTTTTACAAATAAGCATACAGGGCGCGCCCGGGCGCGAGCATTCCTAAATATTTTAAGTATGCATTCTAGATATCAAAATAAACAAAAATGATTATGAGACCTAATAGTAGTAGTACTTTTTATCATAACAACAATTTGTAAAAAATATTTATTTTAATATTTTTTTTAGGGACTGGTTATTTCGTCAAATTTTTTCCCATTTTTTGATTGCCAGGAAAAATGTGTGGTAATATTAAAACATATTGTGGTAGCATTGTAATCAAAAAGAAGTTTTATGACAAGTTATGTCGAAAAACTTATTTCGAAAAAAAGGTTGATTATCTCTGAAACCAAGGCGAGTCCAGGAAATTTTATAAAACATTAAAGACTCTAAATATGGTCAGGAATTGAGCATTAAAATCATTTGGAATGCTCGCGAGCATTCTGTATGTGCCATACCTACTTAAACAAATGTGTTTATTTCTTTAGTGTCCATCTTCGTACCTTTTTTTCTCATGACACATTGATCCCAGAGGAAACATGCTTATATCTTTTTTGTAGAGAATTTTATGTAGATTACTTATGTACTAGAACGTTTTTTGCTATAAGCCACGGTTTACGAGTTATTTACGAAAAATTAAAAATAAGGACCTTTACACCCCTCTCCCCCCGGTAGCTCCACCCCTAACCACCAGTACTTTTAGTATGTGGTTTAAAACACCATTTCCTACAACTATTCCAAAATTCGCTTATACATGAGTTTTTTCTCCTGAGTTTCCTTCGTTTGGTGTACTATACTATACAACATGTATTTTTGTTTAGGTGCGACGTGGAGTATGACCATGACGACCAAGCATTATCCGAGTCAAACCAAGTCGGCAGTGAGCTAGTTATCCGGATTGTAAGTTTCTTATCTTCGGCATAGGTGCAACATTCATTGAACCCTTTATTCGACGATGTCCAAGATACAGGACAGGACATGGTGTTTATCAGACCACGTTTATGTACGTTTTTCGGATCAGCATTATTGGCTATTGAGCAAGAAAGGTTTATGGAGGCATAAGGAAGACTTATGGAGGATTAAAACTTTCAGCATTAATTAAAAGCATGGAATTTTAATACGTTACGGTGGATAGAAGAAGATATATTTTTTTTAATTGGCAAATTTAAGGTTTTTTCTACTCAGAATGAGCTCTATAAAATCTTAATAGGAGAAAAAAAGTCTCATTCATTGTTTTTCATTTTGTAATCATTTTTGAAACTGTTTGTATGGGAAGTATGGTAAACGATAAAAAATATTAAGAGGTTTATTTTGGCGTAGTTTTTTTGTTCTTAGATTTAAAGAGCTCGTTACTCTGAGTAGGAAAAACATAAAATATACCTACCTGATTTTTTTTCCTAGTATTGCTTTCGCGAATATGCCCAGATATTTTGATTTAGAAAATTACTCCCATTATTCAAGGACGTCTCCTAACTTAGGATGCCGTTAATTGTTTGTCCTTTTCGGTCTTATCAATATGTCTGTAAGATAGAAACGGATAACAATACTTAACGGATGGTTAACTTAGGAGACTTATAAAAGTCTCCTAAAATTCATTCATAAAAATTCTCATTTATAAAAATGGGGCTACTTTTGAACTCACCAATTCTTATACAGGCCCCAAAAACCATCGGCTACCACTGCAAAGTCTCTTCCCGTGGCTTCGCCATCCGCCATTCCGTTCTCCGACTAGAGTCCCTCCCCGCCTCCCGCCCCCCGCGGGTGGTCGTCCGCCCCGCGGCGCCCGTCGCTGCGCGGGGGCAGGCACTCTTCGTTGAATGCGTCATCCTAGAGGGTCATGATGCCCTGGTACAATGGGAGCGGCTCAACGGGTCACTGTCCAGGTATTTAACTCTTCAGAAACTGTCCAAGACTGGACTTGCTTGTCTTGGGAGCATCTAGATATAATTATCTAGACTAGACTTTAATTTAGTGCTACGAATAGACAGGGTCATGATGCCCTGGTACAATGGGAGCGTCTCAACGGGTCACTGTCCAGGTATGTACAGCCTTCGCAATCCGCAAGTCTATCCTGTGTAAAATGACACAGCTAGACAGGGAAAAAAAATCAGCGCTTTAGCTGTTCTGACAGCAAAAAGGGCCAGATACGGAAATGGCACCTGCACGCCTCTTTATAAGTAGTATGTGAGATGACAGAGTGGGTATACTATGTAGTCCGCGGTGTCAATGGATAACTGTCCTGGTATTTAACGCTCCAAGAACCGTCCTACCACTGGACTTGCTTGTTGCGTGACAGTCCATACAAGAAGCCATTCGGGAAACATTCATATGACTTTTCGTTCGAATCTGTCATTCTAACACATTTCTTACATTTTGCTTTTAGCTAGTCCTGAACATATTTCATAGTACCTACATCTACAAGCTCTAAGGCACTGGTCTCACCGCGAGCTACTAAGCTATGAACTATGGGCTATAAACACGTACAAAAGACTCCCGTGTAAAAAAAGAGACACGGCGATACTCACCCGGCGGTGATAGCTGATAGCTGGGCGAGAATCGCCGTGTCTCTTTTATTAACATGGGAGTGCATATCTTTTGTTCGTGTTTAATGTGTTTATAGTTAAAAGTTCATAGCTTATTAGCTCGCGGTGAAACCAAGTGTCTAAAGGGCCTATAACTACATGTACATAAATTATAATGATGTTGTTTTTATATGCTCTCTCAGACAATAGATTTTTATTTTTAAACTTTACACACTCGTCAGCTTAAGTACCTTTAAACGGTTTTGTGTCATATATTAATTTGTTATAGTCGCGCCGAAGCCCGCGGACACACGCTGATCTTCCATCGCATCGAGCCGGAGGACGAAGGAAGCTACAGGTGCACCGCTCGCAGTGCTGGAGGATTAGTCTCCGAGACTACTAAAATTACCGTCAAAGGTATGATTATTTTGTAGCTATACAGGCTAGGAGAAAATAAGTGTATTCCCATTGCATTGCCAGTGAGGTCTTGGGACGCAGAATAGACGGCATAGGAGACTTTTTAGAAATGAGTTCATCATATTTAAATACAGATGTAGTGAGAAATGACATGCCTTCGGAAACGTTCGTCAACGTCATGCTGTTTCAGTCTATCTCACTGAGACTGACAGTAATAGCTGTCATGCTACTTCAGTCAGACTCGGTGACACTGCCTGAAACAGCATGTGTTTACGAACGTTTCCGAAGGCAAGTAATTTCTCACTACACCTGTATTTAGCAAACGGGTTACTCACGTAATTGAAGTCTATAATTGCTCTACATGTTTTGATCCATTTAGAATTCTGCTCATCATGTTCAACGTGTCAGTCTCACGTTAGTTATAATTCAAATTTCAGAATTAGTAGCTAGATAAGTAGATAGTAGTATTTTAGTAGCTCCTATGTTATGTGTAATTTCGTAAAAATACCTACCTTCTGAAACTTAGAAAGAGTCCCTAGGTGGCCTATTCTGAGTCCCAAAAAAATACAGGCAACGAGAATGGACTTATTTTTTGGGCACCTTGTATATCCAGTGTGCATATTTCTTTTCGTGTCCATAGTTTTGGGTGTCATATTGAGCAGGGCCAGATTTTACTATCTACCGGTACCAAACCAAAAGAATCCAAAACCAAAAGAAAGGGAATTTTAATTTAGTCGAGTACCGGTTCTGACAGGATTTATTTGAGCAAACATTCTTACAAGAATGTGACATCGTGTCACCAAGCCTTTTGCTTTTGCATGATCTATTTTTTTCATATTCGACCTATATTCTTTGCACTTTTATGTTTCAATGAAAAAATAAGGATTTGCTGCCTTCGTGGTTTAAGATACTGGTTTATTTTAGAAGCGGCGTTTGAGGGATCGTCTCCTCACGGCCCAAAGGTCTCAATACTCAAGCGAAGCAACGCGCCGGTGAAAATCCAGAGAGGGTACACAGGCTCTCTGTACTGCAAGTCGTTGGGAACCCCGCTACCGAGTGTTCAGTGGAAAAGGGTAATATTTATAGTACACATCGTCCGCCTATATAAGTCCACTTCTGGATAATCATAATCATATGTTTCACCCTGTATACACAAAATGCGTACGCATATGTGTCTTCACCCTTACATCAGTATTTTGTAGATGTTGTAGTAAGGGCTTGTCTAATTTGTCTATTAATCACGGGATACTGTATAGGGTGATAATACCAATTATCACTGTAGGGGAGGGGGGGTCATTGGACAAATCACGTGTAATTTTTTGTTACTCTCTGCGGAACATCATTATCAATATGGCTTTAAAAACATTTATCAGTTAAATTCTTTCTTCAGCACCATCTTTTGTTTTATCTCTGTTTAACCCAATGGTTGACTGGTAGAGAATGTATTTGTACATTTTTCTTTGTTTGTGCAATAAAGTTTAAATAAATAAAATAAATAAATAAATTATAGCTAGTAAAAAACACTTTTTAAATACTAAGTTTTAAAGTTGGCAAAAAAGTTTTTTCCCATCACGTGTGCTTGATAAAGTACGTAAAGTCAAGTGTTATTAAAAGGACTACTTAAGTTGGCAATTTACACATCATATTATCAAGGGGGGGGAGGGGTCCTGAAAATATCACCAAATATCACCATGGGGAATGGGGGTCTAAAACAGGCCAAAATCGTATGACGTGATTAATGGACAAGCCCTAAGTTTTATGTTATTTTCTTACCCAGGTTCACAATATTTCCTCTTTTCCCATGTAGACTGACGGCAGTCTCCGAGACGGCATCAAGCAGGAGGGCAACTACCTGATCATCAGTAACGCAACAGACAGTGACTCAGGAGACTACGTGTGTGACGGCCTGGTGGAGTCCACCCCGGTCTGGACCGATTACGTCAGAGTCCTCATCTACGGTAAGTTTAGTATTTGTCACATTATGGTAACTATGGTGACACAAATGGTTGACTGGTAGTAAATGCCTGAAGGCATTAAGTTAGCCAGTTGTACTTTTTTGGAATAAAGTTAAAATAAATAACTTTTAATATTAGATGTCTAAATATACCTACTAAAGAAAAAATACTAAAGTTTCCCAACGCTGGGATTTGAACCCACGTCCCACGTGCTCAGCTTTCGCGGCGAAAAGCACACTTATAAGTTAGGCTGCGACCATATATAACATGGACGTCTAACGCCAGCTCAAAAATGCCCCCAAACACAATTGTTCAATTGTGCCAAGATGGGCAGGACACAGCGCTTTTCTTTATACCGCGCGCCGCGCATATTTCGGCGCAACATCTTTGACAAATGTTTGTACAAATGTACAATAATAGCCAATCAAAACTTTGATGGACCAATCACAACTATTTTTAAATGGCGGTTTAAGTTTTTTATAGGTTGATATGGAAATTCATTACAGTGACGCATTGAAGAGGGGATTTAAGTTCCCAACCCACTTAGGGCCAGCGTGGGGACTATAGTCCAATCCCTCTCATATATGAGAGGAGGCCTGTGCCCAGCAACCAGCAGTGGGACATTATATAGGCTGAAGTATTATTCATTTTATTATTGAAGAGGGCGTGACATTTGTCAACTAAAATTTAGGACCGTTTTTGAAAGACAATTTAGTATGGCGTGCGGCTTCCATGTTTTATATGTTCGTAGAAGTTAGGAGACGTTTTTGAATACGAAGGTTATTTTTGACCGACTTCTAAATTTCCAAAAGAGATCTCAATTCGACTGTTTTTATTAGGGTTTGCTAGTGAACAAGGAACCCTTACCTATAGTTTCGCCATGTCCGTCTGTCTGTCCGCAGCATAGCTCATAGGCCGTAGTTGATACATATTAATCAAGCCGACAAAGTGGTAGACTAAAATATAAAAAAAAAAAACCGGCCAAGTGCGAGTCGGACTCGCGCGCAAAGGGTTCCGTACCATTATCAATTTATTATTATAAAAATACAGTTAAATCAACCTACCTCAAAAACTATAGGAGATAATTTTATCAAACCAAAAATCGTTGATAGAGTTTATTAATGTGCATAACATATATTTTTTTCAGAATTTTATATCGCGTAGTTTAAAAAATAGAGGGGGGGGGACACATTTTTCAGACTTTGAGACCTGATACCTCGAAAACGATTTGCTGAAATAAAAATGTGATGTATAAACCTTCATATCATTTTCAACGACCTTTCTATTAATACCCCACACGCTTATGTACAACTAAAAAAAAAATTCTATCCATCAGTTACATGTATGGAGGGCCCCCACCCCAATGGTTTTTTTTACAATTTAGTATCACATTCCTGTAGCGGTTCATACAACACATATCCTTACCAAATTTCGTTACTGTAGCATTTATAGTTTCCGAGTAAATTGGCTGTGACAGACGGACAGACGGACAGACGGACAGACGGACATGACGAATCTATAAGGGTTCCGTTTTTGCCATTTTGGCTACGGAACCCTAAAAATCGGGTACCTTCCTTTGTACTAATGTGGGGATGATTTTTATGGTTCCGTAGCCAAAATGGCAAAAACGGAACCCTTATAGATTCGTCATGTCCGTCTATCCGTCTGTCATAGCCGATTTACTCGGAAACTATAAATGCTGCAGTGATGAAATTTGGTAAGAATATGTGTTGTATGGACCGCTACAAAATTATGATACTATATTGTAAAAAAAAAAATTGGGGTTGGCTCCCTCCATACATGTAACTTAGGGTTAGAATTTTTTTTTAGATGTATATAAGCGTGTGAGGTATCAATAGAAAGGTATTTGAAAATGATATGAAGGTTTATATATCACATTTATATTTAAGCGAACCGTTTTCGAGATATCAGTTGTGTAAGTCTGAAAAATGTGTCCCCCCCTCTACTTTTTAAACTACGTGGTATACAATTCTAAACTCTATCAACGATTTTTGGTTTGATTAAATTATCTCTTATAGTTTTTGAGATAAGTTGATTTAACTGTATTTTTTTAATGATAATGGTACGGAACCCTTCACGCGCGAGTCCGAGTCGCACTTGGCTGGTTTTTTTGTACTGCTGTAATCCTATAGTGAGGAGTATCGTTGAATATGTCTTTTTAATTTGCAGATCGGTGTGAGCAACCCAGGATGGATGGTTCAGCGGCTTGCCGCGGGTACCACACCCGCTGGTTCTACGATAATACCTACAAAATGTAAGTGGCCAATTTACCTAAAATTTATTTTATCTAAATTGATACTTTTTTTAATTAACATTGTGATAAAAACTGTTATAAATATTCTTTGGGTAAGGTAATTATGAAAGCAAATAAGTATTTTAATTTTATACAGACAGGTACGGCAGGTGATGTTTACATTTTTTTACAGTATTTTAAGACCCTTTCGATAATCAGAAAACTATTAGTAACGTCATAAAATGGACACCTTTATAAAATTTAACATATAGTGTTTAAGTGCTACGAATTATACAAAAATAAATTGTTCATCAAATTAACCATAATTACATGGATTATAATTACAGATGCCGTAAGTTCTACTACAGCGGCTGCGGCGGCAACCAGAATAACTTCATCTCAGAGACTCAGTGTAGACTCGCGTGTGACGTCACCAGACGCACTGGTGCTTAGTTTTTCGTAGATCCAACTTAACCGTAAGCGTCCTAGGAGGTAGCTGTAACACGAGTAAAATATTCACTAAAAACTATGCTGTAATTGCCAGAAAGTTTCCGTCAGTTGGAAGACACATCCAAGCCGTTGCCTGCAGCTATGCTATTCTCTTATTCACACATTCGAAGCTGCGTTCATCAACGAGTCAGCCTTCACTTCGACGTCGAGCGCAGCGCTGCGAAAAACGGTATTCACTAACGTAAAACAGCTCGTCGTCGAACTGTAGGCGGTAACTCTCGACGCAGTGTAGTTCCAGCTCACGCCGCATTCGTCGCCGAGCGCTAGTGTCGTTTAAAGTGCATTAGTGAATACCATTTTTAGGCTCGACGCTGCCGCAGCGCTGACACAGCGCTGACACAGCGCTGACAGCAAGGCGGTTTCCTTAGTGAATAACACTGCAGGCCTGGGCAAGATGCCATTCAGCAATCGTAACATACGATAAGCAATAAGTAATAAATCGTTGGGGATAGTGCAATACCGCGTATCTAACACATGTCAATAAGATTCTTATTTCAAACATCATCATCATCTCAGCCATAAGACGTCCACTGCTGAACATAGGCCTCCCCTCTGGACCTACAAATTTACCGGTTAAGATGCGACCTGCATCCAGCGTGTCCTAGCGACCTTCATAAGGTCGTCTGTCCATCTTGTGGGTGGGTCCTACGCTGCGTTTGCCTAGCCGTGGTCTCCAATCGAGCACTTTTCGACCCCATCGACCATCTTCTCTACGTGAAATGTGGCCTTCCATTGCCACTTCAGCTTACTAATCCGGAGGGCTATGTCAATAACTTTAGTTCGCCTACGGATCTCCTCATTTCTGATTCCATCACGCAGAGAAACTCCGAGCATAGCCCTATCCATAGCTCGTTGAGCGACTCTGAGTTTAGAGATGAGGCCGAAGGTGAAGGACCACGTTTCGGCGCCGTAAGTTATCACTGGTAACACATTGATTGTAGACTTTCGTCTTATTCAAACATACTTATATGGAATCTAATCTTTATCTGCATGTGTTAGTTACGCGGTATTGCACTATCCCCGACGAAATGTACCTATGAGGATGACAGAGTCGAAAAAAAAGTCACGTGACGATTTCCATACAATATGATGGTCACGTGACTTATCGCTTATCGTATACGATTGCAAAATGGCGTCTTGGCTAGGCCTGCTGATGAGTTTCCGCTGACAGGCGCTTAATAGAGCTCCCACATTCGATATTATATGTTTTATAATGTTAAACAATGTTTAAAAAGGACAATGTTATTATAATAAAAGAATGACAAAGAGAGTAAGGTTATATTATATAACATTTTGTAACGCTAATGTGCGAGCACCATTCAATGTTGGTATTTGCTTTAATAGCTGTAGCTGGTACTGTATTTCTTTATGGTTTGTAAAATTTTAACATAATTACGTTACGATTGCACGTAATATTATAGCAAAATAAAGGATGCGTACAATTTTATGACTCTTTATTTTACCTTTTAATTTAGTTACGTTAAAAGTGAAGTTGCCATGCGATATGTGGGACTCGCTACGGTGGTCAAAAATATCATGAGTATCATCACAGTAGGTACATTTGTCAGCCTCTGTAGCCTAGTTGGTAGTGACCCTGCCTACGAAGCTGGAGGTTCCGGGTTCGAATCCCGGCGAGGGCGTTATTTGTGTACCTATTTATTTATCACAAATATTTGTTAATTGGTCATGTATAGACAGCCAGTATTTAAGTATCTATATATTTCTATCTATTATATATATCGTCGCTTGGTACCCATACCCACATCACAAGCCTTAATTTAGCTTACCGTGGGACTAGGTCGATTTGTGTGAGATGTTCCAAGATACTTATTTATTTATTTATTTATTAGAGGTTTGTTCACAATGCACAACCACGACCAAGGAACACATATTTGTGATAAATAAATACACAAAAATGCCCTCGCCGGCATTTCAACCCGGAACCTCCAGCTTCGTAGGCAGGATCACTAGCAACTAGGCTACGGAGGCTGACAAACCTTCTTTCTCTATTTGTGAGCACTGATAGCTTCGATATGGAAGTACCAGTGTTCGACGATGTACAGTCAATTGCAAAAATAAGTACCTATCGAAAGAATCCGCTCATAAATATGTTACGACGTTCTTATTACATAGAATTAGAGAGCACTGGGACATATTTTTGTGTACACCTTATTTTATCTTTGACTGTACTAGTATTCGACATGGGGACTTCATGTCAAAGTGACAAGGTTTCAATTAAAGCGGTAAGGTAAGGTGGGGTAAGATGAAACGGGATTTCTATGGGGTAAGGCGAAAAAGTCGTCCTGGAACAGCGTATACTATTATATAGTTAGCTTTTTGTCTTACCCCATTAGAAAGCTGTTTCATCTTACCCCACCTTAGCTTACTTTTATCTTAGTAGTAGTATGAACGAAAGCACGGAATTCGGAATTAAATTTAGTACCGTAAAAACACTATAGTTAATAGTACAGGATGCTTAGCCAAGTCAAGGGGGTGTCACTCCGCGATTCCGTCGCGCAGCTACAAGTAGGTACATGCAGAGCGCCCCGTCTCCGTGGTCTATTCAAGGGTTAGCGCGCGCTGTCTCGGAACGCACGTTTAAAACAACGCTGGCTTGTCACGTATCGCGAAATATATCGCTTGCAAAATATTAGGGTTATTTTATACATGTGCATCTTAAATGAAAATGACGAAAATACACGGTGGTATTTAATCGGTGAACAGGAACCCATTTTTCTAATTCAGTAATCGATGGCGGTCACGTTTATGTAGTACTTAAGTGGAACCAAGTTTTTTTTTAGCATAATTTTTTTTTATTTTGAAATTTATAAATTTATAAATTAAACAGTAAAATAACAGATATACAGTGTTACAGGTATAGGTATTATCAGGATTATTCGGATGGATATTCGCCTAAAGTTAGTAAAGTCGTGTTGCTATCTCACTCACACCTCAAACAATGCCACCCGGGCACGCACGGCCGAAGCACAAAGAAGGTGCCGCCAAAGTTGAAACAAATATTTTTGAATCACGTGTATGAAATGCGTACGTAAATCCTATAATCACGCAAGAACTAAATTTTTGAATTAGCTATCAAGACGATAAGCGACAGCAATTTAACGCCGTAGATGTCATTGGGTGGATTTCATCAAGAAAATTTTCACCATACAAAAATATATTTTTTTTCTTTTATTAATTAAATGCATAAATATGTATCTAGAATTGTTAAGTTATATTTATTAGAGTATCTTGTTATGATTCCACACTAATTTGATGCATAATTTCGAAATTATAGCATCAAAAATATTTTACACGAGATGGTGATGACGACCATGCCATGGTTATGATTTTTAATGGATGGCGATGATACTATGTGTATGGTAATGACGATTTACTATATCATAAGGTTCATAAGGGTATTAAATCAAACAATTTTCAGTCAAATCAACAATGTATTGTCAAAGCGCCTTTGAATGTTTGTAGTTTATTCCAAACTTCCAAGCGAGTTTAGTTCCTGTCTCCTTACATTCCTGTACCAAAGAAGATTTTGTCGCTGGCTTCTTTAGCGTCTTCACTGCTGCCTGACTGTCCGTGTATATGACCACGGCCCTCATTTGCTGCACTTGCTCCTTTATGAGCCTTACGCACCGTAGTATGGCACAAACTTCTGCCTGAAACACACTCGTATACCTACCAAGTGGGACAGATACTTTTTCCCCCAATTTCGGGATAACTATATAGTAGGTATGCCTGCTCCAGCTAGACCTGTGGAGCTTCTTATCGAACCGTCAGTGAAGCATATAAACGTCGGATGTGCGACGTTTACCTTCCAGTTGTCCCTCTCCCCAATATGTACATCGAATATCTTCTTCCTCTTTATGAGGTCATTGTGAGTTGCCATCATTTCCATTTTAGACAGTACCCTATCTTGTATTAGTTCGTGTCGCTTGTGTACGCAACTTCCTCTCCATTCCTTGTATGCCTTCATTCGGTACCACTGTTCCATGGCCCTCTTTTCCGCTTCTATATGTAGCGCCTTTATAGTTATACCTAGTATTACCTCTAAGGCGTGTGTCGGGTTGCCTCTGCACCTTTGCTAGGTACCTCTGATATTTCTTAATATGTGCTCTGTGCCACCAGACCACCGCTCCATATAGTACTCGGGAAGTATTATCGCCTTGGAGATCCATTCCAATATGAAAAAATGAAAAAATGAAAAAATGAAAAATGATTTATTGGTTACTCTTAAATACATTAGTAGAAACTGAACAGAAGTCTTCTTTTAAGTAAATTATTTACTTGTGCCAGAAGGCTCCGCTCTTCACTTATCTTGGAGGGTTACAAACCAATTTATAATTATTCTTAAAGAACTTAATTAAATAAAATTAAATAAATATTTTATCTTATCTTATACAATTCATATAAGGCAAAAGTAATACAATTTAAACTTATTCTTAGAAACAAAATAGACCTATTCTAACGATAGTAATTCTATTGCTAATATTGCTATATACATTATACACTATTATTATTACATATGTGTGTGTGTGTGTGAGTGTGTGTGTGTGTGTGTGTGAGTGTGTGTGTGTGTGTGTGTGTGTGTGTGTGTGTGTGTGTGTGTGTGTTTGAGTTTAACGTGTTCATCTTACATGATGGATTCAATTTCGGCATATGATAATGATTTTATCCACTGTGTAATTATTTGTTTGCAGGTATAAGTTATTTTAGCATAAATATTTAGATGTTCATCTACATAGTTGTATAATTTGGCAGATTGGTAGCAAAATTGTCTTTTAGCAAATTTTGAATTCAAGGAGGGGACTTTTGCAGCTTTAGGTTTTCTCCTTCGATTTATATTGACGGCGTCATATTTTATTGATGAGTGTAGTTTTAAGACACAAGCCAAAATATAAAGTCTCCTTATGGATAATAGGTTACATTCTTTATGCAAGGCCTCTGTTGGATATCTATATGGCTTGGAAAAAATAACTTTGAGCAAGCACCTTTGCGCTCTTTCAACCTCCAGAAGCTTTGTTTTATTGGCTCCACCCCAGATGGGAATACAGTAAGTCACAACAGACTGGGCAAGTGAAGTATATATCTGGGTAAGTAACTGAGTAGATGCGACGTGTTTTAGGATTTTGAAAAGCCATATCAGCTTTCGGACTCTTCCATTGAGATAATCAATGTGATTATGCCAAGAGAGACGCTGATCAAGGATAATTCCGAGATATTTAGTTGATGAGACCTTTTCAACTGGTTGACACTTGCATATCTGAGTGTTTACTAAGTTACATGTATGTATTTTTATTTTTAAATCTTTTGGTGGTTGCGTGTTTCCGTACTTTGAAAAGCATATGTAGTTCGTCTTAGAGGTATTGAGCGTTAGTAAATTATGATTCAGCCATAAAGCAATCTTCTGCAGTCCCTGTTCAGCTTTATCAAACACCGCATCCCACGAGCTTCCATTAAAAACTATCGCTGTATCATCGGCGTAGGAAATGATATATCCACCGTCAACCTTGAGATCTGTGAGGCCGTTAATATAGGTGAGAAAAAGCGTAGGGCCCAGAACACTTCCCTGAGGGACGCCGAATATCCTCGACTTTAACCCCCATTTCCTTCACACCGCTCTTTTGTATTGATACAGTGTTCTTATGGCTTTCGCCGTTTGTTCTTTCACATGAGTTTTGTACCTGAGCGTGCTACCCAGAGTCACCCCCAGATACTTTTGCTCGTTTACCAACTCCAGCTCCTTGTCATGTACCCTTATGGGCCTCATCTCTGCTGTCTTCCTTTTGTTAGTGAATAACACAAGCTTCGTTTTTGATGGATTTAAATCCAGTCTCTCTCTCTGCACCATTCCAGCACTTTTTGGATACTACTGGCCATTATGTCCCTTATGGTGCTTAGTACCGGTCCACGTTCGACTATATAGCACTCCGTCATCGGAGTAAGCTTGCATATATAAGCCCCCCTTATTTTCTTCACTAATGAGTACAAGTCCACCCTGTGGGAAACCTCTTTTAGGACTAATTGACTTTTTATATTCCGCCCAGTGTCGTCTTTATAGATCTACACTTGAGCAATTTCCCTATCCATAGCGCTATTGTCTTGTTGACTCCTTCCCTTCTCAGACTTTTCTCTACCGCTGAACATTTAATGGCACTTGCTACTACAAGAAAAACCAAAAATTATGGACCAATTTACAAAAATTGTCAACTCCATACATACACGATCATAACCATCCATTGCTTCAGTACCGGTATTGACACGCTCGGTGTTGACGATTTCACACAAAATCCTACATTATTTTAGAACACTAATACTTAAAGCAACGTCAACGCCTCACTAGTAAGTTCCTTTAAGGTTACGTATTCCCAAGTAATTAGTTTAAATATTATTCAATTACTTACTGTAAACCACTCGTGGATGGTTATGACGCCACAGCGTGTTAATCACGTATTGCAGTCACATTTTTATGTTTTTTTTTTTGGTTTGAGCCCGCAAAGACAAACGTGTACTCGGTTCCGCTGTTTCACCTGAATTGAGGAGGCGGGCGTGGGTATACCCGGTATATTTAGACGTACGAGTACAAAACTACCTCAACTTTGACAGTGCGCTTACGGTGTTGATGAATTTTTGGTGTTAAACTTTTAAATATTTTAGGTAAATAGTACTTAACTTACGCGATGAAGGATTTTTATCATATTTTTTTGAACGTTTAACAACAATATTTAAAAACGATTACTGAAGTAAAATTCGTACGTTTGATTTGCGATAATTTTCAGTACAAATATGGAGGTTTAGATTTTTTTGTTAGATGGTGATGACTTTTGACATATAAAACATTTTATTAAAATGAAACTATTTAGATTTCGATTATTTTGATCAAAGGGCCTTAAAGATAAAACTACTGAATATCGAAAAGACTAAAAATCAAAGTAAAAAACCTAAAATATATTTTTTTAAACACCGAAACGCAACTTTTTTCCGAGTTTTGAAATCCACCCCATTGCAGTAATGTATTTGTCAGAGGCCTCATAGCGCCGTTCGTTATTCGTTTTCATTAATTGACAACCCTGTTTTCGACAGCGTGCGGCTTATAATGCGACCTTTCCGCGACGCAATTCGGCCCATTTCAGCTGCTCGCGTAGCCTCGCGCGCCGATTTGTTTGGTAATAATAATTGTGTAGGCACATAAAAAGCCGGCATTTGTGAACATCAAAGCAGTGAAGCTTCTGTACTTTATATATTCTGTGGCCAAGTTCCCAATCGTAGTAGCGAAGTTGCCAATCGCTAACGCTTAATCGTCAATCGTAAGCGAAAGGCAGCTAACTGTCTTTGTCGCTCTAATATGAAAGAGTGACAGAGAGGGAAAACTACTATACGCTACTAAGCGCTAGCGATTGGCAACTTGGCTAAGCATCCTGTTGGTGGTTTTACGGTAGTGGTTGTAAGAATATTGTGCTTATAGATAATTTCTATATCAAAGTGATGAAAAAATATAGAATATGTTTAGGGACATACCTACGATACTCACTTATTTATTAAAATGTATTGCAAAAGAACAACTTCATTTATAACTGAACTTATTCAATGAGTACCTATAATACATTTATTTATATCTACCAATAAACCTATGAAAGCTAAAAAATTTTGCGAAAATAAAGCAAGTAGTCGCAGTTAGGTGCATTTTTGAAAACAAAAAAAATAGTAACACCTGGGTCATTCTCAAAAAATATGTTCGTGTTCTAATTGCCACGATCGATTGTATTTTCATACCAAATGTGCAAGAAGCGTCATGGCAATTAGATGCTGGAACAAATAGGTATATTTCAGAGAATGATCATCTGAACTCGTTATATTGGTTACTAAAAAAATGTTTACAATACCGTGTCAGTAAAGGAATGAATGTAATTTTTGCGTCACTGCGTCATTCGACGTGGACTACGACTACTAGGAATTTATCGACTGATTGGCCCTGCCTAAATTGCGCTAAACAAAAATGGTAGCAACACAGTTAAGGTAGACCTGACTTTGCAATTAGGTTTACCTACTATTAAACTCTCGTACATATGCCTTTAAGTGGATCCGCGTATGGGAAAACGATTAGAATTTTTTTTCACTTAAATATTGATGTGCACCAGCGTTCATCATATGACAGCTACTTTAAAATATATGGAAAGTGCGAGAAGTTTTAAACACAGAGTTATAAAATTAAAATACACCAAAAATTGTATTCGTAACTTTCTTAGATGTAGGCGAAGAACGGCGTCACGTGCCCGACGTTCTTTTGGAATGCACCTACATTTGTAGGACATCTCGTATTGGTGCTCATTTAGACATGGATCTAGGTAGAGTGGCCTAGAGCAGGGACCGGGACCGTTATTTTACAAAAACCTCTAAATAGCCCAATATTTTAAAATGTTTTATATTCTTTGTGTACCTACTACTCCATATTTTATGTAATGTATAACATCACTCATCAGATTTTTAAGTTACTCCATTAACCTCCTGCCTACATCTGTCCTATCCAAAGGACATAAGCCACAGTCAATTTTTTTACTCTATCTCAATCACACAAATTTCCGATTTGATTTGGCAAATTTTGACGTAATTTAGGCACGAGGTTAACTAAGAATTTATATTTATTACATCAGATTTTTAAATTACTTCATTAACTTTATATACCGAAGAAATATTCTTATATTCTTATATTCTTTCTTTATATTCTTGTAAGTGAAATTTCTGTAATTTCTTAGACAATAAAGTTTCTTTAAACCGAAGAACAAAAGTGACCGAAAAAAGAACCGTTCTTTTTGTATGGAGAAAATAACGGTTCCGGTCCCTAGCCTCGAGTTCCATTTGGCTGAGTGTACCACTACGTTTATGCAATTCTCTGCTGTCGGTAATTTATCAAAGAGTGGAGTTCTCATTTGCTCTTGACTCCAGGTTATCAGTCAATAAAAAAAGTTACATTTGATACGCGTCTTTTTTTGTAGTTTACGTAGCACTAACCTTTGCCCTGATATGATTATATCCTAATTTGTAATTTCATTCTCCATCTGACCGTTCACGAGTATATAGGTACTTGAAAAAAATGACAATTTAAATACTTATTAAAAAGTGACTAAAACTAAAATGGGTTCTTTGAAGTGCTTGTTGTATTTGTGCCTAATTATTGCAGCAACGACTCAAGGTAATTTATACAAACTTTTATTTATAGTACATTACTGCAGACGCCGGGAAAGATGGGCTTACCGGCTGAGTAGGTATGGACGAACGTAGTGAGGCGGAGTGAGTGATGCGAAGCCGGTAAGCCCATTTCGCGGCGAGGCGTGTATAGTGCTTTTCTCAAACATATGCAATGAAATAAAAAATACGACAATCAAAAAAACCGAATAAAATTTAGCTGTTTAGCCGGTTCATGAAAACCGACGCCATGTTTTAAAAAAATATTACTTACCGGCCTAGGCTGTTAAATTCGTATGAAAATCCTTTACTATTATCTCGAGGTCATCCGCCTGCAACGTCATACTTTAAAGCCTATTATGCCGAACATAATGACAACATTTCATTGCATTTCATGAGAAAAGTATCTAGTCTTCCTTGTAGGCTTAGCACATGATTGGTGCCTCAAGAGCGATGATAATGTTTAGAATTTTAGATAGATTTCCCGTCTTTAATAACTATATTATAAATAATAAATGAGGGATAGATAGTCTAGCTTGCCGCGACATATTATTTACTGTCGTGTACCAATCATGAACCTACTGATACAATGTTTTTGTTTATCGTTAGTTAAATTTTTCGACATTTTAATACTTTTTAAAAATGTTTTATATTTCTTATCTATACATTGACTTCTCGACAATATTATTATTACGAATCCACGAGCCATGACTTTGCCACTTATCTACATAATTTTGATTAAAGCCGTAAACATTTAGAGCGGAACTCATGTCTTTTGTAGGATGCTTTGTAGGTAAATCAGGTGATTCAGTACGTTTTATTAAGTATAGTGAAGCTGAGTAAATAAAAGAGAACGGCCACTGACACACTTAAAACATTGGCTCCAGGGAATGTAGAACATCCCACCCAAAACTATCTCCAGGGTCGCGTTTTATAAAGCTACAATTTACAATTTCGCTGTTTGCCTCTCTAACGCACGCACATATTGGCTAGAAAGAGAGGCAAACAGCGAAATTGTAAATTGTAACTTTATAAAACGCGACCCAGACGTCGAGACGTCTTTCGAACGACCAAGGTCTTTAGACGCTTTTCCCACGCACTCAGATCAATTCCAGAAGACATAATGTATACGTAGTAATACATATGTGTTGTATATTCCTAGCTAACCCAGCCCCAGCAGCGGTAGAAGACTTTACAGTGGAAGTGAGCGTCAAACAGTTGAATATCGCACCGCGGAACAGTGGATCCGTCACCTGCATACCAGGAGGATCTCCGCTACCACGGGTTGTGTGGAGAAAGGTAATTTTTGTTAGCCTCCGTAGCCTAGCTGGTAGTGACACTGCCTACGAAGCTGGAGGTTCCGGCTTCAAATCCCGGCGGGGGCATTATTTGTGTATTTATTTATCACAAACATTTGCTCCTTGTTCGTGGCATCCATCTATCTATCATATATATCGTTCGCTTGGTATCACAAGCCTTAATTGACCTTACCGTGGGACTAAGTCGATTTGTGTAAGATGTCCCATGCCGGGATCGGAACCGGTTTTTTAGAAAAACCTCGAACTAGCTCAATATTTTAACATGTTATACACTTTTTATGTAGTTTCCAACATTTTATGTAATTATTAACATCGTTTTTTTTTAATTACTTCAGTAACAAAAAAATATATACCGAAGAACGAAAAAGAACGGAATTCGAAATGTTCTTTTGTATGGAGAAAAAACCGTTATCCGATCCCTGGTAACATGATAAAAAAAATTACCTGATGTGTGCAGATAGCTGGTATTTGCAATAATTATATTATATACCCTACTAACCTATATTTAAATTCAGCATGGAGGCGAATTGGGCAAAGGGACGAAGCAAGTCGGAAATACGCTGGTGATATCGGACGCGGTGAGAAGTGATACGGGATACTACATATGTCTTGGAGTGGTCGACAGGAAAACAGTCACACAGCAATATGTTCTGGTGGAAGTTAAAGGTAAGACTTTTGAGACTTCCAGGCGAGGATCCAGGACTTCGTTCAGGGGGGGGCATTACCCTATGATATGATAGTATTTTATACTTCAAACAGCACCTAGGCATACATAAGTCCAGTGTGAGGGGGGGGGGGAGCAAGTGCCCCCATTGCCCCCCCCTCTGGATCCGCGCCTGGAGACTTCTAAGTTTAAGATATACGCCAAATATACAATGTGTTAACAATATGTAGGCGTGAGCATTATTTGATTAAAAAAATCTAATTTTAAGCGACATTAATTTCCTAAGAAAAGTTCAGTGAGAAGCAATGTACTTCAAAATGAATCGTTAATTATCGCGCGACCATTTCCATTCATCATGGTAGGTGATTTTTCGGCCGAATCTTGGCTAGGTTTGCAGGTCATTTTGACCGCTCTGGTACAGTCAAAGACAAAATAAGGTGTACACAAAAATGTTCAAAAATATGTCCCAATGCACTCTAAGTCTGTGTAATATGAACGTCGTACCATATTTATGAGCGAATGTTTTCGATACTTCTTTTTGCACTTGACTGTACAAATATCATGTACCTAAGTGTTTTATTTTAGGGCATAAACACCTGCGGTCTGGCACCCTTGGGCTGTAATGTACCTACTAATAAAATATTATTCTGTATAAGTAACTAAGTAGACTACTAGTTAATACTCGTAATATCAGCAATACTTCCTTAGGTTAATAACCCTGCTACATTGCTTATTTTAATCAGTTTATGACCCTATACTATTTCTAACTATCAAATTTCCTGGTAAGGTTATCGAAAGGTTACCTTTAATTTCGACAGTTGCTCGTGTTTGTGTTTCTAATATTTTTTATCTAAGGTTAATGAACTTTAACCCCGGCAAGACTAGCCAAGATGCCATTCTGCAATCGTATACGATAAGCGATAAGTCACGTGACCGTAATACGGTGTTTCTATGCGATTTTGTTACGCGTTTTTTTTGTTCATTACCATCACCAGTTTATTTACCGTTTTATAAAAGCAAACGAGACTATTGTGCCAGAATAGCAGACAAACATGCGTCTGCTACAAGATAATCGAAAATGACTCCACTATTTATATGCAGTTCGTCAATAATTTGGGTTCGGTAATGACTTGATTGTTGCGACTGAATAATCGCATAGAACTACCCAATAATGTATGGAAATGGTCACGTGACTTCGGACGAATCTGTCATTCTCATACATTTATTACTTATCGCTTATCGTATGGTTGCAGAGTGACATCTTTGCTAGGCCTCCTGGGATCTGTCACTAGTCAGTGACAGATCCGTCTCAAGCCATGTGGACTATAATTTAACATATAGGTATTTAAAGTAATCGACAAGCAAATTTGTGACAACGGCGTTTCAAGGGTTAATTGAGGGTATGATTTTACAGAATATTGAGCATATCGTATGTTATACCGGGTTTTCCAAGATTATTCATGTCCATGAAGGGAAAGTACTCTAAAAATTGTTGTCTTGGTAAAAAGAGACGTTATCTTATTTTTAATAGCAAGCAATACTGTACAAGTAAGTAGGTAGCTATTTTCAGAAGTATGAACGGCAATTTTTATTATTAATTTTAGTAATTTTACCCTATTCATTTCTTCTGATATACTATGTTACTTTAGAAATTAGAAGAATGATTTATAATATTTAGATGCATGGTATCGATTGGCAGCATAAAAACAGGAGGTGTTTATTTTATCATATTTGTGTGGGTTCGATTCCCAGACGAGGTAAGTAGATTTTAGAAAATCTGTGAATGCAGAATTACTAACTTTTAAAAATAACTTAAAGTTTTACTTCAGCAAAATACTCTATCTACGATATTTAAGGTACTTTCCCTTCATGTTCCATACTTTTGGGTCGTCCTATATATACCATTAAGCCAGTTCATGAAAGGTATTTACAATGAAATATGTATGTATTTTTGGCCGTGTTAGCAGGAAGAATATATTTGTCACCACCGCAACTCCTTCCGTGGGTGTCGTAAGAGTCGACTAAGGGATTCGAAGTGTCATTGACTATTTATTTATTGAAGAGTGATGATGGGCAGTAGCATCATCGTTAGTGGAGTGGACACATTACTGCGATCACCAACCCGCTTGCCCAGCGTGGCGATTACGGGCATTTACCTCCTAATGTGTTCGTGCCGTGTGGTGACGGCAGTAAGAATACATTTGTCACCACCCCAACTCTTCCCGTGGGTGTCGTAAGAGTCGACTAAGGGATTCGAAGTGACCAGTTATTTATTGAAAATTGATGATGGGCAACAGCATTATCATTATAGGAGTGGACACACTACTGCGATCGCCAACCCGCTTGCCCAGCGTGGCGATTATGGGCATTTACCTCCTAATGCGTCCGTACGCTTAGGTAATAGGAGAGGCCTTTGTCCAGCAGTGGACTGATTACAGGCTGATGATGATGATGATGATGCGTTCGTGCGCTTAGGAAATAGGCTTTTGTCCAGGACTGGACTGATTATAGGCTGAAGATAATGTGATGTATTTTAGATGACGAACAAACCCGCCCTAAGGTGAGAGTGAGTGAGCGGATAGTGAAAATAGGAAGAGGACAAAACGGGACGGTCGACTGTATCCCTGAAGGCTATCCACTGCCGCGCGTTCAGTGGGGCAAGGTAAGCTTTGACATACTCACCCACCGGTGGAACCAACAAATGAACATAATGGTTTAAGTATCACTTTTCGACTATGTGTCGTGGTAATTACCTAATGTTTAAAAAAAATTGGCTGATGGACATACTAATATTTTCATTACACCTGTTCGGTAAGTGCGTCAATGCGCTGCGGCGATGTGCGCCGTAGGTGCGTTTACGCCCTAGGGCAATCAAGGATTTTCATACAACATTACGACAACATTACTAATGTAATATTGGCCCCTTTATGATACCAAAAGCCCATCCGTCTTTAAAACTTCTTCATACTTCGGCGCTATTTGATCGCTGACCCACTGTTAGTACTTAGTAGGTACACTTTTCTTGAACATAATGATGACTGATGCTACGTAGGAAATACTTTTTTTACAAGAAATTATTATATTGTCGGTCAACATTTAATACCTACATAATTACATGCCATAATTTTATTTCACAAAAAATATCTGCTGTATACATTGCCTTATGGTTATGGCATTAAGTCCGCCTTTGTACTTTATTTATTGTACAATAAAGATTAAATAAATAAATATTATATTGATGTATTATAAGGGCGAGTCTCATAAAATATATCACCGCAACGAATTTATTTTCATACAAAAGGGTCGTGGTAATTAGACGCGGCTGCAGATATAGAGAATTACCCATACATGTAAATTATGTTTAAATTCTATTTGAAGGGAGAAGCTGCGCTCATTGATAACGCCAGACAAGAAGGGAACTCGTTGATAATAACGAACGCTGACGACGATGATGCTGGAGACTATGTTTGCCACGCCCTTGTGGAGTTGACCTCTGTGTGGAGCGACTATGCGAGAGTCCAGATAGAAGGTGAGAACTTTTCATCCTCCGCTGTCGGTAGTGACCCTGCCTGTGAAGCTGGAGGTCCTTCGAGCCCCGGTGAGGGCATCTCTTTGGGCTTGTCCATTAATCACGTCATACTATACAGGGGGGTGGAGGTAATAAATCACCAATTATCACCATAGGGGAGGGGAAGTCATCGGACAAGTCACGAATAATTTTTGTTACTCTCCGCTGAAGGGCATTATAACTAGTAAAAAAATGTACCTATACTTCATTTAAAACACTCTTTAAACATAACCAGATGTCAAATCCTGAACTTAGTTTTAAAACTTTGCGGACATTTACCTCGTAGTTAGCAAAAAAAGTTTTTCCCCATCACGTGTGCTTAATAAAGTACGTAAATTGAAGTGTTATTAAAAATAATTCTTAAGTCGGCAATAAATTACATTTCATATTGGCTAGGGGGATGGGGGGGGGGGGGGTCCTGAAAATATCACCTTGGGGGGTGGTGGGGTCTAAAATGGCCAAAATCGTATGACGTGATTAATGTACAAGAAGAATGGACAATTCTTGTATTATTCCAGATGTCGAACAAACTACCCCAAATGTTGGACACCCCAAAGTTAAAATTAGTGTCAAGCAATTGAAAATACCAAGAGGAGGAAGTAGCACCGTTGACTGCATCCCAGAGGGATACCCATTACCCAGCGTGCAATGGGCCAAGGTTACTTTTTATTTTTATTAATTAGGAAAAAAACTGCGGACATTTCAGCAGTCACTGAAAACCTTAGACACTTCTCATAAAAAGTGCTTTTTGTACATTTAGGTCATGAGATCTTGACATTTTGTGTGAGGGAGTTATTTTAGTTTAAAATAATCTGTAAACGTTGCTCATTAAGATTTATGCATATGGTGTGTCTAGTGGCTGGTAAAACTTATGCGGCAAAATGGAATTTTCAATGGAAGGCCTAACCTTAGCGCCTACATTTTTAAAATTTCCGCATTGTTCTATTGCCATGGTTGCTAAACAATAATTATTATAATCGTAGAAATATATGTTTCTTACACGATTACCATATCATTATGTATATGAAAAGAATGGGTCCTGGCAATTAGAGGCTGTGCTAATTGCCGGGACCCATTTTTTTGCATATTTATTAAAACTACCCAAGTTACCATAATAATATCATGTTTTTTTGTGACACGAATCAAATGATCTATTACAAGTTTGTATTAAATTTTATAGACTGAAGGCAGGATTGGTACAGGAAGTGGCCAAAGTGGAAACAAACTGATTATATCTAACGCGCAAGATAGTGACGCCGGCCATTATGTTTGCTCTGCGATTGTCGAGGGAACTGCTGTCTGGACAGACTACCTTTCCGTGGAAATAGAAGGTACTTGATATCTTATAGGTATTACTTGTCGTTATAAATTCTTTCCGTCCCCTTCATTAAACGTCTCCTAACTTTACAATGAGCTAAGTATTATGTGTCCCTTTCGCTCTTACATACATAATATTGATAAGACTGAAAGAGACAATCAATACTTAGCACCTTGCTAAGTTTACAAATAAGGGGGATAGTATTTAAAATATATCTTCGAAAATAATTACATTAATTAGGTTAATGCTCGTATTGTACGTACAATGTGTACGTAGGTACGCGATGTTTCCTATCAGGGTCTCTCCAGCTGTCATAAACTTTCTGCTGAGTTTCTGAAGGGACTATATTCTGGCTGGGATTCTTAAAGAGGAAGCCTCTGAATTCCCTGATGACCTTGGCGTTTCAGGCGTCCAGAGATTTACCATCGGTTGGATAGCACGCTTGCTTGCCACGTGTCGTGGTATACAAAAATTACCTAAGTATTTTATTTCAGATGTGCAGCAAATCGAGACCAGCCCTAGAGTACAAGTCAGTGTGACTCAGCTGCAAATACCGGCGGGACAGAGTGGGATCGTCGATTGCACTCCTGAGGGATCCCCGCTTCCGAGGATCCAGTGGAGCAAGGTAATGTTTGCAATAATCATCGCGTTAACAAAAAATGTACACTAACAGTACGGTCAACTGTACATAATTTGTACTACGCAGCTAGCACAATTTTTTTGCTTGCATTTGCTTGCAAAGTGTGGTTTTGTAGTGTCTAAACAACATACCAAAAATACAGCTTTACTGCATACTTTTCGAGTTTAATGTAAAGTTTTACCGTAGGTACTATAATATCAACATTATAAAATATTCCGTAAAAGTATGAACGAGCTAGCAAGTTCTAAAAGTGCTGATTAAGTCCTTTCAAATCTTCCTAACGACGTCAGAGAAACTATGACAATGTCTATGTCTTCGGTTGTATATTTTATCCTTAGTCTTCGATTACCTCGACGACGGTAATTAATTTTTAAAATAAAACCATGCAAATGGGTTATTTCCGCGTATATTAGATACATCGCGATGTTCCTACAGCGTTCGTGGCGAACGCTGTAAATAATCCGAAACGTCGGGATGTAATTAATATACGACTTCATAGTTTTCTTTCATATTTTGTATGTGTTATTTAGTCCGTTCTTATATAAGGAATCCATTTAAATGCTTTCAATAACAGGAGGCTGGCCAGTTTAGCTCCAGAGTTAGACCAAACGGTAATAGGCTGGTAATAACCAACGCTCAACATAGTGATGGAGGGAACTACGCATGCAACGGACTCGTGGACTCAACTATTGTTTGGACGGATTACGTTCAAGTTGAGGTGGTGAACCCGGGTATGTCGTTTTTCTTTATTTTCTTGTTCTTTATCCTACAACCAAGATTACATTTTTGTTGCCAGTGAGGGTTTCGAACACAGAACAAAACTTTTGGGGATTTTTTTATTAGTTCAGCTTCAGAAGTAGTAGTAGTAATAGCACAGCGCATACTAGGCGAATATTCTACTAAATTTAAAAATTCTGGAAATTCCTGAACAACATACTTTTTGGCCAACGTACAGTGTACAATATTACCTATTTGCTACAAATTTACTTAGCCTATTTTCGAAAGAATATAATTGGGGAATATGTAGATCTATTGTCCCAAATAGGTGTAGGTATATCCATAGATAGAAAAATATTTGATTCTTGGTTATGAATGTTTTGTATGAATTATTTATTCACACCACAAGCGTTAATTGAGCATACTGTGTTACTGGTTTGATTTGTCTCATAAATCCCATGATACTTATTTATTCCAGCAGTACCGACTCGTCTACGAGACCAGCTACCCAAACCTATTGACATGAGTTTTGTCGAGGGTCAAGATATTAGAATAAGGTTAGTCTACTCTTTCTAATAAGTGATGGACATTTGTCAGCCATTCCTTTTTTATTTATTTTATTAATTATTTACTCATTATGTAAGTATAATTATCATTTGAATTCTAGCTGTGACTTCGAAACTGGAGATGACCAACAGACTGTCACATGGAGTAGACTTGACCAACGCCCCTTAACCCAAAATACACAACAGAACGGCAGAGAACTAATCTTTCAGAGAGTAAGTTTTTGTTACGTTCCACGTTCTATTTTTAATATATTTTCCCTATTATAAAAACTGCTTCAAATTATGTAGAAGATGGATGAGATGAATCCATAAATTATTTGGGTTATTCTAAAATTATATGTAGGTATAGCTCATATCTAATTGCCGCGACGCATTTGCTTTCATACAAAATTTATGAAAGGGGTTTGGCAATTAGATGCGACTGCAAATATTATTTTCAAACGATTATGTACCTACTTAACCTTTGTGCCCCAAAAACAAACCTTAACATACAAAAGATGACACGAATGCCAATAATTACTTTAAATAATGCATTTTGGTAACAGGCAACCAAAGAGGATGCCGGCGAGTATCTATGCAAGGTGCCTGGAGGTAGATTGCTACTCCGCCAGCTATACGTCCGACTGACAATACTGAGTCAGGTGCGCGTCGCCATACGTCCAGAGATACCATCTGTGCTGCGTGGACAGGACCTGACCATGGAGTGTGTTGTGGTTTCCGGTGATGATGTCCACGTAACCTGGGATCGCATTGGTGGGGCTTTCTCCAGGTAGGATTTGAAACTTGGGTCTTTGTGACACGCTTAAGACTAAACCTTAGTAAATATCTCTCCGAAATTTTCAACTCCACTTAAGTTTGTGACAACCAACAACCGATCATAGACGTAATATCGCGTCATGACTAAAATGAGGTTATTTGCGTATGTTGCGAATAAAGTTATTTCTATTTATTTCTATAAAATATGTACTAAATTAGATTTTTATTGAAAACAACCATTAATAATGATAAAATTGACAATACGAGATTAAAATTTTGGGTATAGGTTAAAAAAAAGTGGTTTGTATCAATTTCAGCCGAGTGGAAAACCGAGGTGCGCAACTGATCTTCCGTAGTATCGAATCAGAAGATGGAGGATATTACAGATGCGTTGCTCAAAATAGCGCCGGAGAAATTTCTCAAACTACTCAAATTGTTGTCACTGGTATGTAGCATATTTGTACCTTTTTTAATGAATGGCCGCAGAAATGTGTGTGACCGCGTGGTGACAGCAGTAGGAATTTCTCGACACCCCAACTCTTCCCGTGGTTGTCTGAAGAATCGACTGAGGGACTCAATTTTACTGGCCATTCATCTATTGCATAAGGAATAGCGTGAACATAATGGGCACATCGTCAACTCGCTTGCAATTATAAGCATTATCTCTTAATGTGTCCATAGTTCCGTACGCATAGGTAATAGGATAGACTTTTGTCCACTAATGGACTGAAACTGACTGATGTTGTGAGAACGAATGACAATTGCCTAGTAAATAGTAAAGATAGGTGGTTTTACATCAATTGTGCTACATATTTTAGAATATGGTACTCTCCTTTATTCAAGTTGCATCAAGACTATCAGCTTTCCTTATGCAAAAATCTGTTCTACAGCTCAACAAGTGCTCAATTATCTCAGTCTTGATACGGGTTATATCAATCGATTTTCTTAGTCTACTCCTATTGTAGGCCGAGTAAATCGATTCATTTATTATAAGGCTTAAAATGATACTTTTATGTAGATCCTCCTCCACCACCACCACAAAGCAACTCCAGAGTGACTGTCATCGTGCGCGAACTGAAGCTACGCAGAGGACAAACTGGAACTGCTGTCTGCAATCCTGAGGGATCCCCGCTCCCGACAGTTCAGTGGAGCAAGGTAGTCTTTGCAATATTAGCCATATCTTTCATCATCATTCTTAGCCGATATACGTTTACTGCAGGACATAGGCCATAAAGATCGATAGCACACAGATCGCATCTGATGGATTCCGGCTATCTTTGCCAGGGTACCGGTCTACCTTGGCCTTCCGTCGCTGTGTCGACCAGTGCGTGGTCGTTACTAAAGATCTCCCTACGAGTACATTATAAGGATGTAGTTAAGGGAAAGAGATCCAGTCCAGATAGACCGCCTGTTGCTACATTTGTATTTAACTGTTCTGTGTTTTATTTTCATTCTTTGTGGTGCAATAAAATTAATTTGTGATGCTTCAATATCCCTATAAATGTTGGTACCCTAAGATTAATAACGCGAACAGCTAAGCAACATTCTGATTTCATATAAAGGAAGGAGAAGGCGGGTTCAGTAACGGAGTCAGACAAGCCGGAAATGCATTGACAATATCCGATGCTCAAGATTATGACACAGGCGACTACGTGTGCACCGGCATTGTACAATCAACCCCTGTATCCACGGATTATCTGCGAGTTATTGTAGAAGGTAAGATTTAAGACTAAGAGCCTGTTCCACCATACTCGAATAAAATATCAGGTAAATGATGATGAAGATGTCAGATTTTTTTACATGTCTGGTAAAACAGAGATATTTATTTGGGGTTTATAAAACAGGCCTTAAGGGCAGGTTGCAGTACCCACTCTTGATAGGCTGACTATCAACACCCACTAGATTACTATGAAATTTCCCATATATTTCAGCGAAGGATTCTACGTTAACAGAAGGTTCAGTACAGTGCATCCCACCTTTTAAGTAGATCCTTAATTTAGTGAACAAATTTATTGAATTGTCTGTTGAAAGCCCGAAAAAAATGTCTGAAAGATCGATGTTTATATCGGTAGTGCGGGAAATATTATTTGACCGACTCCTATGTTACTTACGACCTTTTGTTTTGCATCATTAACAATAGAAAAGTGCTAGACTGCTGATTGTCTAGTAAGTGTTAACGTAAAACAAGAGGTCGTAAGATGTTTCCCGAACTATATATACTCTATTAGTTAATTCAAGTGTAACGTGTTGCCCTTAAAGATGAACCAACACCACCACTGGCGCAAAGTAGCCCTAGAGTGGCAGTCAGCCAGCGCCAACTGAAATTACGTAGAGGAGAGAGTGCAACTGTTGACTGTAATCCTGAAGGATCCCCACTGCCAGCAGTTCAGTGGACTAAGGTTAGTAGGCAATTTTCAATATTAGTACAGTCAGGGGTATAAATATATAGAATTTAAGACCCTATGCTCCAGACTTAAGTGAAAAAGTGTATACACATTTTTACCCTTGATTGTATGTCACCGATTTATTGTTGCGATTGCTTAAAATTGCAATTAAAATAGTCATCAACCTATTTCGTTCAATGCTGGACATAGACCTCTCTGTTACCCATACATATAGCTTTAGTAGGTAAATGCCCAGAAATATTATTCAAAGCTAAATTACCAAGAGCATAGAATTGCATTTGTAAGCAGGTAGTAGCGGGGTTACAACATCACATTTGGATTTTTTTGACTCTTGTACTGCCATCGTTTTATTAATAGTAGAATTTATTGCAAAGATATAACGGCCACTGCTCCCTTTAGTAACACGAGTACAAATGCGTTTGCAAGCTTTCGATAATCCTGCTATGCCTAATTTAAATACTTAGTCTTTTTTATAATTAGCATGAAATCAGTGTTTTTACTTACATTATTGCAACAAACTTTACGCGCACACTGCGCTGTAACGAAAACTAGTATCAAAATCATTGTTGATAATTTCATATGAAGGGAGACAGCGAGCTCAGCAATGGAGTGACACAAGTTGGAAACTCATTAACAATATCCAACGCCCAAGATTATGACTCCGGAGACTACGTGTGTTCCGCCATGGTGGAGTTAACTCCTGTCTTCTCGGATTACCTTCAAATTGTTGTAGAAGGTAAGATTGTAAACTGTATCCTTAGGGTCTTGCGCGGCTACGAAATCCGCAATTTTCGGGGATTGTTCTCTGTCACTTTAATGACGCTTCTTTGTTGGAGCGACAGAGTAGGTTGATAAATCTCCGAGATTTACAAACTTCGGTGTTTCAGCATCGTTGAAATATATAATATCACGTCAGATAAATATTAGCTGTCCTGTAACACGTCGCGCGTAGTAACTTAATACACGTGAGTTCAACCGTTTAAATTACGGTTATAGTTAACTCGTTTTTTTCCACATAGATGAGATAACAACGACGCCACCACCGCAAAGCAATCCTAGAGTGGCAGTCAGCGTCCGCCAACTGACAATACGTAGAGGAGAGAGTGGAACTGTTGACTGCATTCCTGAAGGATCCCCACTGCCGGCAGTTCAGTGGACTAAAGTTAGTAGAACATTGTCAATATTGGTACATTCAGGGGTATTCATATATATACAATTTTAGATCTCATGTTCCAGACGTTAGTGGAAACATGTATACATATATTTGTTAAGGCCTCGCCTATTACCAGTGTGTATGGAGACATTATCACATTAATAGGAGGCAGGTAAATGCGCAAACATATTATTTTATATGAATTATCGAGAGCGTAGAATTGCATGTAACGTTAAAAGTATTAATACTTTGGGCAACTGCAGCATTCTATAGGTATTTCGATTTTCTTAACCCTTGCAGTTATCATTTGTTTGACCAATAGTTTTGTTACTGTCGAATAAACTTTACGAGCTAGTGACGAGGAATCTCATTTTCATATGCTAATTCTCCGAAAATGTACTTATGTCGCACCTAGCAATGTACAAATTGCGAAACATTCTCAAAATTGCGGGAATATACTCGGAAATTTCCCAGAATTTTAATGAGAATTTAAGAGTAAGTTCTCATTGGGAATGCGTCCATGAGAACTTATATATTTTTTTTACGAAGATTATTGTATTTCGCAATTGAATAAACAAGACATAAAATATTTTTTAAAAGGCATGCATAATTGCATATCCAACGGTTTTGGCATGGTTAGATTGCTTGTAAAATATACACTGCCGAGAATATTCTTTATAGAAGTTTCGCAACTTATGAAACTTATCCTCGGAAACTTCTCTTGCTAGTCGCACCTAATTGCCACGACCCTTCACACGCATTTTGTATGAAAATAAATGGGTCGTTGTGATTAGAAGTTAGGCATATTTTTGAGAATGCCTAACTGGCCTGTTACAGTAATACAACGAGACTAAAATACAACAGTTGTTTTTTGTATGGCAAGCAAACAATCTTAAAACAAAGAATGTTTACTTATTTACAACCAATATACGACAATTACTAGATACTGTGCTTAGTATTTTAAGATATGTATTAAGTTTGTACTTTCATATAAAGGATGGAAATGGTGCGTTCAGTAGCGGAGTGACACAAGCTGGAAATGCATTGACAATATCCAACGCCCAAAAATATGACTCCGGAGACTACGTGTGCTCTGCCATGGTGGAGTCAACTCCTGTCTTCTCGGATTACCTCCAAATTATTGTAGAAGGTAAAGCTAATTCCTTGACATCTAGTTTACTATGGTTAAGTTTACACGTTTAGTATGCATCATGCTTCTGCACATTTTTTTTATTTGTTGAACCAATAAACTTAAAATCAACACAACTGTTTAATCAATAATCTTAAATTACTAATTATAAAACTGAACTAAATAATTATAAATATAACTGGACGAATTGTTAAAAATCCCCTCGCGGCATGGATGCTACATAATTAAATAAGTAGACTATTTCATTGTTGTTCTCTCGAAAACGACTTACCGAATTAATTAATCATTAAATCATTCCTTGATATATCAAGGAATTCCTATAGGACGACCCCGTATATCAAGGAATGATTTAGCTTCACGTTAATTGATATTTTTAGAACCATCTAACCAAGATATAAAAAGTCCAAGAGTTAAGGTCAGCGAGTCGCAACTGGAAATAGAAGAAGGAGACAGCAGAACGATTGAGTGCACCCCTGAGGGATCCCCGTTGCCACGCGTTGTGTGGAACAAGGTAATTTTTGCAATATTGTTGACAAGGGTAGGTAAATTTCATTCTATGATAATGCCCATTAGGTTTATATTTTTTTTACATTTACATTTTTATTATTGACAGCATAATTATGATATCTAGGCAAACGGACCACATTGTTGATGGTGCTTATGTCTCGCGGCATCGCATTTGTATTCAAACTTACAAACAACGCCATAAGCGCCATCGACAATCCGATCCCTAGATAATGTCACAATTTTTTTGAGACAATTCATAGGTAGGAAATGTAAAAACCTCGTATATCCTCAAAAATATATTACAAAAACTTGTACATAGCTAAGGTCTCAATAAAAACAAAATCAAGATTCTTTCTACAGTTCCGAAAGTTAGTCATACAAACTATGAGGGCAACTTCGTACCAATGTGACATTTAATTTTGTTTTCATTAAAGGCCTAACTACGTACAATTTTTTCATTAATATATTGTAGGTAACAGTAGATAAGGTAGCTACAGTTTGATAACATTTATAATGTGATTTCTAAAATTATTTTTGGATGTCCTATAAAGGAGAATAGCCAGTTCAGCAGCAGTACCAGACAGGACGGCAACGCGCTTGTTATAACCGAGGCACAAGAGTCCGACACAGGCTACTACATATGCAGAGGCGACGTTGAAGGAACTCCCGTCTTTAGCGACTATCTTAACGTTCAAGTTACGGCTAAAGCAGAGAGCAGTAACGATATAGGTAGGTATAACAAGGTCAATAAAGTGAATCGTTCATTATCACTTCATAATTTTTTTTTTAATTTCGGGTTTTTAACTTGATTTTTGTTACCCTCTTGGATGAAGTTTTATAAATCGCTTCTTAAAAGTCATAAGACATAAGATATTTATTCGTGGTATAGGTTTACAACAATAGTTAGCCTGGTTCCTGCACCAGGCAAAGCCTGTACTGCAGGTAGCCAAAATTCGGAGAAGATACTAAATAAATAAATAAGATACTTAAAGTAACCTATCACTATATATGAATGAATGAAGATTTGAGTAATTTGTGTATACATATGTGTATGTGTGTATGTGTAGGTGTCTATGTGTGTGTGTCTATACGTGTGTAGTGTGTACATTACATGTTGAACAAATGCTTACATTCACTGTACAACTCTCAGTAACTTCTCTATGTCCCCTCATAATCCTTATAATTTCATACATTTTAAATGCAACCTAATATGCTA
Organism: Thaumatotibia leucotreta; assembly: GCA_025490895.1. Classification (NCBI taxonomy): domain Eukaryota; kingdom Metazoa; phylum Arthropoda; class Insecta; order Lepidoptera; family Tortricidae; genus Thaumatotibia; species Thaumatotibia leucotreta. The sequence continues at coordinate 455,030 of JALPQI010000305.1, forward strand.
ATGACAAATTTCTATATATTATAGTTTCAGTTCCGTTTTGATAATCAGTCAAAACACGCGTAATTTATAAACTGATTGCGATAAACTTACGTATTGTTTCAAAAATATGGTAGATTTTCATACAAATTGTATTGACCGGGTCGCGGCAATTAGACGCGGCTGCAGAGATATTATTATAGAATGGCGCTACTATGCATTTTACGATGTACAGGATTTACTTTTTCCCTTAATCTTGATTTTCCGATCGTAAATGTACCAGTATTTTTATTGAACCCTTTAATGTATGATAGTTGGGTAGGTAGTGTAGGTACGACGAAAAAAAGAAACCTTTAGAAGTATAGGACTTTTAATAGTAGATTGTGTCACGAGGGATCAAAATGGTATATTTCCGGCGTGGGCGTATATTTAATCCTGGATGAAGCGACGGATTCTAAAGTGGAATCCTGAGCGTAATGAAGGATTCAAGCGTTAACGCCCAAGATGAAATAATTTTGATACCGTGTGTCACATACTGCTTTTCACACCACCGATGAGAAAAATAAAAGATACTTATATCACATATTTAATATTTATGCAAATAATCGATTCTGAAGAAATTTTTATCAATTATGAACGTACTGTTTATTTTCATATTTCATTGTATTTTTTTAGGCTGGCAATAGAAAGTCCTTGAACAGAAAAGTGCCACTTTGATCTCTCCCAGCAGGGAAGAAAAGGCCCCGTATCCGAATAGGTGGTGTGAAAAACAAATTTTATTACTCATTACAGACAAGAGTATTTGCAAGCTGCCAAAGGAGACGACCTGGTGTATGGGCGGCCGGTACTACTACGACGCTTCTGAACATCAGTAAGTATAATAATCGTAGGCAAGCCACCGCCTGCCTCAATAGCAAAGAGAAATTGTTATGGCTGTCATAACTCATAACAATAATTTCTCAGGAGCTTCAATCAATCAATTTCTAATGCACTTGATGAGTTGAAACAGCCGCCAGAGTAGAACTACCTATTATATAGAGGTTTAGAGGTAGATCTATAGTTATTTATTATACAAGGGGGCAAAGTTGTTGTTTAACTGTCGTGCCAATATTGAGACCTGAGGTAGTTGAAAGATTCCAAAATTGAGCCACGAGCGTAGCGAGGTCTCAAGACACGAGAGTTGAACAAACTTTGCCGCCAAGTGTGATATAACTTTTTTCCCCTCACTATCGAGGAAATATGATTACAAATCTCATCCAAATGTAAATTAACTTAAAGAAACCATTTGATATTTAGGTACTTAAATATAGCCAATGGCTTACAAAGTCACCCATCAGAAATGTCCAATTTAACATGTGAGCTCCGATTGCGCATGTTTACTACGGTCAGTCAGTCATACAGATCCACTTATACTAGGCAGTAGTGGGCCATAGGAATTTGAGCATGGTCAAATTACTTTATCCACAAGTTGGTAAAAAGCGTTTTTACCCGCTCGTATTAAAGGATAAACTAGCGCTGTACGAGCTAGTGAGGGGAATATACTTATTTTTTTAGTTAATAGGTAGGTAGTACATGTGGATTACAATCGTAATTGTCCTACAAAACTCTTCAGAGTTTGACTGTAGTATCCCGTCTCTTTCTAGTTACATAATATTGTTATATTATTTTTAAGCCACTTTAATACACCCAACATAAGCCTTTAAGCTTTCCATGAGATACTGTCGATTCAAATCGACGTCGTCCCACGGTAAGCTCAATTAAGGCTTGTGTTGATGTGGGTATGTACCAAACGAGGATATATACAGTGTGTAAATCTAATATGGGCGATCAATTAAACCAGACATGGGATTCATTAGTGTAATAATGGATTACAAGGTTTTTTTTAAGTTACTCTTATTTATGACCCCACAGATTTTTTTAAAGATTATCGGCGCAGCAATGTAGGTACGAACATTTCTTATTGTTGATTTGGCAGTTATGTCATCTGCTTTTGAAATTAGCTGTCAACGAGTGTTTAACTCGCGTATGTTGCTCTACATTGCGCGCCGAATTATTTTGTATGGATAATTTTATTGCTCTAATTTTAAGTAAATATGTCGTAAACTAACACCCGTTAAGAGCTTCGCCCGTATAGACTTACACCCTGTATAATAGATATATACATATAGGTATTTAAATAAGGTAAGGTGGGGTAAGATGAAACGGTTTTTTGAATGGGGTAAGACAAAAAGTCGTCCTTCTTGCACAGCGTATACAGGTAGCTTTTTGTCTTACCCCATTAAAAAACAGTTTCATCTTACCCCACTTTACCTTATATTATTTATGAAGGACAAATTGCCACACCTATATACCTACTCCGGTCGCTAGTTACGAGTATCAGGAATGTGTTGTTAAAATTCGTTTTCCTCATCTTACGAAATGTAATTTTGATCGAAACTTTCAGATGCAAGATCTACGGGTGGGGCCAATGCGCGGCCAACGAGAACGACTTCGAGACCGAAGAGGCCTGTAATGAGGCCTGCAGTGGTGTGTGAAGTGCGACTTTCCCAGTCATACCCTAGACATTATTACTTAACGGATTTAATATGATAACTTATATTTAAACAGTAAGTTGTAAAACAATACAGTTGCTAATTTGTTTGGAAACCTACGAACAAATAAAACATGGAAGCTGCATGCCATACTAAAATGCCTTTCAAAGACGGTCCTGAATTTTAGTTGATAAGTGTCACTCCCTCTTCAATGCATCAAGGCAATGAATTTCAAAATTATCCTATAAAAACTTAAACCGCCTTTTAAAAATAGTTGTGATTGGTCCATCAAAGTTTTGATTGGGTACATTCTATAAACATTTTGTCAAAGATGTTGCGCCGAAATGCGCGTTGTTAAGAAAAGCGCTATGTTCTGCCCATCTTGGCACAATTGAACAATTGTTTTTTTTGAGCCGGCGTTAGACGTCCATGTTCTTTCCATATTATATAATAACTAGCGACCCGCCCCGGCTTCGCACGGGTACTATACCTATGTACATCAAAATCCGTTGCGTAGTTTTAAAGATTTAAGCGTACAAAGGAATATAGAGAGAGAAAAAGTGACTTTATTTTATACTATGTATTGATATGGTCGCAGTTCGAAACTAACTTTTTTTTAATTTGAAATGGGCTTACTCATGGCCACATACTAGCCGAGGGCAGAGATGCGGCCTACGATGGTGCGAGTTTGACCAGGGTCGCGTTTTATAAAGTTACAATTTACAGTTTCGCTGTTTGCCTCTCTAACGCACGCACATATTGGCTAGAAAGAGAGGTAAACAGCGAAATTGTAAATTGTAACTTTATAAAACGCGACCCAGAAGGTGCCTGTTGACTCTTGACTTGAAGGCTGACAGGTTACATGAACTCGGAAATATAGACTTGAAGTTGACTTATTTTATCTGTACATTTGTAGAACCTATAGATGTATAAGTTTAGCTCAGAAAGTACACTTTATGGCAAGGCAAACTCATGCACAGAAGGTGACAATTTTCTGCACCCGTGCGGGAATGAGTTTTCATAGTTTCTGAGCGGTCTAGTTGATATCTGCCTACCAAAATTGTATTTTTTCCCCGCATACTTACTAACTGGGTCATAATTATTTTAGTTGTCTTGTTTCATAACTCTCTGTCACGCTTTTAAGATCTGAAATCGAATTGGAGATCAAAAATGTAAACAAATGGGATACCACCACAAAAAAATAATCGCGCGAGGTAGGTAATCTAAAATCATTGAAATACTTTTAAAAAATGCGCATTTACAGTTACTGACGGTGCGTATAGTTTTTAAATATTTTACTAATTTTTAATATCATACACTTAATTTTTTTAATTATATATTTCTCTAGTTTTAATAAAATGTAGGGTGTTTAATTTATACTACTGGCAATGATAAGTTTTAAACATTTGGTTCGCAGTTATAACAATGTACTGAAAAAAATCAAAACAAGATGGTGCTCCAAATGACTCTTTTATTAATTCATAAAAACTCCTAAAATTTAGCATTATAAAGTACATGAATGCAGATTTTAGTATTTTTACCTACAAATCAATCATTTTAATTTTTTAATAGAAATGGATTCGATTGTAACTATAGATGAAGACTGGAATTCGTTCCCAGACTATCCTAAAGATTAAAGTAACGCGACATTGGTTTTCAAACATTGATTATGTTGATTATTTACATCATTCTAGCAAATTTTCTAGGAATTATTTTTGTAATCAGGAACCGTAGACTCTCAGCCGTATGATTTTTATAGTCATGTCCAAAAATATGTTAATGATTGTGATACTTGTGTATCGAACATACTTTGACTTTCGCGTATCTACACCTAACATCAAGCATTGTCATAGGTTTAGCACCTGTAACGATAGTTTGTAAGTGTGCAAATAAATATAATAAAATAAAAAACCATCTCAAAATGCGACGTTAATTTATAAAGGTGTTAGAAAATAAAAAGTTTTATACCCCTGGAATGTCATTTTAACATTGACACTATAATGTCATGTCATTGTCATAGATTGTTTACATTTTTGATCTCGAATTCCATTTCAGAGCTTAGTTGCTGTTTCGACTCAGTAGGTACCTATATAAAAAATAAATTAACTAGCTAGATTTTAATCCATAGATCAGAAATTGAAAACAAAACATCATCTCATACAAAAATAACCACTACCTCACGTTTTTAGGGACACAAAATAAGGTGTGATGCTTCCTGCCCACGCCACAGACTCAATTTGAATACTGATTATTGTAAACAAATGCTCAAGATATGTACATAATTAGTACGTCATTTAAAAAAAAAGTACGTTAAAGGTTTTGGAGATTTTGAACAAAATTAGTGGCGTGGGCAGAAAGTATGCTCCCTAGCCACGCCACCTAAAATAGCGCAGTAGGACTGTTGATTGTTATTTTTATAGTGTTAAATAATTGTACGAAAATTGTTCGTCTTGAATATAAGCAACCCGCCGTCTAACCGTCCGTCCGTCTGTCACCTAATAAAATATAGTTGGCTGTATGCAGTTTTTCCTTGGTCCATTGAAAGTTAGTAAGCAAATTTTCAAAAGTTAAATACAAAAATGATTCACGTTAGTAAAGTGTAAATGCTTTTCATTTTGTGGACACCCTAATAAACACTCTGCTAAGGAACTATTAAAAAGCAATGCATCTTATATTATACACCATAAAACCAAGTTAAAAAAATAAATATTCATCTCAGTATGACAAATCTTTCCATAATGTTCATATTTTAGGATATTTTTATTATTCATAGTTTGTGGACTGAGGGACCACAAACAAGTATAAATTTGACGAAATTGTTTAAAAGTTGTGGTTTTGTTTAAATTTTAAAATCTTCCCTGCTAATGTTTGCAAAGAAAATGCATTATTTACAAATGTACGGATTTATTCGTTATTTTATGTGGTCTCTCAACCCAGGAACCTGGGACCAAAGAAGAAAGACTGTGATACCTGTGAAAATTTGAACTCCAAGCTTTCACCGTTCATGAGATACAGTCTGGTGACGGACGGACGGACGGTTGGACGGCGGGTTGTTTAATATTCAGAGACGAACAATTTTCGTACAATTATTTAACATTATAAAAATAACAATCAACAGTCCTACTGCGCTATTTTAGGTGGCGTGGTTAGGGAGCATACTTTCTGCCCACGCCACTAATTTTGTTCAAAATCTCCAAAACCTTTAACGTACTTTTTTTTTAAATGACGTACTAATTATGTACATATCTTGAACATTCGTTTACAATAATCAGGATTCAAATTGAGTCTGTGGCGTGGGCAGGAAGCATCACACAAAATAAGTCAACGAAAAGATTTTTGTCCTCACTACTACTTACCTTTAATACTAACTAAATGCATTAGAAAATATTTTTGGTAGGTACAGATGATGCCTGATGGTGCCTTTTTAGGCACTAGTGCGAGAAGTGGCTCATTTTACGTCAGGTTTAAAACTTCGGGGGGCCATCATAACTAAAAAACGTCGTAAGAGACACGTGCAAAAATGAAATTCGAAATGAGTGGCGATGTTTTAAAACACGACCAAGGGAGTGTTTTAAATCGACACGAGTGACAAGACATGTTTTTCGCACTTGTTTCGTAATATACTATTATAATATTATTATTGTAATGCAAGTGGGTAATACCTGACAATTCAAGATATCAGCACATGAATATATTTGTGTTCAAATGTATCTAGGTATCTAGACTTTATTAACTCGCGTCGATCACCAACACTCGTGCAGAAAAAGACAATTTTCAAGACTTCTATTAGAAATTACTAATATTATTATCTACCTGTTATATTAAATGTATTTATCATAATCATGCGTCCCCGATACAGGCTGTTGCTCTGAACAATATAAATATTACTGAATAAAACAGCAACG